>JALMQS010000150.1:110198-468306 GCA_024734495.1 Forficula auricularia
GCAAAAAGGTTGGGAACCCCTGGTCTAAAACATAAGTAACTATACTTTAAATGAAAAAAGCCGCGAAAAGGAAAAAATGATATTCAATCCAGAGAGCATTCCTGACGGGATCATCCGTGGCCTGGTTGTTAAAGGCGCTCTTCGACTAAAGGAGAGGGACACAGGTTCGAACCCGTCGGGTGCTCAATTCATTTTTCGTTTTTCAAAATATAATAAAATAATTTTCTAAATATGTTAAGGTGACCAACTATACTCATTTACTGAGTTTTGTACTCTTTTTTCGCAAACCGTACTCTTTTCAAATCCTGTACTCTGAAAGTACTCATTTGTATAATTTTATACTCATTTGTATTTAGAAGTTAAATTTTTTTATAAAATTTGCTATGAATATATCGAAGAATGGATAGTGAACTTTAGAGCATTAAATTGTTTCAAATGGACCCTTCTAAATAGTAAAATTGAATGGAAAGAAGTTTCTTCAGCAGTCGAATTTGTAATGAAGGAAGTAAAAGATATTGTTATTAATGACAATTTTCTCTTTGAAGAAATTCGAAGAGTAAATTTATATTTAAATGAAGAAAAATTGAAGAAATGGAACGATGAGAAAATAGAACTTGACAAAAGATGGGTAGAAATCTTTCGGCATTTTTAGAGTAGAACATATCCCACATGAAAATTTAAAAGTTTTAATAGAAATTTCCTTATGTTGTCCAGAGCACTAATGCTGCTGTTGAAAGGGTATTTTCACTAGGGAATGATTATTGGAGCAGTGAGAAGTCGCAACTTTCTGTAAAAACATTATCTGCCGTCTTAACAGTCAAATTTAATATGCAAAATGAAAGTTGTTCGGATGTGGCTACATTATTAGACGAACATCCTCATTTAGCAAAAAAAATCCACTCCGAAGAAAAATATGTTTTTAAAAGAAAATAAAGTTTTTATCGTTTTTTCTTCTTTTTTTCACCTATGAAATACTTGCAAAGTGTACTCTTTTTGAACAAAAAATAGTTGGTCACCTTAAATATGTAGAATTAACATATGAAATAATTATTGATCACATTATTTAACTTTCGTGGCCTCAAATTGCTTTATTTATTAATTTATTGATTGATATTTGAATGTTTGAATCATTGTTCAATTCCAAAAGAAAGCAAAATTCCTGAGCAATTCGATGTGCATTTTGAATTATCCAGGACAAACTTATTTATGTTGCGTTGTTGTTGTTATTGTTGTTACTGGCCACCTCTACAACCTGGCTTGAGAAAAACACACAAACTCGCCGCAGACTAGTGCATTTTTCCCATTGAGTCATGCACAGGGAAGAAAGAAAAAACAACAACATGGTCTATTTTCGTAGCTACGATTTACAGCATATACATTGTAAAAGGTTCTCTATCTCCATACAGTGAAGGGGTCCGCCGTTAAGGCTTTGCCCTCCATCCAATCACTCATTAATCATTTCACAACACACACCTAACTTGAATTTATTTAAATAATTATAATAATGTTTATTGTAGTGGATATTTATTTTGCTGAAAGGCTGAATTAATATTGATTAGAACAAATTGAATGATATTTCAAGGCTATGTGTCTGTTCATCAGATCACTGGTTGATCCATAAAATAAAAACTTATTTGTCTATTCATAAAGAGAAACTAATGAGGTTGTCATCTGCTTGATGCAAATAAACATACATTTATATACCAAATATAAATATATATATATATATATATATATATATATATATAATTTATTTGTTTGAGAGTATAGTTTCGAGTTTTGACATCATTCTTTTTAATTATAAATATTTTATCTGTTTTTCTCATGGGTTCAAATAACCGATTGAATATAGATAAATTTGTTTTGTTTTTTTTGTTTTTGTTTTTTTAAGTGAAAACTTCTTTAGGCACGTTGGGCACTTTTGGAATGGGGATAAACCACTGAACTCGCGTGACCGTCACGCTTGCTTATGACAGCAGGATAGTGACCATGGGAATCCGCTAAGGAGTGTAACTCACCTGCAGAATTTTTTTTTATTTAGTGGTGTTAATATTTATTATTAGAGAAATTTGTTTTGAACATATACAGTTAGGAGTCACTTAATTAAAATTGAATAAATTTCAGAAAGTGGATTATTGATTTGGCAAGTGAAGCATTCAAATAATGCAAAACCTAAATATATACCAAGATCTAAAATTTAAAATGTCCTTCTTTCTTTTAGTTTTTAAATTTAAATAATGAGGCGGTAAGACAGCCTCATTTATTTCTTCTTAAGAATCAACAACTCTGCTACTCTCAGTATGATAAAACCATTTCAAAATCAAACCGGAGTGAGAAAAAGTAATAGTTTCAATCAAAAATTAAAAGACAGTCATGGGAACTGCCGACAGAGAGGAAAACTTAAAACCGAGGGGTGAACCGCGATTAGAATTAGCTGTACACCGTCTTTGGAATTATCTTGGAAGTTATTTTGGAATTCATTAGATAATGCCCCTTCATTTATTGTCTTATACTTGGAAATGAAAGTGGAAGTGGAAGTAGGTGTACATGATATTAGGTCGCGGTGCACCCCTGGCTTAAAACTATGAAATAACAGTTAGTTTCTGTTTTTGAATTTTCAAATTAATTGTAGTATCAAAAATTAAAAATTTCATAATTTGTAAATTAAAAAAAAAAAAAACACTGTTATTTCATAGTTTTTAAGTTTTCACTTCTGTCGGCGGTCCCCATGTCTTTGTTAGAAAGTGGGTCACATAACAAAGATTCCATGAGAAATAACAGATGAATTATTTCCAATTAAAAATACTGATGATGAAGTTCAAACCAACCGAAAATATACCCTCTAGCACCCGAACGCATATATATGTTTATTTGCATCAAGCAGAGGAAAACCTCATTTATTTCTCTGCTACTTTCGACAAAACAAAATATTATTAATTGAAGAACTTTCAGCAAATCCAAAATTGTTCATTTACATTTAATTATAATACAAATGCCAGAAATTAATGGATTTTTTTTACTAGATAGGAGCAATTATAAAAAGATTTGTATAATTTGAGCCAAAAGTAAATAAAAAAAATAAAAAAGCTGACCTTCAAATAAATAACGAATTTCTATACCATAATACATAATGAAAGATTTGTTCCATCCATAGAGAGAAACAAAGAGGTTGTCCTCTTCTTGATGCAAATAAACATACACACATATTTATAAAATTTATTATATATGTATATATATATATATATTATTTATTTAAATTTTTATAATTTTTCTCATTAATATATCAAAGAATAATTGATTTATTAACGAGAATTGTTTTGACCGCGCTTTTTTGAAAAAGATATATATCGCGAGACTACTGCGGATGAAGCTATTGGAGTCTGCGGAGTCTTAAGTCTGGACCAAGAGAGAAAAAGATATGATCCATTTTAGCTACAATCCAACTTCATTGGTCCAGACTTAAGACTCTACAGACTCCAATAGCTTCATCTGCAGTAGTCTCGCGATATATATCTTTTTCAAAAAGCGCGGTCAAAACAATTTCGTTAATATATCAATTATTCTTTGATATATTAATGAGAAAAATTATAAAAATTTATTTAACATCATTATTTCAAGTTAGAAATATATAAGTTCAGATATTTTTTCAATCAATATTTGACAAAAATCACCTATATTTGATTCGCGATTGAATCAAATGTAGGAAACATTCGATTTATTATTTATTTGTTTGAGACTATAGTTTCGAAGGCTTGGCCTTCATTATCAGTCTTTTATTGATTTTTTTTTTGCATCAAGCAGAGGACAATCTCTTTGTTTCTCTCTATGAATCAACAACTCTTGCTACTCTCAGGAACATAAAAAACTTTTCTAAATTTAAATTTGTTCCATCTTTTTGTTTAAATTTCCACGATAGAAATAGATTTAAAATTTTTTAAGAAAATCACAAGAGTATGTAATTTATCAGATCCGAGATGGAATGGATTGTTTTTAATTATATATCAGAACTCAGAAGGGGTTGTTTTTACCTTGGTGAAATATTTACCTCTCAAGAGACATATTTTTAATTTTATATCTTATAAAAATATATGCCATTATTTGATTGGAGTCATTAATACAAGAAATATTGATGCAATTAAGAGCCATAATTAATTAGGTTGTTGATAATTATTAAAAGATTTGCATGTTAACTTATTTTAAGCTATTTTCTATAAAAGATAAAGTTTTCATGCTGAGAATTAGCTGTTTTTGAGTATAATTTGATATTGAAATAAATATTCATATAACTTATACTAATTAAGATATTAATGATTTATGGGAATTGATAATTAGAATTTGAATAATTTGTTGTTTCTTACCTTGGAAGAATAGCTGTCTCGTCTGCTCTTCTCAATTTCCGCCACACAAATGAATAAAATCCCGTTTTTCGTTCAAGTTATCTATCAATGCATTCCTCTGGATGGGCTCGATTCTCTATAAAACAAAAGATAAAAACAAAAAAATAATATATTTTTTTGAAAAAAAGTGAAAATTTTCAGTAAAAGACAAATGGCGATTTCTATGAATCAATGATTTCTATGATCATGGGCTGGTGCCCCCCCCCCCCCCTAGAAGACGAGGAATAAATTCTATTATGTTGGCAACTAAAAAATGAGAAATTTTTAATTTTTTTTTTAATTTTCTTTACTTTATTTAAATATGTTTCACCAAGAACCTGCACGATTCTTGATTTTCGTCTTATTTTGACGAGTTCTATATGAATCCGTCGTAAGATCGCGGAACCACGTAAGCGTGATTCTACGGTTACCATATGTTTGGCCCCCTCTCTTATATTTAATATTTAATAAAATCATTTATAGGGTGCGGGCGGGTCAAAATATTAAATTCAAGCCCTTGAACCAAACTCAAGCAAATTTTATATACATAATCAGTGAGCCCCAGACTTAAAGTGCGAAAAATCATTTTAAAGTCAATGTAACATCTTGGACCACTCTTAACCCTTTTTAGATTTCTTGTTTTCAAACAATACAAACCAACAGTTTATTATTATTATCTTCCTTCAATCGATCGAATATCTAAAGACCGAATTATTAATACTGAACTTTATAAAGAGAAAAACATCGAATCGGGTTTTAACCGAATAGAAATAAATAATTGATAAAATATTTCTAATTAAAAATACTGATGATGAAGGTCAAGCCTTCGAAACTTGATAGTCTCTAACAAATAAATAATATATATATATATATGTGTATATATATATATATATATATATATATATATATATATATATATATATTCATATAATTTATAGTAATTAACATATTAATGATTTATAGAAATTGTTAGTTAGAATATGATCAATTTGTTGTTTCTTACCTTGGAAGAATAACTGTCGTGTCTGCTCTGCTCGATTTCTGCCACGCAAATAAATAAAATCCCGTTTTTCGTTCAAGTTATCTATCAATGCATTCCTCTGGATGGGCTCGATTCTCTAAAAAAGAAAAGATAAAAATAAAAAATAATAATAAGTGAATTTAATTTTGTTTGGGAAACAAATTTAGTAGAAATATTTTTACATTGCACATCAGAGGGTTTCGTTCCTTATGGAATCGAACCCAAGCGCTAACTAGTTTTCAGGGCCGTTAGCCAAACCGTTAAGCCTTTTCAAAAAAAGAAACTCAAAAATGATGCTTAAATCTTTACACTAATTATAAAAAATAATATATTTATGTATTTAAAATAAACTGATGTGGCCATCTACATGACTTGACCATACGCCTGGCCCCTCACTTATATTATAATAAAATCATTTATGATCATTTATGGGGGGGGGGGGTCAAAAAATGAAAATCTAGCCCTTGGACCAAACTCAACCAAATTTTGTACACGTAATCAGTGGCCCCCAGAAGACTAAAAATGCAAAAACTAACCGCCCGAATGAGGGAGGGGGAGGACAAAAAATGAAAATCTAGTACCAAACTCAACCAAATTTTGCACGCATAATCAGTGGGCCCCCAGAAGACTAAAAATGGAAAAACTACTCGCCCAAAATGGGGGGTCAAAAAATGAAAATCTAGGCCCTTGGACCAAACTCAACCAAATTTTATACATGTAATCAGTAAGCCCCCAGAAGACTAAAAATGCAAAAACTAACAACATAAAATGGGGGAGGACAAAAAATGAAAATCTAGGCCTTTGGACAAAACCCAACCAAATATTAGATACATAATCAGTGGGCCCTTAAAATTCTATAAGTGCCCTCCATTTTTGAGCGACTTTTTTGTACGCTTTAACGTCGGCGTCGGTGTGATTATTTTTTTTTTTTTTATTAAACTATTTTCTATATAATAAAATTTTAAACTTGGACCTTTTGTATGGATATAAATTGAATCAAACTCTTAATTTTAAGTTTCATAAAATATAAAGAGTGAATAATAAACTATATATTGTATATATCGTTAAAACAGATTAATGAATGGATAAAATACCTAAAATATCTAAATAAAAATAAAACGTGTTATTAATATTAAATAGTATAACATTATTTCTTCTCCCCTCTCACAACCTGACTCTTATTATAAACATAACTTTCGTATTGCTAATGCAATCAAAATTAATTAATTTTCAAGTTGCTTCATTGGATTGCGGTTTAGTATCCAAATCTTATAAATATTTTTAAAATTACCGAAGGGCGATTTTTATTGTATTCAGTAATTAAGTAATAATTTGCTTTTTTTGTATACTATACCAAAGGGTCTGCCACACGGGGATATTTTATTACAAGTGAATCGATTTTGTATATTGCAAAGAGGGTGGAGAATCTCTTAAATTGCCATGCAAATTTTTTCAATGAACAATCATTGACAAAAACTGTTTATTAACTCGACCAATCATAATCATGAATGATTTATTATTAAAGTATATATTATTGGTTTTAATAGTTTGTTATAAATAATTTTAGAATCACTTTAAATACTTATATTATTCACACCACTAGAATCACCCCGGCGAAAAAAATTAAAATTTCAAAGCTTGGTTAAACTATTTTTATGGCATTTTCGATTTTTCGGAACAAGCTGCAATTATGTTCAAATGGACAGATGCTTCAAGTACTTCTCATTTTTTTAGTAAAACGACAATAAAATAATGTAGTTAGAGGAAAAAGTGAAAACTTTTTTAAGAATCGGTACGTTCTCAGACTAAATTCACTCTAGTATTATAATAAATAATAAACTAAATTGAAGTGAATTTTGTTGAGGCAGTCCAAATTTCAAAAAAGATATATAATTATAACTACCCTAGTAGCACAATGTTTCAAAATATATAGTAATTATATAGGGGCTATATAGATTCTCTGAAGAGCTATATAGACACTATATAGTTACTATATAGTTTGAAACATTGTGCTACTAGGTATCTTTTTTATTCGAAAGCGACGTTTTAGAGGTTTATTCTCTTATTGGATAAAAATACTTGGTAGGTTTCACATTAAGATATAAAAAAATAAAACGAATTTATTTTTGGAGAATCTATAATCTCGATATATATATTTCGGGTGACTAACCCATCTTCAGGAGAAACAGAAAGTAACTAACCTGGACTGACAAAATTTTTAGAAAAGATACTTTCACAGACACAGTGATTCCATTTTCGTTAACCACCCTACTAACACTAAATTTACCGCTTTTTATTCGATGACCTACAGACTTATTTCGATACCAATGGACACTTCAGATTTTAACAATGAACTAAATATAATTTATAATATAGCTGTGAATAATGGCTACAACAAACTGATAATTAATAAAATTTACAAAAAATTAATAGAAAAATAAGTATCTCTCACACACACTCACTAAATTCCGGAACTGATAAAATATTTAAAAGACTCCCCTTCATTTCGAACCATGTTACAAACCCTATAGCTTCAACTCTTAGAACGTCTGGTATAACTCCTGCTTTATATAATAAAAACACTTTAGGTTCACAGCTAATTAATAATAAATTAGACAAAATTGACAAATTAGATAAATCAGGGGTATATAAATTGACTTGTGATAATTGCGACGCAATCTACATAGGACAAACTGGACGCTCTTTTAGAACTCGCTACTCGGAACATGAAAGAGCCTTTAATAGTCTTAGCAGATCAGATGATATTAATATGGAATCTACTTCTACCTTCGCCAATCATCTACATTTGAATAAACACACCTGTTCTATTAGCCACCTAGTTCCGTTACATTTCGAAAGAAAGGGCTTACGTTTAGATTTTTTAGAGTCCACCGAAATAAAATTAGCTCTCTCAAATAAAACCAATATACTAAATAATCAATTAGAAGTTAAGAAAAGTACAATCATTCATTACATTCTTTAAGTATTTGCAAATTTGTTTTGTGTGTAAATTCTCATTTCTCAGAAGACCATTCAAAATTAAACAAAATAGACTTCTCCCTCCACTAATTTTAAATATTTACCCTTTTGTTATCTTAAAAATAAATTTTACCATTGAGTTGTATTCAAATTCGAAATCCTCATTTCTCAAAAGGCCATTCAAAATTAAACAAAAGTAGACTTCCTACCTTTTCTCCCTCCAATAATTTTAAATATTTACCCTTTTGTTATCTTAAAAAATAAATTTTACCATTGACTTGTATTCAATTTCGACTTATCCAGGTCAGTTACTTTCTGTTTCTCCTGAAGATGGGTTAGTCACCCGAATATATATATATCGAGATTAAAGATTCTCCAAAAATAAATTCGTTTTATTTTTTTATATCTTAATGTGAAACCTACCAAGTATTTTTATCCAATAATTTTAAAAAATGTTTCACCAAGTACCAACACCAAATTCCTTAAAAACTATTGTTTATTCCCTCCTTCTTCAGGGTTTTGAAAGGTCAGTGAAGAAAATCCAATTTTTCCTCTCTCAGTGGCACTAACAATATTAAATAGTATTTCATTCTCAGCAGAATTTAGTGTAGTGTAGGATTTCATTCACTGACCTTTCGAACTCCCTGAAGAAGAAGATAAGAAACCTTCGAAACGTCGGATTTGAATAAAAAAGATAGTTGTAATTATCTCTCATTTTTACTTTATTAAACTTTGGACTGTCTCATCAAAATCCATTTCAATTCACGTGTCAGTCCGTCTCCAAAAACTACTTCAATCTTAATAAACTTAATTATAAATTGTTTATTTAAGACCATATTTTATGATGTTTCCTTAAAATCTCAATAGAATTATTCAAAAATGGTTTCTGTGTTTTTGAACCGGAAGTTCTAAAGGTATAGAGAGCCAGAAATCTAATCAGGTTTCGGAATCCAGACAAATTAACTTTCAGTCAGATAAAAATTACGGTTGAAAATGATTTTTCTCTACGTTTCAGACATTTTAAAATACCCTGAGTAAATTTTTTTCCCGTAAATTCAATAAAAACTAGGCTTCATCTTCCGGGCGTGGGTAGTAATAATTGTCATTTTTTAGCTATTTTATTATTATTATTGATGGGTTAAAATATTTTCTTTTTGAGGTTTTAATGATGCGGTTGATGATTTGAAATGCTCATGGTGAAATTGTGAAATAAGCTGAGATGTAAGATTTGAGAAAGAAAGTAGCAGGAAAAAGTTCCAGTCCAGTTATGGGGATAAACTATAACTATAAGCCAAGGAAGTGGTTCGGCACTTCACTAAATTTACCGCTAACTACATAGTGACTATAAAATAGGAGAATTGTGAAAAATTTCTGAATTGCTTACACAGTGGATTTCCCACCTTTCTGTCACTCCATCAGGCCTAGAAAAATTTCGAGAGGGTTAGTTAATTTTCGGGGTATTTAGCTACCCACCAAGGGTTTAGGAGAGTATGGATATACTCCTAGGAGTAGGAGACATAACTTCCTGATACCTAGATTGCATTTTTTAATCAGAGTACTATTTTTATTAAATTGTTATTGAACATTTTATTTATATCCTCTAAAATTTAGATGTTTACCTCAACATTTAGGTGGGTGTTGTAACACCGTAACCCCCTCACTCCGCTGGCTACGGCCATGAATCCACCCCTCCTTTTTTCATAAAAAATGGTTGCACCCCCTCAATTTTCATAACAATCTAATACTGTTTTTATAATATAAATTATTTAATGGACTATGAAACAATTTTGTGTCGATATTGTTCATGTAGATTAAAAAATATTTATTTATTATAGTCTAATAATATTTTTATTAAATTTCACATATCTTACAAAAAAATACATGTTTAATACAACATAATAAAAGAAGTATGGAATGATGGTTAAAGAATTGGAAAAATACACCCAAAACAATGAACTATCAATTAAATGTAAGAAAACCAAAATAATGTGCTTTAGGAATAGAGGAAGAAAAAATAAAAATATTGACTGATATATAAACATAGAAAAAATCGATGGGTGAACACGCGACCTAATATGCTGTACACCTACTTCCACATGTACTTCCAAATATTTCCAAGTACTTCCAAATATTTCCAAGTAATTCCAAATATTTCCAAGTAATTCCAAATATTTCCAAGTACTTCCAAATATTTTCAAGTACTTCCAAATATTTGCAAGTAATTCCAAATATTTCCAAGTAATTCCAAATATTTCAAAGTACTTCCAAATATTTTCAAGTACTTCCAAATATTTCCAGATACTTCCAATATTTCCAAGTACTTCCGAATTTTCCAAGTACTTCCAAAATACTTCCAAAGAGGTGTACACCTACTTCCAATCGCGGATGACCCCTCGGAAAAATAGACCAAGTAAATAATATAAAATATTTGGGATATTTGCTTAACGAAAATAACAACCACAATAAACACATAGAGACGCAAATAAAGAAGGCGAAATAATAATATATACAACTTGGAGCGTAATAAATAGAGCAAGGCTAGGAGATTTAAATAAGAAAATTTACTTATTTGAGTCACTAATAATATATGAAGTAGAAAACTGGGGATGGGAGGAGAAAAAAGAATTAGAAGTATTCTTCAAATTAATAATGGGGGTGAAGAGAAACAGACCTGACTACATATGGAGGAGAGAGATCGGAAGAATAATGCTAAAAACATACCAGGCGAAAAGACTAGGCAACTATTTACTAAACATAATAGAAATGGAAGAAATCAGATGGCCAAGGGTATGCCTAAGGAAAATAGTAAGAAACATCAGTAACAAGAATGACTCAAGATTGGGTGACAATTTTAGAAGAAGGTGGGAGGAATGGGGAGAACCAGAAATACCTACAAATGTGATGAGCTGGGAAGCTGAAAGGACCAGAGATACTATGGAAAAAGCTATAAAGAAAGGCATAGAAAAGAGATACAAGAGGACTGGACGAAAATAGAAAACTCTTCATATTTGCCAATATACAAAAAAAATCAAAGAAGAAATAGGAAGAGAGAATTACTTTGAGTGGAAGAATGTGAAAGAGAGTGAGATAAAGAAATAGACAAGAGCGAGATGTGGCAACATATATAATCTTGGGAGATTTGGAGGGAATAGTGAAGGAAGAGAAGAAGAAGATGCAAGAAAAAGGAAAACACAAGGAAGGGTTTGGAAGTTCAACTGAGGAAAGGAACGATGGGGGGAGAAATAATGGAATTCCTGAAGCACGAAGAAAAGAAATATTCGAGGATGTCCTAGAAGAAAAGAGGAATTAGATTGTGTTAATAAAACTGTATGTATATCTGTATGAAAGCCCAAAATGGGTATGTACCTTTGTATAAACGGGATCAACAAATAATAATTTATTTTTTTATTATTATTTAATGAGAATTTTTACAATCAGTCAATAGAATTTTGACTATAAGTAAGATTTATACATTCAAACAACACAATTATGTCCCATTCACACACTTGAGAGGTTAATCTCCCAGTGAAGGATCCCTCAATTAAATTTATTAGTCCAGCTGTATGTGTAGGAACGTTCTTCCATGTCCAAAACGTGGTATTTTTTAAATCTTCTTAGAGTTAAACTGTTGTCCAAAAGAGTGATGGATGATGAATTCGAATGATCTTCGAATTTTTTTATATGTTTTTATACTGATCAAGGATGACTTTTCTGACCAATGGAATGATAAGGTCGTTGTGTATGCTAGCATTAGTGACATACCATGGAGCGTTGACGATATTTCTTAGTATTTTGGATTGAGTCCTCTGTATTATACTAATGTTTGACTCGCTGGCAATTCCCCAGATCTGACAAGAATTTGTCCAAATTGGTTTAAGAATTGAATTGTATAGTAGTACCTTAGATTTTAATGGCAATTGAGAATTTTTCCCAAGAAGCCAATACATATTTTTGTATTTTAAGTTTAATTCATTTCCTTTTTTAATTATGTGCTCTTTCCAAGTTAATCGTGAATCAAGATGCAATCCCAAATATCTGACAGAGTCGCCTCTTGGAATAATTCTCGAATTTAAATATACAGGAGGGCACGAGATTCTTTTCTTTGTAAATGAAATATGAGTAGATTTTGATTCATTTACATGAATTCTCCATCTGTGTAATAAATAATAATAAATAATAAATACAACATAATAATATTTTATTTAATGTCATGGTTGGGCTAGTTGTTCAGAACAAAGTTTCTCAAATCGTGGCATCATTGAAGATATCGCTACTCTCAGTTGATTTTTTCTTTTGTTTGTTTGTATTAAAAAAATGTATTGTTGGTGAAACCATCGGGCCCCCTTGCAAAAATCTAACCCCCCCCCCCCTAGAATGTGAAACCTTTACTGGTTAGAAAACACTGGCTTCCGAAGTTCAGCATTGTTAAGTGTCAGGATTTATTTATAATACGGACAAAGCTCTATTTCATGTTACTGATCTCTCGGAATGCCTTAATCAATATTCTGAATTATCATCGGAAAAGTTATTCCCACCTATTGATTTAAAACGTATCTAGTAAACTTAAGAATATTAAAAATTCAATGGGTTCAAAACACGCTAAGCTCTAGTTCAGGGGTGTCCAAACTTTTGCCCTACACGGGCCACATTTGAAGAAATAAAATTGTGTCGGGCCGCAGAATTATACTAATTCTATTGATATTTGTTAATCAAAAAAAGTTAATAATGTAGAATAATGATATTCACCTTGACAAAGAAACAAAAATGGCATATCATATCAAATTTTGAGTTCTTTTCCTTCAGGATTTTGTTTTTAAATCAATTAGCACTTAAAAAGTTTTAATTTCTGAACTAATAAATACGAGTATTTTAATAAATGGAAATATGAGATGAAGAATAATTTTTAAATATTCGAAACTTCATGATTTTTTACCTGATGGTTGAGCCTATAATTTTGCTTTTAGTGAATTTAATTCTTGAAAATAGCTTCACGTACGTACCTATATGTAAATACATATTTCTAAAAGGGGAATAAATATTGTGAAGCCAAGATTATTTGTTTCTGGTTAGATAATTTTTGTATAATTCTAATAAGAATACATTTTTTAATTTTTCTTTCAGTTCAATGTCTGATTGCAGTTCCATAAAAAAGTCTGCAGGTAAAATATTTATATCTAATAAAAATGTATACAAAATATGCCAAAATTTTGATTTTTTCACTATTTCAAAATTGGAATTTTGCCTTTATTCTTAAAAAACTTTTGGGGAGATTTTCCATTTCTTCTTATTTTAGAAAGAGCCCTGGTATACTTACTGATTAGATTTTGGAATATATGGTTCAAAAGGTAGAAAATATTTTTGAATTATTCTATTGAGATTTTAAAGAGAATGTCCAATCCCTAATGAATTATAGTCATTAGGGATTGTATACCGGTTTACCGGTTAACCGGCAAATTGACAAAAAACGTTCGGTAAATAGAAAAAAAGGTAAGTGTAAGTAACAATATACCTAATTACCACACTGGGCAACAAAAAAATAATTTTTAAATGCTTCGAGCACTTGATGAGTCAATTCCTACCAATTTTGGGTTGAGAAAAACGAATATGACAATGAAAATTTTTTCTTAGCTCTAGTTTCTGTGAAATACAGTAGGTGGCGGATCAAGAAAAAGATACATTTTAATTACATATGCTAACAACATTGAAAGTGCATTTTATTTTTTTACAAATTGTAGTTACATTCTAAGAGTTCTACATTGCTGGAATAATACTTCACAGATGGTCGTGTCTGAAGAGATTTATGTGGTGCCTTCATCAGATCGTCGTTTTTTAGCTTGCCTCTTTTTTGTTGCCCAGTGTTATTAGTCCATCAGGAATTTACAGATTAGTTTTTAACCTGTAAACTCCTGATGATGGACTAATAATCCGAAATATATTGAGATTGTATACACCTCTTTGAGTTTTATTTCATTCACTCTGAAACTACACTCCCTTTACTTTATTAATGTTTATTATCCTTTATAATCACGTAGTTTTAGTTTTTTAGTTATAACTCGAGTTCTAATTGAGCTACAAACAAGTGGTAATTTGTAAATCCAAGAGGAAGCTGTTTTCTATTAGTTCAACAAAATATTGTGATCTCAAATATTGTTGTTTAATATCTAACGGAACTCGAAAATAGGTCAAAATGGTCTTTTTCACCGTTTTGATCGATTATATCTCCAAAACAAGAGCTAATCGGTAATCTTTATGGTGATTTTTGAATTCAGCAGGTGGAAATACATAAGAATCAGCTATTTTTGAGCCCGAAGCATTTTCATTGTTGGGCAGTGTTATCAATATAATGGTAGATATTTTTTGTTTAATTTTAAATTAAACTTTTTTGGGTTTGAGATCCGCTGTAAATCGTACAGAAAGCTCCAGTTATCATATGTATTTGATTTATGCTCTGCAGTTTTTTAGATTTTTAAAAGTTTAAAATCGTTACAATCAACCTTTTTCTTAAAGAGTAAGTCAATTTCCCCTTTTTTAATATTTAAAAATAATAATATGTAAATATTTCAAGTCAAGAAAAAGTACGGGGAAGTATATTCAAATAGTATATGATTAATAATTAATAGAGATTGTCGTGTTGGTGCAAGGTGAAACATCTTTAATAAAAATAAAAGTAAATAAATATTATATGAAATATTCATTTACTATGAGTTAAGATTTCTAGGTTACTTGATTCACATTAATCTGAAACAAGTGACCTAGAAATCTTAACTCATATTAAATGAATATTTCATGTAATATTTATTTACTTTTATCTTTAGTATATGATTATTTAATGATCATTCGTTTCGTCTAAAAAGTGTTAAATCAGAAAGGGTATTCTCGGGATCTGGATGATTTTTCTGTACAATAATTAGATCAAAATTAGAAGAAAAGACGTTAAATAATTTAAGTTTCTTGAGAAGTTATTTTTTAAAAAATGGTAATCAATAAAATGGTATTAGGTACTATAATTATATTATTTTTGTTGTGTTTTTATTTTTCTGTATTATTTTATTTCTGTTTTTAAAAGTTTTATAGTTTGTTTAACATTAGAAAAACACTTTAATTTTTACATTTGTTATATTTTATATCTTTGAAATAAAAAATACGAAATTGAAATCAAAATGACTTATATTTTTTACTAGCTTCAAGGTTTTTATAGAGGCTTCGCCTCTGACCCCCACGTGGTTGTTTTATTGATGTTTTATACACGTGTAAAGAGCACTTTCATATATCAACTCTTGTGAATTAATTGTAATAGATTGATGAAGAGGACAAAGTATATTCCCTTATGAATGAATTTAAAAAATTTATTTTTCCAGCAGAAGACAATATTTTATTGTCCCCTTTCTGCTGCTCAATTATTCGGCAAAAAGAACCTTTCAACTTAAATTAAAATAAAGTTTTTTGTAAAAATTCAATAAATAAGGTAAAAATCGTCATTTGGGGAGAATTATCCTATTAAAAAATTGAAAATAATAAACTTTTAAAGTTTATTATTAGATTATAGAAAATTCAGGTTTAATTAGGCTCAAAATAGGTTTTTAATAATTTCAATAGGCTGAAATTTGCTAGATTTCAAAACAATATAAAAATGGGTTTTCAAATGATTTTGTTTTCTTTAAAGAATTCTACGGGCTAATTGAATTTTGGTTTTAATCTTTAAAATATATTTTTTATAGAAATTCCAAAAGCTAATGAATTCCTTTCAGTTACTTTAGTTAGTATAGTTTCAATAACTTTATAATTAACTTTGAAATAAATAAATAATATTGAAATGAATGAATGAGCTCGAATACAAAAAGCCAAAAGGCTTAGTTCTTTTGAAATGGCTGAGGGTCTTAAATACAATAGAAAAAGGATGAGGTGAGATTCCCAAGGGTATTTTTAAGAAAAATTATTTTTAAATAACATATTTTATTTTAAATTAAATATTTTTCATCTATATATATAATCAAAAGCTTGGCTCGAACTTTTTTATTTTTAACCGACTTCAAAAAAGGAAGAGGTTCTCTATTCGACTGAAATTTTTTTTTGTGTCTATGTTACCTCATATCTCCGCCAATTGTGAACCGATTTTGAAAAAAAATTCGCATTGGGTTCAGTCTACCTTTCGATTGGTCCCATTTTTTTCATAGGTATTAGACCTTTTTTGTTAGGTTTGTTTAGGCCTAACTTCTTTGTTTATGAACCGATTTCGATGATTCTTTTTTTATTGGAAAGGGGGTATCTTAGGGATGGTGTCATATTAATTTGGTCAAGTTCTGAAGATATGATCACTATTAATAACATCACTAAAAAGAGGAAAATAAAAATAATTTTTAAGAAAAAAATAAAACCAACTTCAAAAAATTAAATGCAACAAATAAAATACACTAAAAGGTATAAAATAATTATTATCTTATTTAGTTACAACTAAACGACGAAATATTAACATGAAATTACTTTTTGAAGTCGGTGACAAACATATACCTTTCATGAATCGCACTCGACGGATCTTACTTAGTACGTTTGGAGGATATGCTTGCTTATAGGTACAGTTTGTTTGGTACCGACTTCAAAAAGTAATTTCATGTTAATATTTCGTCGTTTAGTTGTAACTAAATAAGATAATAATTATTTTATACCTTTTAGTGTATTTTATTTGTTGCATTTAATTTTTTGAAGTCGGTTTTATTTTTTTCTTAAAAATTATTTTTATTTTTCTCTTTTTTAGTGATGTTATTAATAGTGATCATATCATCAGAACTTGACCAAATTAATATGGCACCATCCCTAAAATACACCCTTTCCAATAAAAAAAGAATCATCGAAATCGGTTCATAAACAAAGAAGTTAGGCCTGAACAAACCTAACAAAAAAGGTCTAATACCTATGAAAAAAATATGACCAATCGGAAGCTAGACTGGACCCAATGCAAGAAAATTTTTCAAAATCGGTTCACAATTGGCTGAGATATGAGGTAACATAGGCACAAAAAAAAAAAAAAAAATTCAGTCGAATAGAGAACCTCCTCCTTTTTTGAAGTCGGTTAAAAAATAGATAGTTTTTTTAAATCTTTGTTGCAGTTTTTTTTTTGCTAGTTTAGTTCTTTTATTGTTTGGCAAGCTATGTTGGCTAACCTGAACTCTTTTTAGTTTTTCCTGAATTTTCCAATTTTCCGGGCAACTTTTCCAATTTTTTTTACGTATTAACCTGAATTGGACTATTACAAACATTTTAAAAAAAACATTAGCCAAATCGGTCCAGGCATTTGAGAGATCTGCGCTTACAAAGAAAAAGAAATTCATTTTTATTATATAGATTATTTTAATTTTATTTTTCAGGAAAAAAAATTTACCGGTAAACCGGTATTTTAATTTTCATTTACCGAATTACTGGTAAACGAAAAAGTCGGTAAATTTACAATCCCTAATAGCCATAAATTAACAATTAATATTTAAGTTTATTAATAATTATTTGGGCAGCTCTAGTGTACCGAGTCTTGAAATGGTTTTTTCTTTTTTATTATTTAATGTGTGGGTGATCGATTGATTCATTAGAATCTGATTGATGAAAATAATTACAAAAAGAGGCTGGATAGAATGATCTCTCTTTCTTTAGAGCTAAGGTGTATTGCAAGGATGCCTAAAACAGGCCCGGGCTTGTAAGTGGATTCCACTTACAAGAATAGACCGGTTTCAGACTATTCTAGATTAATTTCTTAATTTCTATTATTCTAGAAATGACCTTTTTGCACTCGGACCAAAACGATACTCGTTATATAGAGAGAGAATATTCAATTGGACTTCATTAAAATTCAGACAAAAATCTACAAAAGAAATTACTTGTTGTGGCTTTAACTAGAAAGCGTACCGAGTCTTGAAAAAGTTTTTATTTTTTCTTCTATTTTTTTGTATTTTTAATCGCGTTTATATTTCTTTTTATTTTAGAAAGAAAAAATACAGAGGACTCAATCCAAAATACTAAGAAATATCGTCAACGCTCCATGGTATGTCACTAATGCTAGCATACACAACGACCTTATCATTCCATCGGTCAGAAAAGTCATCCTTGATCAGTATAAAAAACATATAAAAAAATTCGAAGATCATTCGAATTCATCAGCCATCACTCTTTTGGACAACAGTTTAACTCTAAAAGAATTAAAAAATACCACATTTTGGACATGGAAGAACTTTCTGCCACATACAGCCTAACTAATAAATTTAATTGAGGGATCCTTCACTGGAAGAATAACCTCTCAAGTGAGTGAATGGGACATAATTGTGTTGGTTGAATGTATAAATTTTATAAATTTTACTTATAGTCAAAATTTTATTGACTGATTGTAAAAATTCTCATTAAATAATAAAAAAAATAAGGTCAAATTGGATCAGATATGTTTTCCAGTAAGTACATAAAAATCTTTAAGAAAGTTTATAATTTTATTTCGGGCCGCATTCATTGCAGTGCTGGGCAGCATGCGGCCTCCGGGCCGCGGGTTGGTCAGCCCTGCTCTAGTTAATGAATTTGAATGGAATATAAATATTTTAATTCTTAAGAAATTGTCCTAAATATATATGATTTATTAATAAAAATAGAGACGAAACATGCTGCCTTATTAAATTTGTTTTTTAATTGAGTTTCTGGCGACAGGCTAGAAGTACAAATTAGAGGTCTAGTTAATTAATCCTTTCAAGAAAAGATGTAGACACTTAAGTAATCTGCTTTATTAAAATAGTTTGCAAACCTCAATCCAGTCACCTCATTTGGAAACCAAATTAGCACGCAACAACTTGATGTGCCCAGATATTCAGAGTTTCTTAATGTTGACTTAGTATAATTCACATTAAGCAAACAAATCATGGATTAGAATAAAATAGCAGTTTTTTATAACTTAATCAAAAGAGTACTCCTTAAAAGTTCATATATTTGCGAATAAGATATTGGAGTGCATGAGTCAGGAATTTCTAAATTTAACAATTAAAAATTTCCATCTTAATCAATTTTTTTCTCTTCAGACAATTCAGAGTCATCAAAAGAAAATTGAGACAATGAATATATCTTAATCAAATTAAGTCCATTTTGTTTATTTACCATATTAAGTTTTTTTTATCAAATATAATTCAAATAACTATTATTAGTTGTTCATTAAATTGTATTTTATATTCTAGGGCAGTGGTGATTCTCAAAGTGGGTATGGTCAAGTATTGTAATCGTGCATGAAAAAAGTGGGTTTTATCCTTCTTTTTTTTCAAAATATCTCAAAAACGGCTGAAACTATTTTGATTAAAAAAATTGGGCAAAACCATGGCATTTCGCTCTACAAAAAAGCTTTATAAGTGAACATCGAAAAAATTATATTTTTCAAGATAATAATTGTTTTGTCAAAATGTCTGTTAGTTAGTTAGTAATGTCTGGTTGTCCGTCTGTTAGTCTGTGCGTTACGCAAATTTTTATGGACGAGCTAGCTCAAAAACTAGTGTGAATATCGAAACCAAATTTCACACGTAGTTTTGGTTCATTGAGATTAAGAGCTGATTAGATTTTGGTGCACATCGACCCAAAATTAAGGGGGTGGAGGGGGGTTAAAAATAAAAAATCTAGGCAATTTGAGCAAACTCAACCATATTTTGTATACATAATCACTGCGACCCCAGAAAACTAAAAATGCAAAAACTAACCATCCAAAATTGGTGGGGAAGGGGGGGTTAAAAAGTAGGGTTAAAAAGTGAAATATAGGCTCTTGTTCCAAACTCAACCATATTTTCTATACATAATCAATGGGACCCCAGAAGTATAAAAATGCAAAAACTAACCGCCCAAAATTGGTGGGAAGAGGGGGGGGTGTAAGGTCAAAAAATGAAAATATAGGCTCTTGTACCAAACTCAACCAAATATTGTATACATAATCAGTTTTATTTAAAAAGTCCAATATCCCCACTATATTTATTTACGTATATCTTTGATAACCTTCAAAAATTCTCATTTTAAATTGAAATTTATAAATAAATAAAATTGATGAATAACATATTTCACCCTATGGTCATTAAATGAATGCCTTTGTATTTAAGAAAAAAAAATATATTTTTCTAAATTCAAATTTGAGAATAATTGATAATTTTCATTAATGTCATTCAAAAGTTTTGGTTTTAAGTGAATATTAGTTTAATTGATGTTTCGAGAAATTATTTATTAATTTAATTTAAACAAAGTTGAAAATCTAGATCTAGCAGTAGATGATAACAAAAATGTGTAAATATAAATATAAATATTATTAATATATCATGGTATTTTAAATAGAAACACAACAGCTATAGCTATCGAATGCGTGTTTTAACGAATACAATTTAATGCAAAAAAAAATATAAAATATTGTGATTTTTTTTACTTTGCCATTCAGGGTATGGTCAAGTAATGTAATCGTGCATGAAAAAAGTGGTTTTTTCCTTCTTTTTTTAGAAATATCTCAAAAACGGCTGAAACTATTTTGATTAGAAAAATTGAGCGAAACCATGGCATTTCGCTCTACAAAAAAGCTCTAATAAGTGAACATCGAAAAAATTATATTTTTCGAGATAATAATTGTTTTGTCGAAATGTCTGTTGTCTGGTTGTCTGGTTGTCCGGTTGTCCGGTTGTCTGGTTGTCTGTTAGTCTGTGCTTTTTCAAATTATTGTGGACGAGCTAGCTCAAAAATTACTGTTAATATCGAAACCAAATTTCACACGTCGTTGTCGTTTTGGTCCATTGAGATTAAGAGCTGATTAGATTTTGGTGCATATCGACCCAAAATTAAGGGGTGGAGGGGGGGGGTTAAAAATTAAAAATATAGGCTTTTGTACCAAGCTCAACCAAATTTTGTATACATAATCAGTGGGACCCGAGAAGTCTAAAAATACAAAAACTAACCGCCCAAAATTGGTGGGAGGAGGGGGTTGTAAGGTCAAAAAATGAAAATATAGGCTCTTGTTCCAAACTCAACCAAATTTTCTATACATAATCAATGGGACCCCAGAAGTATAAAAATGCAAAAACTAACCGCCCAAAATTGGTGGGGGGGGGGGATGTAAGGTCAAAAAATGAAAATATAGGTTCTTGTACCAAACTCAACCAAATTTTGTATACATAATCAGTGGGCAGGCAGTAATCTAAAAATGAAAAAACTAACACCCCCCCCCCCCCCCTCTACATGATTATAAATAATTTTATTAAATATTAAATATAAGTGATAGGCCAGGTTGTATGGTAATGTCAAGTGGATGGCCACATCAGAACACGTCAGATTATTTTCAAACAAACTTAGGGAATAAATTTGTCTAATTTTTCTAATTAATATAACAAAGAATAATTGCTATATCAATGAGAATTGTTTTGACCGCGATTATTTGAAAAAGATATTTATCACGAGACTACTGCGGATTACGCTATTGAAGTCTGTGGAATCTCAAGTCTGGACCAAGAGAGAAAAAGATGTGATCCACTTAGCTACAATCCAACGTCATTTCGCGTATAGCCCGCTAGACATTCGGATGGATCACCAAGTGAATTTGAAATCTCAGATGTTATATATTTAATCTCCCAGTCCAGAGCGCTCGGTCTATTAGCTTATGTATGTTAGATGCTTGCCATAAATTAACCGAATGTTTTCTACATTTGATTCAATCGCGAATCAACTGTAGGGATTTTTGTCAAATATTGAGTGAAAATAATATTTTTTGAACTTATATATTTCTAACTTGAAATAATTATCTTAAATAAATTTTTCTAATTTTTCTAATTAATATAACAAAGAATAATTGCTATATCAATGAGAATCCTCAGTAGTCTCGTGGTAAATATCTTTATCAAATAAGCGCGGTCAAAACAATTCTCATTCATATAGCAATTATTCTTTGTTATATTAATTAGAATTAGAAAAATTTATTTAAGATCATTACTTCAAGTTAGAAATATATAAGTTCAAATATTATTTTCACTCAATATTTGACAAAAATTTCCTACTGTTGATTCGCGATTGAATCAAATGTAGAAAATATTCGGTTAAACTTAGGGAACACGGTGTTGGTTTATAGTGAAACATTATACAAAATATTAGGTTAATTTCAAATATTTTAAAAATTTTCTATGAATTCTGTTCAGAATTATTAGAAATAAAAAATAAAATAATTATTTTATTAAATGAGACCTGCACTGATCGATAGTAAACCCAACAGGTTTAATTTATAGTGCCAAAATAAGCGGAGCTCACCCATCACATTAAATTAAATTTTAAATTTATTTAATAAACTTATTAGCTAACTTAATGTCGAACATATATCTGTACATAGAATACAGTAGAGTCTCACTAATCCGGCACTTCGTTAGACCGGCACGTCCAATAATCCGGCACCCTCCTCCCGTGATTTGGTATCCGTTTGTTAACAATATCGGGTGAAATTTATTTTATTTTGTTTATTATGAATATTTCTATACAATCCAGTAATTCGAACATTCCAATAATCCGGCACCCCCTAGTTTTTAATAGTGCCGGATAAGTGAGACTTCTACTGTACTTTGTTCAAAGATTGACCAAAGACAAGTTATTAATTTTTATTGATACTAAAAATGAATCTCCTTTTAATCAAAATTGAGTTTTGCAATGCAATTAAACAAAAGAGATTAACCCGTTCTGAATTTAAATTAAAACCCCCACGCTGATGTAGTGTTTTTTACACATACCCATTCTTCGGTGGGGGGGGGTCTTTTGAAATTTTTAAGTCCAAAAAAGGGAGTAGTAAACCAAAAAGTTTGAAACACTGTTCTAGGACATAGAGTAAAATTCCACATAATCAGTAGCTAACTCTTTCCCACTTTTCCCACTTTGAGACCATCCCATTCTCTGATAATTATTTCATACCTACACTAAGTCATAAATAACTGTCCATCATATTAAATAAATTCTGTTCATCGTTTTATTTTATCTTCAGTCAATGTTCTCCTGACGATGAGTTAAGAACTCGAAATATATAGAGTAAACTTAAAAAAATCTTAGTATTTTAATTTTTTTCTCCTTGTGAAACACCACCAACTCCAACCTAATTTAATAGTAATTAACTCGCTTGAATTCCTGGCCCGTCAATAAATCCTTCCTGGTCTTCACTATTTCTTAGATATTATTTACTAGCCAGATTAAGTTATTTAAATGTCTGATTTAAGCACTTTTCAAACTTAAAATACCTATTCAGGTACAAATTGGAAATCAAGTGAGACCTGAGGACGCTATTTTAGGCTTCCTATTGATTCATTAAGACACTATGTTCCTAAACCCTTTCTGAATGGAACGTCTTGTCCTTGTTCTACCAACCTAACTTATTATATAAGTTAAAGAATTAATAATGGATTGCATGTTGTAAAGGGGTTGTAGTAAGCTATGATTAACTCAAAAATCCAACAGGATTGCCAGATTCGCTGATTGGGTACTTTTCTTCGAGATAACTTCTTCAACATAATATAATATAATCAAAGCAAAGGTCTTACGCAAGGAACCAAGACAATCGTTGAAAAATTATATGAACACCTGAATTAAAAATTCAGTGTGAAGGGTCTCGTTATGAACATAAACAAAAACAAAGAGGTTGTCCTCTGCTTGATGCAAATAAACATACACGTATATATATATATATACCTATAAATATTATTTATATGTTTGAAACTATTGTTGTCGGCTTCTTCTTGTTTCCAAGTTAGCATCTTGGCTCAGTAAGAGCAAAAAAAATTTCAATATCCACGCGATACTGAGCCCATGATAAATAATATTTATAATGAAAAAAGACTGATGATGAAGGAAAAGTCTTCGAAACTATGGTATTGAACAAATAAATAATATATATTTAGAGTGGTTCTTATTTTAGAAGTATGTGGAAATCAACGGGACAACCCGGAAACTTGTTCGTGTAGATGAAAAACTACTAACTGTAGATTGTGAGCAATATCAAACATCGCGTAACCAACCCCAAGTTTGAAAAAGTCGGTTTTTTCATTTTGGTCCACCTTAATATTAAACGGTCTTACGTTAATATGGATCCAAAACATGTTTATTTATTGAAATCGGACTAAAATTGACGGAGTTATAAATTTTTTAGTTACCTACATCATATTTGTATATTTCAAAATTTTATACATTTTCTAGATATCATTTTAATAAAATTCGAATATTTCTTGTGATACTCTTCAATGGTTAATAATAAAAACTCCGTCAATTTTAGTCCGATTTCAAAAAACAAACATGTTTTGGTTTCTTATTAACGTCCTTTATAGATATAATATAAATAGGCCATTTGGGACCGTTTAACATTAGGGTGGACCAAAATGAAAAACCTACTTTTCAAACTTGGGCTCGGTTACGCGATGTTCGATATTGCTCAAAATTTACAGTTATTAGTTTTTTATCTATACGAACAAGTTTCCGGGTTGTCTCGTTGATTTTCGCATAATTTGAAAGTCCCCATATACTCTAAAACCACTCTAATATACTATAATATAATATATATTTGATATACATGTATGGTAAATTGCATCAAGCAGAGGACAGACAACCTTTTTGTCTCTCTTTATGAATCAACAACTCTGATACTCTCGGCAAAATAAATACTTTTCAATTAAATTTATGAACATGCCTAACTAGAACTTTGATTCGGCTTTTTTTTTATTAAAACTTGAAAGATTGTGGTATTTCAATCGCTTTTGAATTGTGGAAGTCATATCATAAGAAACGTAGATAAATAAATGTGATTTCTTATTTAATGCCAAAGATAAGTGAAAATCGAGAGGTGTACAGATCAGCTTTGTTGGTTGAGACCGAAAAAACTTGGTACATATTCCAAAATATGATGAGTATGAATAGAAAAGTATTTATTCTCCAATGAAATTGTATAAAAATTGATAATTTGTAATAATTACATTTGTAGGTATTGAACCAATGGCTTCTAGCTACTTACAAGTTCAATTTGAGTTGCTCGAAGAGCTTTTGTATATATTATTGTATGGTCTTTTGTGATAGCAAATAACTTGCATTCCGGAGGGTAACAAAGAACCTGTTCACAATGCGAGGCTTTATATCGAATAAGAAGGAGTATTAATTATTTATTGCTCCCGGTATGCATCCCAAACTTCTTGGCAGACCGATATAAACTTTGACAAATGTATTGAATTGGGATGTTGACATGCAGCTTCAAGTAATTGGGCTTCAGTTCATTGTCTTTCCTTTGGCCAATATCCCGAATGATATGCGAGAAATACCAAGAATCTATTACTGGATTCGTATTTCGCAAAGTAAATACGATTTGCATTTGTATTTGATCCATTCAAAAAGCTTTAACGTTTGGCGAAGTTGTGCATTTAGCTTAATAGAGACTGTTTAATAACGTTGGAGTGAATCGTGAAGGGGAGCCGAGAAACGACAGGCAACTCTTGCAGCTCAACTTGCAGATTATACGAGCAAATAATTTTTAGTACAAGTTTTTATTCTACAATTGAGCAAATATTTCTATTAAGACCACATGATTATAGGCACCTCTTAGCTAATGCTCTGGAATAATATATGTGATTATATTGTAAAAATAAAAATATATAAGATTGGAGTAATTTTTGGAGACGGACTGATAAGTGAATTAAGTGGATATCGATGAGGCAGTCCAAAAAAGAAGAAGAAGATAATTTATACTATATTTTTTTTCATAAAACCGACGTTTCGGAGGCTATTCCCTCCTTCTTCAGGGTTTTGAAAAGTCAGTGAAGGAAATCCAATGCGACATTCCCCTCTGTCTCCTCTTTCAGTGGCAGTAACAATAATATATTGTATTTTATTCTCAGCCCTTCGGCACGCCCTCGAAGCTCGGCCCTCCGGGCTGGTGCCCTGGCGGGCGGCGTCTCGGTCCAAAAATTGTATTCCTCTTAATTAAAACACCACACTCCAAATGTATACCTGTAAACTCCCGAAAATACATAGTCTCTTAAAAGTTTCGCCTCATTTTCGTCCTGACATAGCTACAGAAATGAGGCTCTAGATATGAATCTGGAAGTATTTTTTTTTTATAATCTACAGCATTGTGAGGAAATAGATTTATTTAAATAAGTGGGATCGTGTGAGGAGGAGAATTATATTATACCATTTTGTTTTTAATTTGGGATCGATAATCGATATAAGGCTGCAAATATTTAAAAGAGATGTCAAGTGTTGTTTGTATCACAGGCTGCTCCATCCAGTATTGAGTATGAGAAACTCATATGGGCATGCGTGTCTAAAGTCGTTCAATTTTGTAAAAATCCAAAAAATAAGGATAAGAAAATTTAGATTTTTAAAAAATTATAAAAAAGTGACAAATTATTAAAAAATAAACAAATAATATATAAAATATAAATCAAATAAGATGTGATTAATTTATTTTTCTGTGCGCAAAGAAAAGCGAATTGAATATTTAATTTTTGAGTGTGAGGGGGGGGGGGGAGGAATAATTATCAATATATTTAATGTTTCTTAATTTAAAATCAATTGGAGTCTTTCATTTCAAATTACAATTACAATTATATTTCAAATTTGCCGCAAATATACCGACGGCATCAGCGCTCCCTGTAGGCAGAATTCTATGAGCGTTGTTACAAATTAATCTAGGCTCTTATATATAGTATTATATTAACTTTCTTTTTTGATTAACAAATATCAATAGAATTAGTATATATCTGCGGCCCGAGACAATTTTATTTATTTAAATGTGGCCCGTGTAGGCCAAAAGGTTAGACACCCCTATATGTACTAGAGAATAAATTTTTAATTTCTAATATTCTAAAAACGGTCTTTTTGACTCTAGGTAAGAATACATTAAGTTGTGGAAGAAATTTAAGAATACATTAAATCGAAATTAATATCAGATTTAGATATTTATCATTTAAAATTATTAATTCCCCGAAATTGCAAATAGTGTACCGAGTCTTGAAAAAGTTTTACTTTTTCTTCCATTAATATTTAGGAATGATGCTATAGATATAATTTTTCAAAATTGTTATATCTATCTATCTTATCTTATCTTATCTTATTAAATGAGCAATTCTTGTATATATATATATGAGTTATTAGTCGTGTATAAATTTTAATCCAATTGAAATAAAGGAAGGGGTGTAAATTAGTCATGTCGCAAAATAAATATTTTAATCGTTCATATCTCGTCTTCGGTAAGTCGCAGAGCCTTGAAATTTGAAACTTAAGCTATCTAGATGCTACAAGAAATATAACAAGATTTTGGCTAAAATAGAAGTACTGGAAGTTGATGTTTACGTACGTAAGAATGTACTCCCCTGCGTTTAGGAACCATAAATCTCAGAGCTACGAAATTCGAAACTTAAGCTCGATATAGACTAGAAGGGGTACTTCAAGTTTTTGCTTGAAATCGGAACAACGGAAGTTGATATTTACATGAAAGATTTTTCGTTTTTTTTTATTTTTCTCAAAAAATGCAAGTCGATTTTTTTTTAAAATTGGTGTATTTATCAAGTGTCATGAGTTATTAAGCTATTTAGAGGCAAAAAAAGTTATCGAGCACCACTCAGTGCTCCAGGAACTTTCTATTTAATTGAATAACTAATAGGCATAGAAAAACATTGCTTAATTGTTTTTGTGTCAGTAAAATTTTCGTGCGAGTCCTTAGCTTCTCCATGCCAGGAATTGATCATTTTTTTCATCATATCTTTGCGGTACACTAATCATTTTCACATATTTCTGTAGCTACTAAGGTGCTCATCTATTAATTTTGATAGGAATAAATAAAAGATTCAAGGGTTTTTGAAAAAATTTTTATTAACGTTAAATATCATTTTTCTTATGACGTTTCGTCCTATTTTCAAGTACTCAATTACTTAAAACATTAATCGTTGATAAAATAATGAAACCATCAAGACAATAAATAGTGTATTTATAATATTTTTCCGACAATATTCACTATTTTATCAACGATGCTTAACGATTTAATTAATTGATGAGTACGAAAGGTACGTACGAAAATTGATATTTAACATTATTTAATAAACTGACACGTTCTGATGTGGCCATCCACTTGACTATACACTCCCTGGCCCCTCACTTATATTTAATATTTAATAAAAGTATTTATAATCATGTAAGAGTTTTGCATTTTTAGACTATCTGTGGCCCCACTGATTATGTATACAAAATTTGGTTGAGTTTGGTACAAGGGCCTAGATTTTCATTTTCTGACCCTACACCCTCCCTTCCATTTTGGGAGGTTAGTTTTTGAATTTTTAGACTTCTGGGGTCCACTGATTATGTATACAAAATTTGGTTGAGTTTGCTCAAATGGCCTAGAATTTTAATTTTTAACCCCCCTCCACCCCCACTTAATTTTGGGTCTATATGCACCGAAATCTAATTAGCTCTTAATCTCAATGCACCAAAACTACATGTGAAATTTGGTTTTGAGTATTCACACTAGTTTTTGAGTCAGCTCGTCCACAAAATTTGGTAACGCACAGACTAACAGAATAACAGACATTTTAACAAAACAATTATTATCTCGAAAAATATAATTTTTTCCATGTTCACTTATTAGTGCTTTTTTGTAGACCGAAATGCCATGGTTTCGCCCAATTTTTTTAATCAAAATTGTTTCAGTCGTTTTTGAGATATTTCGAAAAAAGAAGCAAAAAAAACACTTTTTTCATGCACGATTACAATACTTGACCATACCCTATAAAAAAATTTCCGTGAATCTTTTATTTATTATTAAAATGGACATGAACCAACTAAATTTATATAGGAATATTTTGAAAGTCCTTAATACTTATTAGTAATTAAAAAGTAATTGCATATGATAATTACCCTTGGTAACATGTCTCGAAATAAGTGATTAGAAGGCAATATCTTTTATCCGAAATGTAATTTCCCGTGGGAGAAGATTTATTTGCCGAGCAGCCACTTCCTTTTCTATTTAATACATTATGTTCATCAATCTTGTTTCCTCAATTCTCTCTCTCTTTATTTTGCTTATTGTTATTTTTAATTGACGAATCGAAATTGATTTGATTCCGTAATTCTTTCGAATTCTTTATGGCTGGAATAAAAACTGGCATTTGACGAGCATGAACCGAGCATACAAGTTAAACCTTCTTTTAATTTCCCAAAGATTGAAGAATTAAAACCACTAAGCTCGGAAACCGGATATTACTTTGGCTTAGCTTTTTCTTTGTGAAAATAGAGACTTGTCCTTTTGGTAATGAGGATTTATAAGCAAGTTAATTTTTTCATTCACTTTATCAAAATTTCAACTGATTTTAATATATTTTTGGTTTATCATTCTAAAATAATTACTTCTTTTTTAAATATATGAAAACGGCTTTTAACTTATCTTACACACAAAGAGTAGAGTAAATATTTTTATCAAAATTAGATGGTAATAATAGATGTAGGAGATGAACATAGGGACGTCAAAATAAAAAATCGGACAAGTGCGAAGCTATGGTTCGGTTGAGGGGGAGACTTTTTACTCTCATAGATAATCAGAACAATTATTAAAACTGGACACCAACAATATGTAATTTTTTATATAGATTATTCTTATTGTAAGACATTAAAGAAGCCCATATATAACGGGTGTGTTTTTATCTTGAGACAGTCTTATAACTCAAAAACAGTGCATTATATGGAAAAAAGTTTCAAATAAAAAGTTTGTTTATATCGAAGGGAAACTAAACTACGCTATTGTTTGTCGACCTAGAACAAACTTTCAACGGTATTTCAATCTCAAGTTCTGTTTTTTAAATGGAACTCTGTGTTTTTCTATACCTCTACTTAATCTACAAAAAAACACTTTAATGAGAACAATTTTTTTATACGATTTCAAATAAATAATTTAATAATAATTAATAATTTAATCATTTTTCGACACTGTACTGAGACATTCCAGAGTGTATCGCGTCTTCTGGATGAATTCCACAGTTCCAATTTCCTTATTTTAGCCTGTTCCAGTTTCTTCGTAACCTATATATTTCCTGTTTTTGTTTTGTTTTTTTTAACAGATTTTACAATACAATAAAATGAAGCTTGTGAGGGTGTATTCCTATCATGAAAACGCTCGGCATTCATTTCAATGGCAGCCCCATAATAATACTTCTTCCACATTCACCGAATAAATTAAGACCATATGCTCCATTTTTATTATGGTAATACAATATAACTATCTACTGGATTGACACAAGAAATAAACTTTTTTAAACTCAAGAATTTTAAGTATTTCTATTAAGTAGAAAATAATCTCTTAAATCTGAATATAATGAAGTTTTAATATCATTACAAACACTTATTTTCATTGTTGTGAATTTTCAATTTAATGATTATTTATTTAATAATTAATTATTTAATAATTAATTATTTAATCATTATTAATTGATAATTAAGTTAAATAATTGTTAAAAATAATTAATAAGAATTTTTTGAGAACTAATTGATTCATGTATTTTGTTTATTTGATGTCGTATAAAAATAGTTCTTATGAAAGTTGTTCAGTTTTTTTTGTAGATTAAGTAGAAGTATAGAAAAATATAGGATTCCATTTAAAAAACAGAACTTGACCTTAAAATACCCATGAAAGCTTGTTCTACGTCAACAAACAATAACGTAGTTTAGTTTTCCCTCGATATAAACAAACTTTCATTTGAAACTTTTTTCCAAATAATGCACTGTTTTTGACTTATAAGACTGTCTCAAGATAAAAAACTCACCCGGTATATATGTATAATAGAAGATCATAAGATGGTGTCATCTATTAATCTGATGGAATGGAATATTTTTAATTATATGTCAGAGGGGGTGAAAAACAACCCCTCTGACATATAATTAAAAATATTCCATTCCATCAGATTTAATAGATGATACCATCTTATGAGTTTCTAAGAAAATTTGAATCTATTAGCATCGGCAAATTGAAATCTTATATATAATAGAAGAATACATGTTTATCCTTGAGCATTTTTTAATTGACATATTTGATTTTTAAAAGGGAAATAAATGAGGTTGTTCTCTGCTTGATGCAAATAGACATTTTAGGATGGTCCTTATTTTGTATTTTCGAATTTTTACGCGGACAAGTGCTCATATGGTTCGAAATAAATAAATAAAAATATCCCTAAGTTTTCAAGTCTTCTATCTCGATTTTAACCTGTCCCTCAACGATGTAAGTTTCTCATCTAAATATCATGGGGTTTTTGACATTGAAAGATCAAATTTTGAATCCGGCCAAAGTAATAGTTTAAAAATTTGAAACTCTATAAACTTTATCCTTTTAATAGTAGCTATCCTCGGAATTTTTACAGATTTTTAGCTATTACAATTTTGGAGTCTTTAACTTAATAACACTAAGTTATAGCAGTATTTTATCTAGGTGTAACTCCAAAATTATAATAGCTAAAAATCTATAATAATTCTGATTGCTAGGTAATATTGTAAGGATAAGGTTTACAGAGTTTCAAATTTTTTTAACTATTACTTTGGCCGGAATAAAAAATTGATGTTTAAATGCCAAAAACCCAATGTTATTTAGATGAGAAACTTACATCGCTGGGAGTACAGGTTATAATTGAGATAGAGACTTGGAAATCGGGGAATATTTTTTTATTATTTATTTCGAACCATATGAGCCCTTGTCCGCGGAAAAATTCGAAAATACCCAAAATAAGGACTATATATTGTCGGCTAAGAGTGTAAACCTGCTAACTCCACTTTTTATCATATATGACATTTTAATACCGTTCGGAAGAAAAAGAGATGCAGCATTGTCCAAGTAAAACTGCTAATTAAAATTACGATCGTAAGTTGTATAAAAAAAATGTGAAAAATTGTTTTTTCCATAACAACTATGTTAAATTTTGTTTGTTTTTTCTCTGCCCTTTAAAATTTCCTTGTTGTGAGTTAGCAGGTTTACACTCTAAGGCGACGATATATATATTATTTATTTATTTGAGACTATAGTTCCGAAGGCTTGGCCTTCACCAGCAGTTTTTTTAATTATAAATATTATTTTTCATGGGTCAGTATCGCGTGGATAATGAGAGAGATAAAGTCAAAAAGCGTGGGACACTTTGTCGAAATTAATTAAAAGTAAATGAGTCTGCGCCAACACTTTTTGATTTTATGTTTATTACATTATTTTGTACTTTTTAGAAGCGTGTTTTTTAGTTTTTTTTTTTTTTTTTTTTTTTTTTTAAATATGCTGCTCACCTAACAAACGACGATCGTCAAAACTTCTTAACTATAGTGTCTAACAAATAAATTATATATATTCGTTAAATTATGTATATGTTTATTTGCAACAAGCCGAGGACAACCTTAGAGGCAGTAGTCGGTTGGTAAACTTTTTTAAACGTTGATAAACCTTCAGAATTCACCTTGTGCCGGGTGGGACGGCCAATCAGATGAAAGTGCCTGTCATCTGATTGGCCATCCCACCGGGAACAAGGTTAGTACTAAGGTTTTACCCTTTGTCAACGTTTAAAAAAGAGTTTACCAACCGAGCATACAACTTGGCCCTTAGGTTGTTTTCCTCTTTAATTTGTAGATTTTTTTACATTTATATTGCATTTTTTATTTTAATTACGCTATCTTAGGGACAGTTGTATGTCGGTTGGTAAACTCTTTTAAACGTTGGCAAAGGGTAAACCTTGAAATTACCCTGTGCTCGGTGGGATGGCCAATCAGATGACAGCCACTTTCATCTGATTGGCCATCCGACCGGGAACAAGGTGAATTCTAAGAGTTTACCCTTTGTCAACGTTTAAAAAGAGTTCTTGTAGTAATAATTGATTTCTCTCTATGAAATATTTTTTCATTTATTCTCCGAACCATTTTCGCGTACCTATTAAATGCGATTACCAAACTAAAACAATTTTTAAATTTGATATAAATTCTCTCCTGAGTATTTTACGTTTTAGCAGTTATAAGCTATAAGCCAACCATAGTTTGAGACCAGCTGGTTTAGAGATAAAAATATACTTAAAATTTTGTCACTTGCAATTTAACTAAGAGCAATAAAATATTAAAATTTCATCAATTTCAACCGAATGATTTTCTATAGATAATTCAGAAATTTTTATGGAGTTATATAATTATCGATCCCTAAGAGAAACGTGTGGAAATTTATATAATTGTATTTTGTAATCTCTTCATTAGTTGGAGATTGAAAAATAATAGAGCTTAAGAGCATTCAAATAACCACGCGGGGTTTAAAAGATTATACTTTACAAAACCGTTATTTGTCTATTTTGTATTTATTTTTCATTTCATCTCCGTATAAATCTCATAAGCTCATAGTGAAATAAGTCTTTTTATGAAAAGCCCACGAAGCTTATGTAATGCCAGCAAATAATGTAAAATCTATATTGTACACCAGCCATAATCATCCTTTTTTCGGGCCACATAGATACCTTTGCAACATTATGCGGGCCAGTGAAAATAATTAAAATAAAAATGCAAAACAAATATTTTAATTTTATTTTAATTAAACAATACATGTGGAAAGCGGGTCGCGAAGAAATAGGTTTGAATAGCTCTGCTCTAAACTTTTCATCGCTTTTCATAATAATCGTGGTTTATTCGTATGAACATTTTGAATTATGACATGTTTTTATACTGTCGATATTGGCTTAACTACGGGGGACCAGACTCGCAACTACTCTAAAAATAAGCTGACGTATTCTGATGTGGCCATACACTTGACTTTACCATACAACCTGGCCCATAAAAGTATTTATAATCATGTAGGAGGGGGTTAGTTTTGCATTTTTATACTTCTGGGGTCCCACTGATTATGTATTCAAAATTTGGTTGAGTTTGGTATAATGGTCAAGATTTTCACTTTTTGACCCTATACCACCCCCCCCCCCATTTTAGGCGGTTAGTTTTTGCATTTTAAGACTTCTGGGGGTCCACTGATTATGTATACAAAATTTGGTTGAGTTTGCTCAAACGGCCTAGATTTTTTATTTTTAACCATCCCTCCATCCCCCTTAATTTTGAGTCAATATGTAACAAAATTTAATCAGTTCTTAATCTCAATGGACCAAAACTACGTGTGAAATTTGGTTTCGATATTCAAACTAGTTTTTGAGCTAGCTCGTCCACAAAAATGTGGTAACGTACAGACTAACTAACAGACAGACTAGCAGACAGACTAACTAACAGACATTTTGACAAAACAATCATTATCTAGAAAAATATAATTTTTTCGAATAGGGCTTTTTTGTAGAGCGAAATGCCATGGTTTCGCTCAATTTTTTTAATCAAAATAGTTTCAGCCGTTTTTGAGATATTTCGAAAAAAAGAAGGAAAACAAACACTTTTTTCATGCACGATTACATTACTTGACCATACCCTGAATGGCAAAGTAAAAAAAATCACAATATTTTATATTTTTTTTTGCATTAAATTGTATTCCTTAAAACACGCATTCGATAGCTGTTGTGTTTCTATTTAAAATACCATGATATATTAACAATATTTATATTTATATTTACCAATTTTTCATCATCTACTTCTAGATCTAGATTTTCAACTTTGTTTAAATTAAATTAATAAATAATTTATCGAAACCTCAATTAAATTAATATTCACTTAAAACCAAAACTTTTGAATGACATTAATGAAAATTACCAATTATTCTCAAATTTGAATTTAGAAAAATATATTTTTTTTCTTAAATACAATGGCATTCATTTAATGACCATAGGGTGAAATTTATTATTCATCAATTTTATTTATTTATAAATTTCAATTTAAAATGAGAATTTTTGAATGTTATCAAAGATATACGTAAATAAATATAGTGGGGATATTGGACTTTTTAAATAAAACTGATTATGTATACAAAATTTGGTTGAGTTTGGTACAAGAACCTATATTTTCATTTTTTGACCCTATTTGGCACCATTCCAATACTTGACCATACCCTGTATGGTAAAGTAAAAAATAGGCAAAAGGAGCTCGAATGGTTAATCGAATAACCAATTATTTAGGCCAGTTGTATGTCAGTTTGTAAAGACTTTCTTAAACAAAAGGTAAACCTTAGATTTCACCTTGTGTCCGGCGGAATGACCAATCAGATGAAAGTGCGTGTCGTCTGATTTGATATCCGGCAGGGCACAAGGTGAATTCTAAGGTTTTACTTTTGTAAACTTTAACAAAGACTACAAACCGACATACAACTGGCCCTTAAGAAGTTCAACTTTAGCGAGATTAAATGGCGCTTAACTTACATTTATTATCAGAATATAACTTTAACAGTTAATTGTATTTTAAATAAATCGTCAGAAAATCCAAGAAAAATTAATTAATAATTAGGTCTTCATAGTGTTCCATGTTCCAGCATTAATTTCTATTTTAGTTTACCATCAGTAGCATAGTTAGGGAATTTTCCTAGAGAGACCAGCCGGCCAGCTGATTTGGACAGCGCTTTTTGCAGTTATTGGAAGAGGTATACTAGTTCCGGCTGTAACGGAAAATGCTCGAGAAAACCAAGATATTTGGTTCCAGATGGATGGTTGCTCGCACACAACAGCCGCGATGTCCGTGAATTTTTAAATAATCATTTTGAGAAAAAATCATTGGTCCGAGGTTTACGATTAGCTGGCCTGCAAGGTCCCCCGATCTTTCTCCCAACGATTTTTTCTTTGGGGACATTTAAAATCAAAGATTTACTCTGGACAAACATTTCAAAACTTAGATCAACTCAAAAATCGTATACAACCCGAATGTGATAAAATATCACAATACCAATTAGCAAATGTCAGACGAAAATTTTACGAAAGGTTGGGCCATTGTTTTGTGGTAAATGGTGGTTTATTCGAACATTTGCTATGATTGTTATTTTTTGTTATAATTTTATGCATTTGTTAAATATGTTAAAAAATTAAATTCTGTTTACCTTACTAATTTTATTGTTTTAATTACGTTTAAAAATATTACTTATAATTTCGTTGATTATTCTTGTGAAAATTTAAAAGCTCGTTCTAAACTTCATCTACGTGAATCTACTATTTTTATTTATCAATGACGAATACAAAACTCAGCCCATTCAAATTTAACTAGTTTCTCATTATGGTAATTCTCGTCTGATATTTGCTAACTTTTTTAAAATCAGTTCTTATTAGAATTTATATTCTAATAAGAACTGATTTTAAAAAGAATTAGAATTTATATTCTAATAAGAACTGATTTTAAAAAGTTCAAATATAACAAACGTCACTTAGAAACAACAAATGAAAATGCCTTGTTTGTTTTAATAATTCCATGGTCTCAGTGATTTTTTGTAAAAATACAATTATTTATAATGTTGATTATTACGGTTCTGAAATTTCAAAATTTTAAAACAAAAATATGTTCGGATTCAGTATTTTTTTCTCTACAAAAAACCTATAAGAACTTTAACTCTAAAATAATTAGGGGAGCAAATAAATGCACATTAAAAAATTAACATTGTAATCGCTATGCTGCGTCGGCCAAGTCACCACCTCTGTATAGTTTGAAACATTGTGCTAGTAGGGGAATTTGAAAAAGAAATTGAAGGTAACGTGATACTTTTTCAACACTCGGTACGCTGTTGGCAGTTTCGGCGAATTAATTATTTTAAATGATAAATATCTAAATCTGATATTCATTTAGATATAATAATTTATGACCTAGAGCAGTGGTTTTCAAATTTTGACCTGAGGAACTCCGGAGTTCCGTGGAACATCTCTAGAGGTTTCGAGGGTATGTGATATAATAATAATAATAATAATTGTTTTAATTTATTTATAGACTTGGAGACTATCGTTTTCCTCCTTCATCAGTCTATTACAATTGATCACACATCAATTCCTGTGAATCAATTGTAATATTCTGATAAAGGGGGCAAAGGCCTCGAAACTATACTCTCGTTATAAATAAATTAAAAAAATTATTTTTCAGCAGAAGTCACATTCTTTTATTGTCACCTTTAATTTAAATTACCTATAAGATATTGATTTACTTTAAATATTATTTTAAGATATATTTTTCTATGAATGATTGAACTTTATTTTTAACCGACTTCAAAAAGGAGGAGGTCCTCAATTCGACCGAATTTTTTTTTTGTCTATGTTACCTCATATCTTCGTCAATTGTGAACCGTTTTTTTTTTTTTTTAATTCGGTTCAGTCTAGTTTCCGATTGGTCCCGTTTTTTTCATTGGTATTGGACCTTTTTGATATGTTTGTTCAGGCATAACTTCTTTGTTTATGAACCGATTTTAATGATTCTTTTTTTATTGGAAAGAGGGTACCTTAGGGGTGGTACCATATTAATTTGGTCAAGTTCTGAAGATATGATCAATGACGAAATAACGTAAATCTCTAATTCTTATGACCAAATAATCGAAATTATAATAAATAAAATCTTTTATAAAAAAATCTTAAAACATTCATTTAAAACCCGCAAACATTTCGAGAGAATTTCTATATTTATGAATTTAATTTTATTATCATTTTCTGATTCATTTGCCCGACGCTTTCTCTTACGAGATGCATGCAAGGTATTATATTAAGTACTAGATATCAATAACATCACTAAAAAGAGAAAAATAAAAATTATTTTTATAAAAAAAAATAAAACTGATTTCAAAAAATTAAATGCAACAAATAACTTAAAAATAAAATAAAATACACTAAAAGGTATAAAATAATTATCTTATTTAGTTACAACTAAACGACGAAATATTAACATGAAATCCCTTTTTGAAGTCGGTGCCAAACATATACATTCTATGAATCGCACTCGACGGATCTTACTTAGTACGTTTGGCGGGTACGCTCGCTTACCTATATAGTTTGTTTGGCACCGACTTCAAAAAATGATTTTCATGTTAATATTTCGTTGTTTAGTTGTAACTAAATAAGATAATTATTTCATACCTTTTATTGTATTTTATTTGATTTTCAAGTTATTATTATTTTATTTGTTGCATTAATTTTTTTGAAGTTGGTTTTATTTATTTTTTTTATAAAAATTATTTCTTGTCTTTTTTGAAGGACCAAAAAGACAGACCTCACGGACCATAATTTCGGAAACGCTGGCAAAAGACAATCGATTTGACGGCATACTTTGTCTTTTCACTAAGAACTTACAATATAAACAAGTTGAAAAAAGTATAAAAGCTACACTAACAAATATTCCCACCTTCCATTTATATCTTTCATCTGTTTAATTAAGTCTCGCCTAGACTCGAATTCAAATGAATATATAGTAGAATTTTAATAATTAAGAAAAATATTTGTGTTCCCGAGCTTATCATTTTTTTTTAATATAATTCGCTTGTATGCTATTTAGATGTATCTGTTATTGGCTTTTTTTCTCCTAATGAGCCATTTGTAGGCGAACATCCCGGAGGGACACATATGTATCCAATTGGCTCACCACCAACTTGAGATGTGGCATTTAGTATTTAAGCCGTTTTATTATTATAATATAAAATAGGCATATTGAAATCAGAATTTAAAATAAAAAAGAAAATGAGCAATAAGTCGTTCGCTCCACCTGCCACGCTAACTTAGGTACACTTTTTTATAGTATTATATTATTAATCAAATAATATTTTCCAAGTGAACAATATAAACAAATCCTGCATAATCAAAATGGCCTTATAAAACTTTGCTCAGACTTTGGAGAAAATAATTAAAATGTTGCCATTCTCAAGCTTTTAGGGAACAATGAAAAATTAAGAATTCGAAATTAAAACAAGGGGTTATCAAATTGCCATCAAGACGCTGCGCTTTCTTTTATATAATATGACTGCCGATTTCAAATTTTAAACTCGAATTGGGCATTACATAATAAAGTAGTATATGCTGGAAGAGGAAGAATTTAATTTGGACCACTTTGCAGATTGTTTGCTGTTTGGAACGGGGACAGTTGTCGTGGAATATTTTTGGATCTTCTCAAATTATGCATAAAACTTAATTACAGTTAAATCTTTATGAAACCCTTTAGAAATTATGAATTTCTTTCCCACCCGCACCCCTCCTACACCCTCTTTGGTGTCAATCGTTTTGAAGATGCTCGAAAGTAAATAAAATCCATGAAAATAGAGAACGTTTTATATTTGTATGGGTGGGGTGGCTTATAAAAGAAGAAGAAAAGACAAGCAGCAAATGGGGAGCGTCAGAAAATTATTAAAATAAATGATTAATTAATTATTTTACTTCTTATTACTTTTTTAATTGCTTGAAAGAATGGGGGATTAGAAATTTTTTTAAATAGTTTTAATATAAATTAAAAATTGCAGGAAAAAAGTGAAACTCTTTTAAGGAGGTCTTTTCGCTCCAGTTGAATGAAAAAATTTTTAAGAAAAAAATAAAACCGACTTCCAAAAAATTAAATGCAAAATAATAATACACTAAAAGGTATAAAATAATTATTATCTTATTTAGTTACAACTAAACGACGAAATATTAACATGAAATTACTTTTTGAAGTCGGTGCCAAACAAACTATACCTATAAGCGAGCATACCCACTAAACGTACTAAGTAAGATCCGTCGAGTGCGATTCATAAAAGGTATATGTTTGGCACCGACTTCAAAAAGTAATTTCATGTTAATATTTCGTCGTTTAGTTGTGACTAAATAAGATAATAATTATTTTATACCTTTTAGTGTATTTTATTTGTTGCATTTAATTTTTTAAGTAGGTTTTATTTTTTTCTTAAAAATTTTATATTTTTCTCTTTTTAGTGATGTTATTAATAGTGATTCTATCATCAGAACTTGACCAAATTAATATTTCACTATCCTAAGATACCCCCTTTCTAATAAAAAAGAATCATCGAAATCGGTTCATAAACAAAGAACAAACCAAACAAAAAAAGGTCTAATACCTATGATGGGACCAATCGGAAGGTAGACTGGACGCAATGCAAAAAAATTTTCAAAATTGGCCCACAATTGGCGGAGATATGAGGTAACATAGACACAAAAAAAAAAAAAAAAAAAAAAAATCAGATCGAATAGAGAACCTCCTCCTTTTTTTGAAGTCGGTTAAAAAAAAAGTAGTATCTAATATTTACTAAAATAAGTTAAAATACAAATGAAAAATAATAGAATTAAAATAAATAGTAAATGTTTGAAATAAAACAACTATAAAAAATAATTAAATACAAAGATTGCTTTGATTTTTTTCAAATCAGCTGATAATAACTCTTGTATGATTTGGCAATGGGCTCTATTAATACTGTTGACACATATATAGCATTTTTGTGATTTTTTCAGTAAATTCCTCGGTCAATGATACATTTTATTGCAAAACCTGCATGTTTCAAAAAACAAATTTTTAGTTTTTTTTAACTTTATCTATTCAACTATATAGTAGTATAATTCAAGAGAAAGTGTCAAGATCTTAATTTTCCATAAGACTCTAAGAAAATGTTTACATTTTAAAAATTTTATTTTCAAAAATTTGCTAGCTAATATGTGATTCAAACTTCACCAAAGCATAGATAGAGACTTAAACTATTATAAAAAATTAAGTTATAGCTATAATCTAATATTTTTTATTTAACATTGGCGGCGAAAGGACCTCCTTAATACTCGGTTCGGTGTTTGCAGTTTTGGTGAATTAATAATTTTAAATGATAACATCGAAATCTGATATTCGTTTCGATTTAATATTTTCTTACCTAGAGTCAAAAGGAGTTTCTAGAATCAGTGCCGGATTTATCCCTTCTGGGACCCCATGCGAGAATTCTCCGAGAGCCTCCTAGGCAGCAGGCGTTAACAATATGGCATATATGTTATAATGAAATGCAGTATGTTATATTATCAAATGAGCAAAAATTGTTTAAATATATAATTAGTACCTGGAACACCGAGCGTTGCTCGGTAATTTTTTGATTCAGCCCGTATGGAAATAAATAGATTTTTGAAATATGTTTTTTATATATTTTTAGACAATATATTGAAAATATAAAGTTTTTGTGTTAAATTTATATAAAGTTTATGTTTTCTATATATTCTTAAAATAAAATTATTTTTATGTCGCTCTAGTATAACTTTATATAAATTTAACACAAAAATTTTATATTTTTAATATATTTTCGAAAATCTATTTATTTCCACATGGGAGTAAAAAGGTCGATTTTTAATCGCAGCCAAAATAAAATTGAAATAAAACTTAATTTATATTTTTACCAACCATGGCCATCATCAAGATGTATCACTGGCCACAAAGTTTTGAATGTAATTACAATTAAAAAATAATAATAATATACACCGAGGTTCTTTCGTTGAACATTTTAAATCCTAAAGAAGGAGTAACGATCCTTCGAATGGTCGGATTTTTTAAGAGAATGAAATTAATATTCTAATAAATTATTTTATAGAAAAAAAATAAAACCGACTTCAAAAAAATTAAATGCAACAAATAAAATACACTAAAAGGTATAAAATAATTATTATCTTATTTAGTTATAACTATACTACGAAATATTAACATGAAATTACTTTTTGAAGTCCGTGCCAAACAAACTATACCTATAAGCGATCGTACCAACCAAACGTACTAAGTAAGATCCGTCGAGTGCGACTCATAAAAGATATATGTTTGGCACCGACTTAAAAAAGTAATTTCATGTTAATATTTCGTAGTTTAGTTGTAACTAAATAAGATAATAATTATTTTATACCTTTTAGTGTATTTTATTTGTTGCATTTAATTTTTTTGAAGTTGGTTTTATTATTTTCTTAAAGATTTTTAATTTTTCTTAAAGATTTTTATTTTTCTCTTTTTAGTGATGTTATTAATAGTGATCATATCATCAGAACTTGACCAAATTAATATGACACCATCCCTAAGATACCCCCTTTCCAATAAAAAAGAATCATCGAAATCGGTTCATAAACAAAGAAGTTAGTCCTGAAAAACCTAACAAAAAGGTCTAATACCTATGAAAAAAATGGGACCAATCGAAAGGTAGACTGGACCCAATGCAAAAAAAATTCAAAATCGGTTCACAATTGGCGGAGATATGAGGTAACATAGGCACAAAAAAAAAAAAATTCAGTCGAATAGAGAACCTCCTCCTTTTTTTGAAGTCGGTTAAAAATACCTTTAATTAATTAAATTGGCAAATTCTAATATATAATAATATTTGTAATGATCTATTAGTGGAATTTAAAATAAAAAACTTATTAATTTTATTAAAAGAAAATTGAAAAAAATGTAATTATAAATTTTTGTTCAAAACAACCACATGTGAATAATTATTTGACTTAACAAAAAACCCATCAAAAACAACTTGGTCTAAGATGAGATTGTGACAGATTGAATTGTCAACACAAAAACCCCCTAACCCGTGAATTTCATACAAATCGTTAGAGCCGTTTCTCAAGAAACCGATTCTATATATATATAATAAGATTAACACCACTAAATGAAATGTAGAGAATATAAGAGAATTCATGGGAAGTGATTAAGTGAACTTTTTCTTATTTCTAATGTCTAATTTTTTCAAGATTCACATTAGCATACGAAATGGTACATAATATCAAGATGGTTTAGAATATTTGTACTTTGTAAATATTATAAGCTTTCTTACTTAACCAGAGCACATTTAAGAAAACTTTCTCTTTTGTGCTCATATGAATAAATAAACTCAAAATATGAAGAAAAATGTACAAATATTCTAAACCAACTTGATATTATGTACCATTTTAGGATGCTAATGTGAATGATCTTTGAAAAAATTACTTTCTTTTATTAGAATTTGAACGAGTAAAATGACCAAAAATGGCGTTGATAAAATGATCTCCTCCTTTAGAGCGAAGGCATTGCAAGGGTGCCAAATAAATGACGAGATAGGTTTCAGAATAGTAGACTTTTTGTAGATTATTTGAATTGAAAAAATATTAAATTGAGTAATATCGGCGTTAAAAAATTTATGAGTGCAACAATAAATGTATCTTAAATTGGAAAGAAAACCTAGTGGACCAGTGGCGTAACCAGAAAATTTTCATGGGGGAGAGGGGGTCATTCAACAAACAAAATATTTAGTGGGAATTTTCTTATTAAAATAAATAGTCCAGTTAAATTGTGTTTTTATCCGGGAAGTTTTAGGGGTAGTTGTAATTTCTTTGACCCTTTATGTTTTTTGGTGTGCTGAATCCGAATCTGAGGTTTTTTAACAAAATTTCCTCACCGAACATTGTCAAAAATGTAAAAAAATGTAAAAAAAAACTCTAATTTTTTGGCGGTTTTTTGCTTATAACTTGAAAACTATCAACTTTTTCATAAATAACCTTCCTATTCAAAATGAAAGTTAATCAAGTTTCCTACAAATTTTATCATTTAGGTTTTTTCTTCGACCAACCGTTCGGGCTCAAGCACTAGTTTCCGCAAATCCCAAAAACTCGTACTTTTTTCGATTTTTTCCTATTTTGACCATGAAAGACCACTCTATACATTTTTAAACTAGATTAAATTTGATACAATTCTAACAAAGTGTCATCTTAAATGGATAATGGCTGAATTTTCGAAAAACTGCAATTTTTTGCTAAAAATCTCAGTTTTGCTTCATAGAAATGAAAACCACTCATCCTAGAAACTTGATTTCTATCTCATTCTCTAGGAAATTCTTGAACGTTTACTTGGACCAATTTTTTGATAAAACTCTTAGATTTATAGATTCCATGACACTTTTGAGGATTCAGATTATATCCTTAGTAGGGAATTTCATGAACTTTCATTTTGAAAAGAAAGATTATTTACGAAAAGTTGATAGTTTTCGAGTTATAAGCAAAAAACCGCCAAAAATGAGATTTTTTTAACTTTTTTTGCATTTGTGACAATGTTCCGTCGCAAAATTCTGTTAGCAAACCTCAGATTCGGATTCAGCACACCAAAAAACATATAGGATCAAGAAATCATAACTACCCCAAAACTTTCCCGCGAGGGGCCCTTAAGAGAACAATTTTACTGGACTATAAAGGTACTTCAAGAAATTATAAAAGAACATAATTCTTGATGAAATATATTTAATTAAGGTTAGTTTGCCATAAGAAAGGGTTTGTCGTTGTCGTTACTTATCCCATGAGCCCTTGGGGGAGTTCTGCCCCCCCCCCCCCGCCGCGCCGTGGCTACGCCTCTGTAGTGGACATTACAATGAATTTTAATTTTCTCATTAATATATCAAAGAATAATTGATACGTCAACAAGAATTATTTTGACCGCGCTGATTTGAAAAAATATATTTTTATCTCGCGAGACTACTGCGGATTACGCTATTGGAGTCTGCGGAGTATTAAGTCTGGACCAAGAGAGAAAAAGATGTAATCCACTTAGCTACAATCCAACGTCATTTCGCGTATAGCCCGCTAGACATTCGGATGGATCACCGAGTGAATTTGAAATCTCAGATGTTATCTAGTGCTCTGGACTGGGAGATCGAGTATATAACATCTGAGATTTCAAATTCACTCGGTGATCCATCCGAATGTCTAGCGGGCTATACGCGAAATGACGTTGGATTGTAGCTAAGTGGATTACATCTTTTTCTCTCTTGGTCCAGACTTAATACTCCGCAGACTCCAATAGCGTAATCCGCAGTAGTCTCGTGAGATAAAAATATATTTTTCAAATCAGCGCGGTCAAAAATAATTCTTGTTGACGTATCAATTATTCTAGATGAAGGAGGAGGTATCAGCCAAAGATGGAATCACTGGGTTCAATAAAACACCTTTAATGAGACGTTTCGGCCTAAATTTTATTTGGCCATCTTCAGTCAATTAGGCTAAAAAAAATTTTTACAAATGGATGTTAATTGATATATTTTTTTATAAAAAATTATAAGTTGACCAAGTTGGTTATTTAGACTTACAGTTATACACAAAATGCGGTACACATATGTGATCGAACCAAGCCTTGTCAAAAATAAAAATTTCTTTTAGCTTCATGCGAATTTATAACGTGCCTGGACCCAAAAGTTTCAGAATGAAAGTAATGTGTTTATATAAATCTTTTCTATATATTACATTATAATTAGATATTTGACCCTTATGTGAGGTCATCATATATCCCATCATTATTTATTTACAAACAGAAAATCCAAATTAGAATCTAATTACTTTTAAATCACATGCATTTTTTCATTCAATCAAATTATACAAATTCTTATAAAAAATTTCAAAAAAGTTTCTATACATTAAGTTCAAGAAAACAACTGTTGGCTCATATCACACAGGATAGATGTATAAATATTGGAAAGAAACATACAATCTCTTTTAAAATTGATAGCCTTATCACCTGCTATTTTTATATATAGCATTTCGGCTATTGATCTTTTATAGTAGTTATCAATCTTGACCAATATTTTTTTAGCCTAATTGACTGAAGATGGCCAAATAAAATTTAGGCCGAAACGTCTCATTAAAGGTGTTTTATTGAACCCAGTGATTCCATCTTTGGCTGATACCTGCTCCTTCATCTAGTATAGTTTCATCACAGGCACGAACTCTTACAAGTATCAATTATTCTTTGATATATTAATGAGAAAATTAAAATTTATTTAATATCATTATTTCAAGTTAGAAATATATAAGTTCAAATATTATTTTCACTCAATATTTGACAAAAATTCCCTACATTAGTGTCGCGATCGAATAAAATGTAGAAAACCTTCAGTTGACTTTACAATGGATAAAAATTATTTTAAGAAAAAAATAAAACCGACTTCAAAAAAATTAAATGCAACAAATAAAATACACTAAAAAGGTATAAAATAATTATTAACTTATTTAGTTACAACTAAACTACGAAATATTAACATGAAATTACTTTTTGTACTCGGTGCCAATGCGATTCATAAAAGGTAGGTATATGTTTGGCACCGACTTAAAAAAGTAATTTCATGTTAATATTTCGTAGTTTAGTTGTAACTAAATAAGATAATAATTATTTTATACCTTTTAGTGTATTTTATTTGTTGCATTTAATTTTTTTGAAGTCGGTTTTATTTTTTTCTTAAAAATTTTTATTTTTCTCTTTTTAGTGATGTTATTAATAGTGATCATATCATCAGAACTTGACTAAATTAATAGTACACCATCCCTAAGATACCCCTTTCCAATAAAAAAAGAATCATCGAAATCGGTTCATAAACAAAGAAGTTAGTCCTGAAAAAACCTAACAAAAAAGGTCTAATACCTATGAAAAAAAATGGGACCAATCGGAACGTAGATCGAACCCAATGCAATTTTTTTTTCAAAATCGGTTCACAATTGCCAGAGATATGAGGTAACATAGGCACAAAAAAAAAAAATCAGTCGAATAGAGAACCTCCTCCTTTTTTTGAAGTCGGTTAAAAATATGTTGGATTTGCTCATATATATATGTGTGTGTGTATGTGTTTATTTACAGAGGACATCTACATTGATTTCTTTTTATGTATCAACAACTCAGCTACTCTCGGCAAAACAAATCTATTTAATTATACGTATTTAAGTTCCCATCAGGTTGTAGTGATTTGCTTGTAACAACTTAAGACGTTGCATTTGCTTATTGATGTTGTTATTTGTTTGTTTTGTTTTTAATTTGAAATAGAACGCTATTACTGGGTGGGTTAGGGCCTGGGTGATTTGCATTTGCAAATTGTCATTGCAAGGGAGAAGCATCCGACTTTAATGAAATGCAGAAAAGTGTGCGGCCAACCAAAGGGACATTGCAGACAATTTAAGGTTAACTAGCAATCGAATCTTTTTATTATGCTTATCGCGTCGCAAAGGCCTCGATGAGAAATAACAATAGTTGGGAGCGATCCCGCGGGCTCAATTCCGGAAAACGAGTTCGGCGTCAATGGAGGCGCCATCTTGGCCCCGCGCTGTTTATGGAGTGCCAATGAAAACGATAAAAATTCAGGCCTCTTTGAACCTCATCCTTTTAATATTCCTCTCCACAATTAATCGCTTTATGCTAAAAATGCCAGGACACTTACGTGATTGAGGGGATGCTTTCGAAAGTTACCATGGCAATTAAAAGTTAGAATAGAATTAAATTATAGATCTACACTTCTTTATTAAGTAGCATTTTTGTTTAAGGGATGAAAAATGGACTTTGTTATTATTAATATAATTTTGCTGCGAATTGCAAAGTAATTAAATAAAAAGAATGTGTAATCTAGATCCAAATAGATTTTGACGATTTTCACAAACTGAATTTCTTTTTTCAAAACATCAAAATTTCACTCAATATGTATTTATTAATGAGAGAAATATAATTAGAATAATAGAAATAAACCTATAAAACAATATATACTCAAACCTCTTTAAAAAAATCTTCTAACGTTTAATTAAACCCAAACGTTTCACGAGAATTTCTCCCTTTGGAAATTTTCAATTTATATATATAAGTATATTAGAGTGGTCCTTATTTTTTCGGTATTTTCGAATTTTTACGTTGACAAGGGCAGAAATAAATAACAAAAAATATCCCCTATGTTTTCAAGTCTCTATCTCAATTATAACTTGTACCCCCAGCGAGCTAAGTTTCTCATCTAAATAACATGGGGTTTTTGGCATTGAAATATCAATTTTTTTATTCCGCCCAAAATAATGATTCGAAAAATTTGATACTCTGTAAACTTTATTCTTATAATACTAACTATCCATTAAAATTATTACAGATTTTTAACTATTATAATTTTGGAGTTACAGCTAGATAAAATACTGCTATATCTTAGTGTTACTATGTTATAGACTCCAAAATTATAATAGCAAAAAATCAGTAAAAATTCTGAGGGATAGTTACTATAATAAGGATAAAGTCTAGAGAGTTTCAAATTTTTTCAACCTTTTGGCTGGAATAAAAAATTGATCTTTTAATGGTAAAACCCCCATGTTATTTAGATGAGAAACTACATCGTTGGGGCACAGGTTATAACTGAGATAGAGATTTGAAACTTGGGGGATGTTTTTTTTATTTATTTCGAACCATATGAGCCCTTGTCAGCGTAAAAATTCGAAAATACCCAAAATAAGTACCGCTCTAATATATCTATTAGCTAAACGGCTAAATTGATTTTAACTTTTCAGTACGTTATTCACTTTTATGCTTTTTCATTTTTGTTAGAGTAAAATTTTCTATAGGACGCATCGTTTTCGATTAATAAGCAAAAATCTGAAAAAAGTCCAAAATTTTCATGGTTTTTAGGCTCTAAAAAATTTAGCACCAAACTCATATAACTCTTATTTGGGATGCCTAACATCGATTAAAATTATTTCCAGCTTGTGCATATTTATTGGCCAGCAAAAGTCTCATTTGTCTGGGCTATTGTGGATAACTCAAGTTCTAAAATGAATTGGAAAATTGACTGAATGGAGCACTTGACTTAATTGACTCTTTTTTCTAGGATTCACTGTCAGTATTGCACCTTTAGCATCTTTATTATAAAAAATCCGGTCAATTAGGGTTAAATGCAATAGGCGTAACTGATATAGATGAGTAAACAAAAGTCTTTTTCTTCATACAATTAAAATGCCTGGTAAATTGGGAGTTATACGTTCCGCTTGACAATAACCAATACTTATTTTTCATAAATGCATGAAACCAACAACAAATTCTGAATGAAAAAAATAATGCCCCGAAGGAAAGTTTGACACTTTATATTTAATGATCACAAAATAAAGACGGGAAAAATACGAAAGGAAACCGCAAATCAACAATCTTTACAAATAAAGAAACATGGGGGAGCAAAGGGGGAATGGGGGAATTTATCCTTCCTTAGATTTGATATTATTTATTTATTGTGAATTTCATTCGGCACGTTTTATTATTTCCAATGCGTCTCATCCTAAGATCATTATTTTAAAGTAGCAATCTTGAGATCATCACTACAAGACAAGAAAAATCCAAGAACAAGGTACTCTCTTGCATTAAAAAACATTGGTTGAGTGCTTCCGTGTGAAATTCCTTAAAATCTTTCTTCCCTGTTATTGTGTACCAGTGTTGCTAGATCTGGTTACATTTAACAAATTTTCAGCGACAAAATTTATTAATTAATGTGTATTAATTGAAAAGATTTTGTTTTGTCGAGAGTAGCAGAGATGTTGATTCATTAAAAGAAATTAATTAGGTTGTTCTCTGCTTCAGTATATACTATATATCAGTGGCACGTGGTCCATGGATGCTGTGGATGCGGCGCATCCCTAAAATTTTAAACATTTAGAGTATTTTCATAAATATCAACTTCAAAATTTCAGGAGGATCTTTAAATTTTCAAATTATATTATCCGTTATTTCAAATATTTCTATAAAAAACATTTTTTTGTTTTGAAAAGTATATTGGTTCACGAAATGAAAAAAAATTGTTGCATAGTTTCAAGGGGCAATAAAAATGAATAATTTTTCCGGAAAGGGCGCAGATAGAAGGTTTGAACTCCCTGCCTGGTATATCTTCCAGTTCAAGCATGTCAAAGACAAATCCAGAAGAGATTTAGTCGACTAAAAATTCTTCTCGCTGAGGAACTATTAAAATAATAATAATATAAAAAAGGAATAAATAAAGATGATTCGGGAATCTTTGGACTAATCCATTTCTAAGAACTCTCAATATATAAGATTGGAAATAACTAAGAGCGCTATATACAAGTAATAGCTTCCTTATAGCAATAGAATTAGTAGAAATTTTAGTTTTTTTATTATAATTTTGTTAGGGGAGAATGGTGTGGGTTCTTGGTGAAACATTTTAAATAAAGTAAAGAATATTTTTGAAAATTTTTTTAGAAACTTTTTAAAATTTAAAATATAAAATACTAGGTAGGTTTCACATAAATAAAAGATCAGATCCTTAGTGTCCTTTGTGAACTCCTGAAGATGGGCTTATACCCCGAAATATATATACAGTCGTGCTAAACAAGCATCTGATCTTTTATTTATGTGAAACCTACCTAGTATTTTATATTTTTAAATTTTAAAAAGTTTCTAAAAAAAATTTCAAAAATTTTCTTTACTTTATTTTTATTATAAGACAGCCTGATTCATTTTGTAGAAGTTTGTGATCTCAGGAACTGTGGAGTTTAAATCAAAAGAATTAATTTCTGACTCCTACCCTCACTCACGCAAAGCAGTATCCGTTTGGGGCGAAGGTCCCAAAATGTACTTTTAAAAAATCTAATGCAAAATTTGAAAAAACAACGAAAATAACAATAGGTACCATATTCAATGAAATTTACAAAAAAAGCGAAAATTAAAATAAAATTTCAAAAATTGAAGGGTGCTTTTTTTGAACAGCCAGCATCCCCTGGTTGAAAAGTCACCAACCGCCACTGATATATATATATATATATATATATATATATATAATTTTTAGACAAATTGATTTTTTAAACTGAAAGTTTCAATTATTTTGTTAAGCAATATATATAATTTATTTGTTTAAGACTTTGAAAATTTTTTTTAGAAACTTTTTAAAATATAAAATACTAGGTAGATTTCACATAAATATTTACAAAAATTTATCAAAAATTTTCTTTACTTTATTTAATATATTTCACCATGAACCTACACCATTCTCCCTTAACAAAAAAGTTTGTGACCTTTATCATCAGTCTTTTTTAATTAGAAATATTTATCTGTTAATTCTCATGGGTTCAAATACTCTAATGGATTTGATAAATTCGTTTTGTAGTAATAGTAAGAAGGTCACTGAACAAACGCATACGTTTTTGTTCATATATACTAATGTATAGTATATGTTTATTTGCACCATACAGAGGACAACTTCACTTATTTCTCTTAAAGAACTTGTGTATTGTTTAAATTTAAATAATACTCCTATAATTTAATAAATACCTATGTGATTAGTGATTCACGAATATAATATTTTGAAAAATTAATTTATATATTTGATTTAAAATGGAAAAAAATATTTAAATATAAAAAGGGCCAGATTTATAGGGATAGATGTTATTATGATTTGTTCAATCATGCAAGGTTTTTTCTTTAATCGGTCCTATAACTTTAAAATATTTAATACTTCAAAATGAATCCACGCGCTTCTAGAGCACAATTGGACCAAGATAATAATAAGTTTAATAGGATTTTAAAAGCGCTATTCACTAGTGTCCTACATTATGGCGTGTGTCCATTTTTATGGTCACTTTATGTTTACGGTACTATGTATTTGAGGATAAAAATTTCAAATTTTTTCTTTATTTTTAATAGTTTAGAAGCTATATCTGTGACATTGGCAGGAAATAAATCACAAGGATTTCGTTTCTTACCATTTGGTAGAAAACCCTAAAAAAACACTTTGGTATTCTGATAAATTATCAATCGGGCAGCGACATATAAGTTTATTCGATAGTGACATTTAGTCGCTATTTCCGATCTAGAGTTAATTTTGCATAGTTAATAGTTAATCTTTAGGAATACGAGAAACTATTGGTGTGTAGAGTGTGAATGGCAAGGAGAGTGCATGGAGAAACATAGGGTCTTAAATTTTCAATGGGAAGCATAAAAAGTTATCCGCAGGGCTAAGATTCTGTCGATCTAGTGATTTATATATCTCAACCAAAATATTCTGTGAATTAGAAAAAAAACAGACTTCTAAAAAATTAAATGCAACAACTAAAATAATAAGAACTCAAAAAATCAAATAAATTCCATTAAAAAGTATAAAATAATTATCAATTTCGTTACAACTAAACGATGAAATTGTTACATGAAATTACTTTTGAAGTCGGTGCCAAACATATACATTTATGAATCGCACTCGATGGATCTTACTTAGTACGTTTCGCGAGTAATTAAGACAACATCGCGTAAGCTCGCTTATATAATTTGTTTGGCACCGACTTCAAAAGTGATTTCATGTAACAATTTCATCGCATTAATTGTAACTAGATAGGATAATTATTTTATACCTTTTAGTGCATTTTATTTTATTTTTGAGTTCTTATTAATTTTTAAGAAAATTTTAATTCTAAGTTATATCACATTTTTTGAGTTAATAATTAATGTAAAAATTTACACTAAAAACAAGCTGGCAACAACTCATTTATTTAATCTAAATAGTGGGGCTGCCATCCAGACATGCTGAGCATTACACCAGGAGGCCGACAATTAAATTTATTTATAAAAGAACAACGCATGTTATATTTAAAAATAAATGATGCTATAGGGTACACGAATTTCAGTTTCTCTTATCACCGGCTCTTGAAGGGATGTTCAGAAAAATAAATCAATCCTTAGACAAAATAAGTTTTAAACGTTAGTTTTAATTTTTTTATTAAAGTAATTGAGCCGCGAAAGTTAAATAATTTAATTAATAATTTCTTATGTTAATTCTACATATTTAGAAAATTATTTTTAATATTTTTTGAAAAAGAAAAATGAATTGAGGAGACGACAGGTTCAAACCCGTTTCTCTCTCCTTTAGTCGAAGAGCGCCATACCAACTAGGCCACGGATCCTGTTGGGTGCTCGATTCATTTTTCCTTTTCAAAAAATAATAAAATAATTTTCTGGTTATATAGAATTAACATAATAAATTATTGATTAAATTATTTAACTTTCGAGGCTCAAATTGTTTTAAATCAATCCATATTTGTGTATAGCTCATTGAAATAGTCCCAGATTATGCGAGATACCATCCTCATAAACGGAAAGTTAAATTAGGGGTATTCACCTCTTTAGGGGATGAAGGGATGTTGATAAAAATAAATTCAATCCATATTTATGCTTAGGACATTGAAATAGTCCCAGAATATGCGAGATACCACCCTCATAAGCGGAAAGTTAAATTAGGGGTATTCACCTCTTTAGGGGATGAAGGGATGTTGATAAAAATAAATTCAATCCATATTTATGCTTAGGACATTGAAATAGTCCCAGAATATGCGAGATACCACCCTCATAAGCGGAAAGTTAAATTAGGGGTATTCACCTCTTTAGGGGATGAAGGGATGTTGATAAAAATAAATTCAATCCATATTTATGCTTAGGACATTGAAATAGTCCCAGAATATGCGAGATACCACCCTCATAAGCGGAAAGTTAAATTAGGGGTATTCACCTCTTTTAGGGGATGAAGGGATGTTGATAAAAATAAATTCAATCCATATTTATGCTTAGGGCATTGAAATAGTCCCAGATTATGCGAGATACCATCCTCATAAGCGGAAAGTTAAATTAGGGGTAGTCACCCCTTTAGAGAGTGAAGGAATGTACAAAAAAATAAATTATCTCGATATGTGTGCTAAGCAAATTGAAATAGTCCCAGAATTTGTGAGATAACATCTACTTGAACGGAAAGTTAAATTAGGGTAGTTACCCCATGAGGGGGTGAAGGGATATTCAGAAAAATAAATTCAATCGATATTTGTTCTAAGGGCATTGAAATAGTCGTAGAATCTGCGAGATATCATCCACTTGAGCTTAAAGTTAAATTAGGGGTAGTTACCCCTTTAGGGATGAAGGGATGTTCAGGAAAATAAATTAAATCGATATTAATTGTAATATGTAATCAATTAAATAAACAAGGAGTTAGGACAAGAGAAAGTACACCTATTATGACGTGTGTCTTACCTTTGGCTGGGTGACCATAAGCCCTTCCTCTGGCCGCTCTGGCTGCCTGGCTTCAACTGAGCCTTGAATGGAAGCAAACAGACCAGTCAGCCTTTTATCAATTTCTTTGAATTTTGATAAATAATTTTTCAATGGGAATTTCTATTCATTGTTTATTAACGAAATCAAATATAATGTACCCTCGGGAGATGGATAAAAATAGTAGGGATGGAATCGGAATCTTTTTTTTTTGGGGGAGGGGGGAGGGTATGCTCGATTGTTTTTTTTTTCTAATTTTAAAAATAATACTTATTCCAATACCCTTGATAAATCCAAAACGGAAAATCGTAGAAAGTTCATTCTGGTGTCAAAATATTTGTATTTCTAAAATCAATATCTGATAAGATTTTGGGGTTTCTAGTTTTAGAATTTATGGTTCAAAAGTAAAAAAAATCAAAAAATAAAAGATTTTTTAACTTCTCAATGGGAAAATAAATTTTTTGTTTGAGAATTGACAAATTTCGAGCACTGATGAAGCAGAGAAGAGCGTAGTATCTTGACTCCTTTTAAACGAGCCGTCAGGCTAATTGACGATTCTACCCTCACTGACTCCCTCGACTCGCTGGCTCATCGAAGAGATGTCTCTGCCCTTTCCCTTTTCTATAGATACTATCACGACAGGTGCTCTGATGAGATAAAATCAATAATTCCCCCAAAGCATGCTTTGCACGCAGCACACGTTTTGCCGACTCCCAACACTCTTTCGCGGTCAAATTGGAAAAGTGCCGGACCACTTCATTCGCGAATACATATATCCCCATGACTTCAAGGAACTGGAACTCTCTCCCAGCCTCAATCTTTCCCAGCACCTATGATCTTCAAACCTTCAAAACCAGGGTGCATAGACACCTACGTCTACACCCTCTCACTTAATCAACTTTCCCTTCTCTTCGGTAATGCAAGGGTCTTTCGAGATCCATAGGGGCTACATCTTTACTGGTGCACCCCTTCTTGCATTCGATTGCATTAAAAAAAAAAAAAAACCCTGAAAAAGGGGTGAAGATCCTCCGAAACGTCTGCTTTTGAGTGAGAAAAAAAATGATTGTCCAATAAATCTATTTTAATCGAGAGAATTTTTTCATTTTCCTTGGGCTGCCTTATATCAATTTTCATTAAAAAATGTTGTTGGCGAATTATTCAAGTGAATAAACGGTAAATTTGGAATTGAAACAAGAAGTTTACAAAAAACAAACATGAACAAAACATCGTGTTATTTTCATTCCATTAGAATAAACTTCCAAGGTAGATGCATTTTTTACATCGAAGTTGACAAAAGACGATCAACTAGATATTATTTTGACAAGCATCCTTAAATAAATTAGAAAAAACAAAAACCGACTTCAAAAAAATTAAATGCAACAAATAAAATAATAAGAACTCAATAATAAAATGCACTAAAAGGCATAAAATATTATCTAATTTAGTTACAACTAAACGATAAAATTATAACATGAAATCACTTTTTGAAGTCGGTGCCAAACATACATTTTATGAATCGCACTCGATGGATCTTAGTTAGTACGTTTGGTAATGAAGACAACATCGCGTAAGCTCGCTTATATAGTTTATATAGTTAATCGAATGTTTTCTACATTTGATTCAATCGCGAATCAAATGTAGAATTTTGTCAAATATTGAGTGAAAATAATATTTGAACTTATAGAAATAATGATCTTAAAATTTTTATAATTTTTCGAATTAATATAACAAAGAATAATTGCTATATCAATGAGAATTGTTTTTGACTGCGCTTATTTGAAAAATGTATTTATCTCGAGACTACTGCGGATTATGCTATTGGAGTCTGCGGAGTCTTAAGACTGGACTAAAGAGAAAAAGATGTGATCCACTTAGCTACAATCCAACGTCATTTCGCGTATAGCCCGCTAGATATTCGAATGGATAACCAAGTGGCTATACGCGAAATGACGTTGGATTGTAGCTAAGTAGATCACATCTTCTTCGGTTCAGATATGACTCCACAGCTCAATAGCGTAATCCGGAGTAGTCTCGCGATAAATATCTTTTTAAATAAGCGCGGTCAAAAACAATTCTCATTGATACCTAGTAATTATTCTTTGTTATATTAATTAGAAAAATTTTAAAAATTTATTTCAGATCATTATTTCAAGTTAGAAATATATACCTAAGTTCAAATATTATTTTCACTCAATATTTGACAAAAATTCTACATTTGATTCGCGATTGAATCAAATGTAGAAAATATTCGATTAATTTATGGCAAGCATCTAACATAGACCGAGCGCTCTGGACTGGGAAATTAAATATATAACATCTCTGATTTCTAATTCACTTGGGGATCTATCCGAATGTCTAAGCGGGCTATACGCGAAATGACGTTGGATTGTAGCTAAGTGGATCACATTTTTTCTCTCTTGGTCCAGACTTAAGACTCCGCAGACTCCAATAGCGTAATCCGCAGTAGTCTCGCGATAAATATATTTTTCAAATAAGCGAGGTCAAAAACAATTCTCATTGATATAGCAATTATTCTTTGTTATATTAATTAGAAAAATTGTAAAAATTTATTTATATATGTAGTTATATTGTTTGTTTGTTAAACCTCCTGATGATGGGCTATAGGAACCCGAAACATGAATAGAGAAAAATAAAAAATCTCTAAAATATAATTAAAGAAATTTTTAATTTTTTTAATTTTTATTTCCTCTTTGTAAAAGACCACTATAACCCGTTAAAAACTCCTGTGTTTAATATGTTTCACTATAAAGCAACACCGCTTTCACTAAATGTTATTAAAAAGACTGATGATGAAGGCCAAGCCTTCGAAACTATAGTCTTAAACAAATAAATAATATATATATACATATATTATACGAGGATAAGTCAAAAATTACTTACACTTTTCGTTCTACAACTTTATTAAACTAAGATAGGTGTACAACAGATACATTATTTTTTGATATAGTCTCCACCTTTAGCAATGCACTTGGTCCAGCTAGCCACAAGCTTCCGGATGCCTTCCTGGTAGAAGGTTTTTGGTTGGTTATGAAGCCACTTTTGCACCGCATCCCGAACGTCCATGTCTGAGGCAAATCGACGACCTCTCAAAGCTTCCCTTGAGCGGTCCAAAGAGATGAAAGTCTGAGGGAGCGAGATCTGGAGGGTGTTCCAGTGTCTCAAAACGTCTCAAAGCTGACGGTCGCCCAGCTCCCTCTTTTTGTGTTACCCTCGTTCGGCCACTTTTAAACATTTCGATCCATAAAAAACGCTTTTACGAGATAAAACACTTTCCCCGTATTGTGACAAAGTCTCCGGTGAATTTCAGCACCTTTCACACCCTCTGACCACTCCTCGTTGCTTCTCTTTGGTGCAATCTGATAGCGGAGCTGACATGCTTATGCATGCTGTTGTAGCTAGACGATAACTGACGCGATCGTGATTAAATTCTTCACCCGTAACCACAGACGCGCCAACTCAACGCATGCGCATGCCGCCGCCTCCTATCCTAGTTTAATAAAGTTGTAGAACGAAAAGTGTAGGTAATTTTTGACTTATCCTCGTATATATGTGTGTATGTTTATTTGCATCAAGCATACGACAATCTCATTGATTTATCTTAATGATAATAATATTATATTGTTACATTTTTATTTTTTATTTTATTTTGTGAAAAAATATATTCACATTAGTAATGTATTAAGCACCTGTATTTATTCTCTCAAAATAATTCAGTCGTCCAATTATGCCGAATGTGAATTATTTAAATGAAAAAATTGAGATAAGAAATCATGTCTGAACATGGATTGTGGGTTCAAGTCCCACGGGGGAAGGAGGTGTTTCTTCGTCCAAGTTTTTTCATCAATTTAATAATTTTCTGCTCGACAGAATTAGAAGACTGAACTATTTGAAGGGAATGAATAGATATATAGGTACCTTGGTGCTTAATATATTCACAGTTTTTATTTACACAAAAAGAAGGAAAGAATACAGTTTGTTTAATTTCAATCTATTTAAAAATAATCGATATTGCCTGTTTTCTGTTCCGTAAATGATATGTTTACTTGATAAGACCAACATATTCCTTTGGTTATTTTAAACAACAATCAATCAAGTTGTCAACAACGGCAGAAAAATAACGAAACGCCAAGACGTTTGTTAAATGAATCTAGGGATGCTCGTAAAAACATGAAACAGCAATGAAAACAAAGAACATTAATTGTATTAGGAGTCTAAAGTTTGATAATTAAATACCGTAGTAAATTTAATGCAGGGGATATAATGAGCACAAGTAGAATCTGAACAGGTCATCTGACAACAAGCTTCTCTCTTAAGGCAAATTCCAAGATATTAGCCTGCTAAGTAGTTTGACGGTTTCATTTGGCGTGGGGCCTTGTAATGGACAGAGCAGCCCCTTGCTATATAAGTGTGAACATCTGCTAACTCGGCTATAAAACGCGCAATCTCTTCAAGACCACTTAAACATAACAAAATGACTTAACCCATTCTCCTTTCTTGGACTTGCTCAAACATATACCCCTGCAAGGAAATTAATTTGCTCTGAATTGTATTATGAGAAATTCGATCCAATAGAAAGGGTCCTCTCTAAGCTTCAAATTGATCTTGATAGCTTCCGTCCTTTACTATTAAATTGTCATTTGTCATAATTAGATGACTACCATCCAACTACTGGGATATAAAGTAAAAATCTAATCATTCTACATTGACAGTTAATTCATTAATGAATATTTTATGCCACTAAATAAAATACTAGCGACTTTTAACATGAAAAATTAGAAATTGTCCCTGAAGAATTTTTACGAAATAGATTTTTTCATCTTGTCGCTTGACAAATATTTTTGATGAGCTTATCGTTATCGTGGATTCATCTGCCTCTCGGGCGAGCCTAGTATTAAATTGACGCAAAAAATTTTTTTTTGCTCATTGTGTTGAAAAATGTCTGAAACATGGAGAAAAACTGAAGAAGTTTTTGGAGTCGGATTTATAAGTGAATAGAGCATGATGACAGTAACCAAGAATCACTAAAATAATGTATTTATCTAATGAAATAGAATTCATAAAATACAAAAAACGTATATTTTTTTATATTATACTCGAGAATGTTTATTTAATAAGATTGGAGTAATTTTTGGAGACAGGCTGATAAGTGAAATTGAGTGGATATCGATGAGGCAGTCAAAAAAAGAAAGAAGATAATTTACACTATCTTTTATTCATAAAACCGACGTTTCGAAGCTATTCCCTCCTTCTTCAGGGTTTTGAAAAAGTCATTAAATTTCCTTCACTGACTTTTCAAAACCCTGAAGGAGGGAATAGCCTCCGAAACGTCAGTTTTATGAATAAAAAGATAGTGTAAATTCTCTTCTTCTTTTGGACTGCCTCATCGATATCCACTATTGTTTATTTATTTGATAAGATAAAACTATAAAATACTGAAATCTGCCATGTTAGTTTGAACACCAATCAGAGCGAAGAAACAGGACTGACGTCACGAGAAGACGAAATATCAGATGCGAGATCATTTGCCGTGTTGACTAAGAAACAAAAAAATTATATAAATAAAGCTGGTGTGACGTCACAGCAGCTGCAAGATCCCGGGGCGGGGCGCATTGGCGGGAATTTAAAACTTAGAATTAAAATGGCAATTTTTTGTACCAATCCTCTATTATCTGCAAAAATGAGATATTTTTTTCTTAATAATAGATAATTTCCAACATAATAGCACATTATTTCAAAATCAGTCATCATGCCTATAGAATTGGATTTTGATGAGGCAGTCCATAGTTCAAAAAAGAGAGATAATTTTTCTCATAGAACTATCTTTTTTTGAAAACCGACGTTTAGGAGTAGTTTATTCCCTCCTTCTTCAGGGTTTTGAAAGGTGAGTGAAGGAAATTCAATGTGACATTCCCCTCTGTCTCCTCTCAGTGGCAGTAACAATATCGCACATCCTCTAAAATACCGTCATATCACAAAAAAGTCAAATTTAAGCCACCAATACAAAAATTTTCAGTTTTTTTTCTCTATATTCTATAAAAACGCTATATTCTTAACTCAAAAATGAGCCGCCAGAGGGCACTTGTGTCAGTTTTTTTATGAAAATGATGAGAGAAGGAGTTACACCAAAAAGGTGCAACCCCTAAAGGCCTGGGTTGGCCCCTCCATCGTGAAAAGAAGGAGAAAGAATTTTATGGGCTGGGCAGGGATCGAAGGTATCTGTGGATATGGGTCTTAAATAGAGGAAGGTTATAAGTCGCGGGAAAGATTTTTGATCCGGAGCTACATTGACGGGGAACAAATCTACAACAGTGCCCCAACAGTGTTTGCAGCAGTTGCACGTCTGTCGGTGCAGGTGAAAACCGACATAAGCTGTAATGAGACTGTATTGCAGATAATTTTACATATTTAATTTGATTATTTATTAGTAGAAAACAGTTGTAAGATGTAATAGAACGGTTTTGTTTAATAATTTGTTTAAAGTTTACTGTACACATCAATGTAAAAAAGAGTCATATCACAGGTTATTTGTTTCATTTTCTAAATACCTTCTTTTCAGATTGTAGAAAACTGTCATAACATATGACTTTTTCGATTTTTTCTAAAATAATACGAATTATTATAGTAGGGTATCTATTGTTTACTCAACTGACATAAAGTTAAATAAATTTTACAACAATATAAAAGATAAAAACGAAACTAATCATTATTATAAATTCACAATAAAACGGAGAAGGGAAAAAATCTTTAAAGCCAATTTTCTCAAAATCACTTTTTTTGTGTTATGACAATTTTTGGAGGATATGCGATATTATACTGTATTTCATTCTAGGCAGAATTTAATGAAACACTGTATAATATTGTTACTGCTACTTGAGAGAAGGGACAGAGAGAAATATCACATTGGATTTCCTTCACTGACCTTTCAAAACCTTGAAGAAGGAGGGAATAACCTCCGAAACACCGATTTTGAATAAAAAAGTTAGTTCTAATTACTCTCTTTATTGAACTATGGACCGCCTCATCAAAATCCAATTCAATAGGAATGATGACTGATTTTGAAATAATGTGCTATTATGTTGGAAATTATCTATTATTTCCAAAAATATCTCATTTTTGCAGATAATAAAGGATTGGTACAAAAAATTGCCATTTTAATTTGAAGTCATCAAAATCCACTTCGATGGAGAAAAATTATTATCAACCATAATTTTTTTCCTGCTGTGTATCTTGATTCAGATATCGACGAAAACTTAAGAACGAAAATAATTTTTATAAAAAAATTAAACTGACTTTAAAAAAATTAAATGTAACAAATAAAATAATAAAACTCAAAAATAAAATAAAATACACTAAAAGGTATAAAATAATAATCTAATTTAGTTAAAACTAAACGACGAAATATTAACATGAAATCACTTTTTGAAGTCGGTGGCAAACATATACATTTTATGAATCAAACTCGACGGATTTTCCTTAGTAGGATTGGCGGGTACGCTCGATTATAGTTAGTTTAGCACCGACTTCAAAAAGTGATTTCATGTAAAAATTTCGTCGTTTAGTTGTAACTAAATTAGATAATTATTTTATACCTTTTAGTACATTTTATTTTATTTTTGAGTTTTATTATTTTATTTGTTGCATTTAATTTTTTTGAAGTCGGTTTTATTTTTTTATAAAAATTATTTTTATTTTTCTCTTTTTTAGTGATGTTATTAATAGTGACTTAATATAATACCTTGCATGCATCTCGTAAGAGAAAGTGTCGGGCGAATGAATCAGAAAATCATAATAAAATTCAATTCATAAATATAGAAATTCTCTAGAAACGTTTGCGGGTTTTAAATGAACGTTTTAAGATTGATTTTTTTATAAAAAATTTTATTTATTATAATTTCGATTATTTGCTCATAAGAATTGAATATTTACGTTAATTCGTCATTGATCATATCATCAGAACTTGACTAAATTAATTTGGGACCACCCCTAAGGTAACTTCTTTCCAATTTAAAAAGAATCATCGAAATCGGTTCATAAACAAAGAAATTATACCTAAGCAAACATAACAAAAAAGTTCCAATACCAATGAAAAAAACGGGACCAATCGGAATTTAGACTGAACCCAATGCAAAAATCATCAAAATCGGTTCACAATTGGTGAATATATCAGGTAACCTAGACACACACAAAAAAAAATCAGTCGAATTGAGAACCTCCTCCTTTTTGAAGTCGGTTAAAAAGTCGAAAAAGTTCGATCTTGTGTTGAAATGTTTATATTTCTAATAGAAGAAACTGATTAGATTTGGGCTTTCTATCTTTAGAACTTCTGATACAAAATGCAGAAAACATCATTTTTTAAATGATTTTAAGGCTGGCCTCGCAGCTGGTATTAAATAAGGAGAAAATCAACAGTATTTCTCAAAGCCGAAATTGAATTTTGATTCTGATTCCTAGAATCATTATTTAAATTTAATATATGCTCTGTTATTTCGAATGAGAAGAGGAGTCATGTGATGTTTTATAGCACGATTCTCTTCGGAAGGCTTTCAGTAGAAATATTCATTGCTATCTCCATTTCAAATTTGGGAATTTGATGCTTACGCATGACCTACCTAATGACCCCTATGTTGCAATTTGCGATTCACTTGGATGCCAAATATCCCATCTGGCCGGTGTCGATGTCGCACCATGTACCAGATTAGCATAGAGTCAAAAGCCATTAAAATATATTCCAAGTTGCCAACTTAAAAGTATCAACTTCATGTAAATAGCTGATTTAAGGAAAATGCAATGGACAATTTTTCCTGGAGTAGATTTGATGCAGCTTTACCCATTAACGAAAAAATACTATCTAACTTAAAAATAGCATTGTGTTAATACAAATTTAGTTTTAAACATCAGTAGCTGGAGGCACCGAGCGATGCTCGGTAACTTCTTCCTTCAGTTAAAAGCTTTATTTTAATATTATTTTTAATTTAAAATTCAGATAAAAATGTTGATTTTTATTTGAGAGCCGTTTTCAAACTAAAAAAAATACAAAAATATATAATATTTGCCCACTGTACCCCCCCCCATCTCCACCCCGCTCGACCCCACCCCCGAAATTTCGCCCTACCCCCGGATTCCCCACAACTGCACCTGTTTTGATTCAAACATATGATTCATTTTTATTCATCCAATTGTTAATAAATAAAACCTATCAAAATGTGTTGTTTTTTCAGAAAATTGAGACCTGCTTATGCGAAATATATTTTTAAATAAATTCTTGATTATTTTTTATTCTATTAAATAAATAAAGTTCTTTATAAAAACAATTATAAAACGTTTATTAATATTTCTAACGTTTAGGGAGAACAAAATATTTTAAAATCCACAATCACACTACTTCTTCAAGGCCTTTGAGAATAAAGCATTAACCCGCCTCATTGTCTGTCTGGGTACAAAAGAAAAAGAGTAACCTTTTTTAAAACCCTAAGAATGTGATTTGTCTACCTGAGAATAATTAATTTGATTACTAAAAAACCCATCAAAAACAATTTTGTCGAAGATGAGACCGTGACAGATCAAATTGTCACCCCAAAAACCCCCTAACCCGTGAATTTCATCAAAATCGGTAGAGTCGTTTTCAAAATAGTATAAATAAATAAATAAATATACAATTTAATAAGAGTCGACAAAAAATATAGTTGTAATTTATAATATATACTTATGGCTTGTGTAATAGTAATACAAGATATAAAGATAGAGAAAATATATAAAGGGCCTAGAATTTATTTTATTTCTAAAGCTAAAATTTGTCACACATATTGGACCCTGGATTCAACTTTAGCTCAAAATAAAGTACAGGGTGAGGCATAAAGATCTTCCATATTTTGAAGAGGTATAAGAAATAAAAAATTTATCTAGAAAAAAATTGAATATGTTTTTGAAAAGAACATAAAATATTTTTTTTTTAATGTGTTTTAAACATTATATCAGTCAAAAAAAGGGAGGGGGTCAAAAATGAAATTTTTTAGCCCTTTCGACCAAACTTAATAAAATACTTAATTATATACATATTCTGTGGGTCCCCAAAAGGCTAGAAATGCAAAAACTAACCACCCGAAATGAGGGGGGGAAAAATTTCTAACTTTTCGACCCATCTATGTAGTATACAAAATTTGGTTAGTTTTTGCATTTCTAGCCTTCTGGGGGTCCACAGAATATGTAGGTATACAAAATTTGGTTGACTTTGATAAAAAGGGGTAGAATTTTCATTTTTGACCCTCCCCCATTTTGGGTGGTTAGTTTTTGCATTTCTAGCCTTCTGGGGTTCACAGAATAAGTATATAAAATTTGGTTGAGTTTGGTCGAAAGGGCCAGAATTTTCATTTTCCCTTTTTGATCTGATAATGTTTAAAATTATTTTATTTTATTTTCAAAAATATATTCAGTTTTTTTCTAGTTAAATTTTTTCATTTTGAAGGAGACAATAAAAGAGTGTGTCTTCTGCTGGAATTATAAATTTTATTTATTTATAACGATCTCGACTCGTTATAAATAAATAAAATTTATAATTCCAGCAGAAGACACACTCTTTTATTGTCTCCTTCAATATATAAAAATTCTGCTACTCTCGGCAAAAACTTTCAATTTTTTTTCATTTTTTTTATACGTCTTCAAAATGTGGTAGATCTTTATGCCCTCACTCCTATGAATGCTCGTCGAGCAGCTAGATTATTGAAATTGAATATTGAAATGAATTTTACAGATGATGACACAAAGCTCGGGAACATTCTCGAAATGACTGGACTCGCCTAGCTTCTACGCAGCTTCTATTCTTCTACGTCGAAATAGTTGCCTAAATACAGGAGCACGTGAAATTTTCAAACAAACCCTCTTACTGCTAAGTTAAAATATGAAATTCGAAAGATTTTTTGTAAATATTAGCTAGTACAGTTCTTGGTGTATATTTTATAATTCTTACTGCGCAACAACCTTATTTGTTTTATGTAATAAAGTGCCAAAACAAAAATACACTAAAAGAGATGAAATTTAATATTCTAATTAAGTACCTTGAGGACCACAAAAAAGGTTATATAAAGTTTTTAGTAAAATTATATTTTAAAGTAGGTACTTTTCCTTAGAGTAAATTAGTACTTATATTTTAATTCTTTAAATTTTATTCATTTGATCGGTTTAATATAGCTCATGGTCAAAACATCAAAAATGGAATGTAATAAGATTATTCCTCTAGTATTAGATAAGAATCGATCATTATTTTTTATTTTAAAGCTACATGGACTTCAAATAGCCAGTGATATCTGATTAATAATAAAGGAATAAACATATTAATATATTTCAAATCACTTTGTATAAAGTATAGCAACGAACCGTTGCAGTTTATTTGTTGAGGAAGGCAGATCTTTGCAAGAAACTATAAAATTATACATATTATTTCAAATTATTTCTATAATATTATATATGTTGCAGTAAATCCCGTTTTTTAGTAAGAACGCGTTCTTACTAGTTAAAACGCGTTTCACTGAATACCTTTGTGTCAACTAAAGTTTACTTATGTTGGTTGAGTTTGTTTCAAAGGTCTAGAATCTTCATTTTTTACTTTCCGTCTCATTTTGAGTGTTTATTTTCAAAAAATTTTAAACGAAAACGAACATTAGTAAACTCTAGTTGCCATAAAGATATTCAGCGAAACGCGTTTTAACTAGTAAGAACCTCGTTTTTAATAAAAACGGATTTTTACTGCAACATATATATATATATAGTATACCTACTCTAATGAGTGTAAATTAAATATTGTCTAATTACATAAAATAAGTTTCCCGGAGAAGGCAAAGAAGAAATTCTGGAGAAAAATGTATCAAACTATAAATTACTAATAATGTTTAATAGAATTATTAATTAGCTGAATTTATTGAAAAAAACCTTTTTAAGGTAGTTGTTACATCAAATTGGTTTTCTTAGGATTTTTTTGAAATTTAGAAAGATTATTATTTAAATACTTCTGGTACGATTGGTGGCAAAACGAAATTTATGAACAATATAGTTCCGGAGATATTAAATTCCAAAGATAGAGTTTTTCAGACTCTTCATACATTGCAGTATACGGGATAGCGGAAGTTTACATACAGTATTTAATTATAATTAAGAAACTCTTCTTACCATTGTTATAAAAAACTAAACCAACATCAAACAATAACTAATACATTTTTTAAGAGAATTTTAATTCGCAGATAGTTGCAAACAATTTCTGAGATAATAATGAATAAATAATGAAAAATGTATAATGAAAAATTTACACTAAAAATAAGCTGGCAACAACGCATTTATTTAACCTCAAAAGTGGGTTAATTTTAGTAATTTTTTTGACGTTTTTTTGCTGGAGCCATTGTCGCAACAACTTGCAATCGCTTATAAAGAACTTTTTGTTTTATAAGATCTTCTTTTAAAATGTACATTATCTGAAATTTTTATGATAAAATATATACAAGCTCGGACAGTGTGTGCAAGATTTGTCAAACGAGCACTGGATTGTCTAGTAGTGGTACATAAAGAGCAAAAAGTTTTGGGCTTATGAATTATTTTATAAGGCCTCCACATCTCCCCTTATAGCCCTCGATCCTCCCACTCAGGAACCGGTTGAGATGGCTCAGGGTGTGGCCACTAGCAGAACGGTGTAAAACCTTGTGTATGCTGCGACCAAGAATAAAATAATAATAATAATACAAATAAAAGAGGGAATACCGCACGTCGTCCAAACAATAAAAATAAATAAATAAATTCACTGGGAAGAATAAATAAATAAATAATCAATTAAATAAAACAAAAAAATAAATAGAATATGTCACTGGGTTTAAAAATAAATAATTTAAAAAATATTCAAATAAATAAGTAGACAGGAAGTTGCCGTAGTCAATGAATAAAAAAATAAATAAATAGGCAGAAAACCGCCATGGTCAAAGAAAAATAAAGATCCTTATTGCTTTGTCTGTTCTATATATCAAGCATTAACTCTTGCTTAGTATTGTCTTCAAACAATTACCTTAAACACGTAGCTTTATTGGAAATTTTTGATCCAATCTGTCGAAAAAGAATTGACAGAACGCGAGCGCGGAAGCTCTTCTCAATTTTGAATTTTTGTGACCGATATTAGTTGTTTTGATTACATAAAAATATTATTGATAATAATTTCTATATTGATTGTGAATAGAAATAAAGTTCAAATTCTTGTTCAAATATTTATTTAAAATTTTATTTTTTCTCGTCCAGTCCATCTAAGGATTTATTTAATTGGAATGATTTGTAGCCAGGGCGGAGAACCCCGACCCTCTAAGAGCTGTTACGTGTTGTTTTCACGTCCTTTGACAGATAAGCATACAAATGGAATCATCTCTGAATGACGCATGAGTGACTGTTGTCGATAGCTTGGAGCAGCTTGTGAAAAAGGAAGAGTGGAGGAGCAGAGAGGAGGCATAGTGGCCACTTCGCCACCCTGCCACCGAGGGTCCAAGCCCACGTCCCTGGAGCACCACCACCGCACCACAATCGAGACAACCGGACAAAAAATCAAAAAACCGTGAGTCGAGTTCAAGAAAGAAACTGTGGTCAAAAAACATTTGGACCACAAAACCACCTGCCCCCCGCAAAATTCATTTTTGGCATACACACTAACCAGTATATTCCTTTGTATTGTTTGATAACTGTATCAAAATTAAATCGCACGTCTGGATAGGGATGGCAGCGACATATCAGGTTGTTTTTGGCACTCTATTCGACTCGACAGTTCAGAACATCTATCTACCTCATACTAATTCGAGCGAGCAAAGATTGCATAGGGATACGAGGCATGGCTGGACTCGATACGCAGCATATGCGGTCTACAATGCAAGTGGTTTTTTAATGTGCATTGACTGTTGCTCCTAATTATTTTAGAGTTAGGAAGTTTTTGGAGTTTTTGTTGAGAAAAAATGCTGAATCCGAACATGTTTTGTGTCAGGATTTCAGGTTTCAAAGCGGAACCGCTAACAAATCTGCAGTACCGCAAATAATTCCGACAGGCGCTAGCAAAATCTGCAAACTGAGCCTTTTGGAATTATTAAACGATTCAATGGCGGTATTTTCATTTGTGCATGTTTCTATGTGACGATTTGATTATCCCATGTTGAAACTTTTTTGGAATCAGTTCTTGTGAGAATTTATTAGATCACACTCAACTGGGAAAACCGAATGCAAATTCAAATGGAAGGAGAGAGCTGAGTTTTGTATTCGTCATTGAAATAAGCAAAAATATAGCTGATTCACGTAGATGAAGTTTAGAACGAGCTTTAAATTTTCACAAGAATAATCAAAGCAGAAATTATAAGTGACATTTTGTTCAGCACTAAAACAATAAATAAAATTAGATTAAGGTCCAAAACTTCAGAATTTGAATTTTTTAGCATAATTTACTAACACTTGATTATTTCAACTTTTTCTTGTAAATATGAACATACATTGTACAAGAACTGACTTTAAAGGTTATGTTTTGTTTTATAATCATAGATTTGTTCACCAATATGAACTATTTTGAGACTGGTGTATAAACACAAAAAAACTTAAACAATCGAGAGACAATAAAAGTTTTGAATTTGGAAATTTTTTAAACAAATATCACTTTTTAAAATCGTTTTTGGACTTTTAAAATTATGAATTGGAGAAAATCTAATGTAATTATCTTTTAGAATTTCGGAATTTCTGCTCAGTTTTTTGTATTCTAGTTATGCTCTATAATCATCTACTATGGCGACATCCACTGACTTCCAAACGCCAAATAGAAACAACAAATGAAAATGCCTTTGTTTGTTTTAATAAATTCCATGGCCTCAGTGATTTTTGCAAAATACAAATTGTTTACATAATGCTGATTAATTACTGTTCGAAATTTCTAAATTTGCTTACTAAAATATGTTCGGATTCAGCATTTTTCTTCTTACAAAACCTACAAGACACTTTAGCTCTCAAAACATTTAGGAGCAAATTTCATCTGTCACATTCAAAAATCTAACACATTGTAATCGTCATGTCCTGTCGGCCTAGTAACCACTGCTTGTATATCCAATTGGGTTCTCGAAAGTCTGCTCTATTGATTTGGAGCGTAAAATTCATAGGTTAGGAGGGTTTGAGGCAATTTGGAAGCATTCTGAATACCTGTCTACGGTCATCATCTTTGACTAAAGTTGAGCTTTGATGAGGATTTTTGTTAATTGGAAATAATTGGCGCACAGGTGGTTTGATCTCGATAAATACGTATATTTAAGACAATTTAATTTGTGATTAAAAATCGAAATTTTGAAATGCAATATCACAATGGAATTCTGGCAATTTAAAATTTCAACTGCCTTTGAACTCAAAAATTTGCTGTTTAATTTAAATTAAAAGTATTATACGGGGTATTTATTTATATACCTATACATTTATACACATGATCGCTGATGAGCCTATCACATTAAGACTGAAATGAAAAAACTGGGGTGAGGGCCTGAAGGCAGGTGGTGGAGGTGATGGTGGGAGATGTAAGTTAAGCGGTGAAATACACAAGAGCAGAAGCCGGAATTGAGGTGTGATGTGGGGTGGAAGGGGTGCAGGAAGTGGGGTGAAGTGGTGGGGTCCGAGAGGGGTCCGGGGTGGGGTGGGGGTCGGGGACTAATCTACAGCCCTTTAATTGAAGCAAAGAGTTACAGGGCATCGCTCGGTACAGTACTCGATATATGAACGCATTCATCGATATTCCCTCTTGCGATATATATCGAGATATGAGATGCATGCACTTACGGAACAATATATCGGAATTTTTTTCACTTGCAAATAACTTCAAAGAGATTGCTGCAATTTTTTAATTGCACTAATTTTATGCCAGAGAATTTTTATTTCACAGACATTCACATCTCTGTAAAAAATACTTTGAACTAGGTACTCTAAACTCAAAAAAATAAAAATTTATGTGCACTGTATTGTAAATAGATAGGCGAAAAGATACCATAATATCTCAGGAAAAATAGCGACAAAAAATCGCAGCCGTCTGACTGGCAAAAAGCTGTTCAGGCTTTTGTTTTTGGTATCATTTGTATAAGTAGTATTTTTCATGCTTTTTTGTACTAGTTTTAAAGTTAAAATGTCTAGACTACAGTGACTTTGACATGACTACTGATTTCCCTTTTGTATATATAATCCTCGAATAACTACTTGAATATAAAATAAAAATAGTGCATTTTTGAATTAAATCATTCTTACATGTCATAGGATGTTTCTATTTCTCAATAAGTTACAATTACTGGTTAGTTTTTGATACACAGACAGATCTAAGAAAGTGATTTAATAAAAATATATCTGATATATCTTGCTGCGATAGAGTTTGTATGTATTCTGACGATGCGACTTCTTTCTGTCGTATATCGATTGTATTTCAAAGCTTTCTATGTTGCCATCCCTAGACGTACTGAGATTGGATTTCACTCAAAATTTGCTGATTTTTTTTGGTTCGTTGTGTTAAAAATCGTCTGTAACGCGGTGAAAAGTTGTTTTTAACCATGCTTCTGGTTGCAATCTGTGAGGTCTAGTTGCCTGCGTCTGCGTACTATGTCTCTTTTGTTCAGATGTCCGACGATAAATTCAGCGAAAAATTCATAGCAAATCTTCTGTTCCATGTGCTATAGTGTTTCTGTAAATATTTCTAATGTGGAGAATCCGTTGGTGCAGACTTTGCTGCTGACTGATTTTTATTGCTACCATTATAGCTTAAGTTCTGGTGTACACATAACCATAGGCTTATAAATTACTTATAAAGACGTTCTAGCGTAAAGATGTTTATTTTTATTTAATAAATATTCAGGTTAGCTATTCAATTAGAATTCAATCGAAGAAAATTATCAAAAAGTGCACGGATAAATGGATCACTCTTGCAGATCTAAGGAGACGCAAGAATACCCAATACAAGTCTATACTTGTTTCAGACTAGATTAATAATATAGAGTTAATTTTTAATTTTTTTATTCTTGGATCAGCCTTTTGAATCTAGGTAAGAAAATATTAAAAAAGAAACCGCGCCTTCATACAAATTACTCAGTATGCCCGAGATGAGCAAAACTCACTGTTTTGCAAAATATCTGGAAGGTGGAGCAAAATCATTTCCAACTATGATTTTTATACATGAGTTTTTAGATAGATTATTATAGGTGTCTCACAAGTAAAAAAATAAAAATTAAAAAAAATTTCTTTAATTATATTTTTTGGAGATTTTTTATTTTTCTCTATACATATTTCGGGTTATGAGCCCATCAACAGGGAGTTTAACAAAAAACTGAGTCTTAGCTTAGTAGCTTTAGAACAGAGCAGAAAACTTCATTTTTTGAATGATTTTTTGAGATTTTAAGTGCGATTTATTTATATACCATAATAGAGGCAAAAATTAATCATTTATATTTAAGTTTATTATTAATTACTTATGTGGCGTAAATAAATTTTCATTTTGTTTTTTTATTTAATAAATAAATAATAAAAATGTACCAATGAGCGATTCTTTTATTAGAACATAACTGACGAAAATTACTAAAAAGGGCGCTGATCGGACGATCTCTCTTCCTTAGTAAAGCTAAAGCATAGCAAGGATTCCAAATACAAGCCCAGACCTGTTTCAGACTAGTGGAGATTAATCTTTAATTTCTAGTATTCTAGAAACGGCCTTTTGACAATTAGTTAAGAAAATATTAAATCGAAATGAATATCACATTTAGATATTTATCATTTAACAGTTTTGGAAAATGTATCTGAGAGGAGAAATTATAAATATTTTGAAAACTCGCGAACACAAATATTATGTATAAGATTTTGAATTTTATCGAGGGAATTTATACAATTAGGAATGTAATCTTAGAATGGAAACTGTAATTACTTCATATTTTTAGTTTTTGTTTTTTTCTATGGATGTACATTATTTTTGTTTCTCACCTTTGGTGATTGTAATGTAAAGCTGTGATCGTAATCTGAGTTTAATTTTGTATAAGATTTACTGGAAACCTATTGAAATTTTCTTTTTTGATTTAATCTAATAATTACTTAATTGATGTGTTAAAACTTGATGTTGCTAAAAATTTTGTAATCCTTATAAATTATTAGAATTATTTGTGTATTGTAGTTGTTTATGTACCTTAAACTAAGAAACAATAAAATATCTATATATCTGCATCAATATTTAAGTTTATTATTAATTACTTATAGGGGCGTAATATAAGTTTTCACTTGTTTTGTTATTTAATAAATGTGCGGGTGAGCTATTCTTTCATTAGAATCTAAATTGACGAAAATGACCAAAAAGGTCGCGGATAGAATGATTTAGAGCTGGCATAGCAAGGATGCCAAATACAAGTCCAGATCTATTTCAGGCTATTAGAGATTGATTTCTTAATTTTTACTTTATCCAATTCGAAGCATGGGGAAAGTATTGTAATCAATCGCATGCGGCAAGCGCGACTTCAAAGAGTCCTCAGGTAAAGACTACGGAACCCATAGACTCAATTAAAGTCACAAATTGTAGATTCAATTAGGTTGAATTTTAGCACGTGACGGTTTTAACAAAATTACATGGAGTCTCGTCCAGAGGTCATAAAGTCCTTGAGCAGTTTACCAAAAAAGAATTTAGCCTTTTTGATTTTAAGTCGATTCTTTCGCGTTTTCAGTAGAGGTTGCCAAAACGTTTAAAATCCAATGTAGAATGGTTATTCCTCGAGTATTAGATGAGAATCGATCACTATTTTTGAATTTAAGTCAACATGGACCTCAAATAGCAAGTGATATCTGATTAATAATAAAGGAATAAACATATTAATATTTCAAATGACTTTGACGATCCGTTGTGTTTATTTATTCTAGGAAGTCTTGATAAAAGTAGTGATTAAAAACTTAAAATGTAAATAAGTGCTTTAAAAAAGATGATTTGAACTAAAATTCTTCGTCTTCTTCCTGAAGCCAATGGCAAGGTTAAATTTCGATTTCCATTAACCTTTTGATATACCGATATTACTCAATTATAAACACAGGCAGAGACACACGTTGATACATACAAAACACAGTAGTGCAAAAGTACTAAAATGATCGCATCCGATTCAAGGGAGGTCAGTGAATAAATATATTTCTGCGTTGGTGAAAACGCTCGAATTTTCAGTGCCATGTATGCAATACTTTCTTTACTAAATGGGTAACAGAAAGTTACCTTAAATGAAATATATAAATTTCCTTCTAGGAAGCACATATTTACACCTTCATCAAAAACTGCAAGCACAATTTTCAATTCAACATCTCAATACTTTTATGTTATTTTTTTTTAAATTGAATTTGTTTTCCTTAAATTGGAAAAAGAGACAGAGTTAATAGAAAAAGTGCCAGGTTAAATGGAGGGAGGACAGTCCGTTTCCAATAGGGGCGCAAGTTTTGCATTGTATTCGATTTGGCAATGCGACCTGTTTCTTTTATCCCCTTATTCACCATACTTCTTGGTGTTTGATCGCCTCGTTAGCTTTGATAGCTTGCTAGGTGTTCCTCATCCAAGAAGTGCTTGGGGTTGAATTCAGCCGATCGGGCCTCGTCTCCCGAGGGAGCATTTCCTACCCAAATCAGGAGCCCTACTTTAACATTGACCAAGAAGAGTATTTGTTTCTCAATAGAAGATATTCTTCTTTTACTCTAAATGATTCTATTTTTACACATACATGTCATTTTCATCAGGTTTTTTAATCTTTTTAAAAATAAATAAATATAGGTAATACCTATCATCCTTCTGTGGAAAAAAAAAATTTCCCAACATTTGTATCATGACATCTATATATTTAAAATTCTTTGCACGATACATTCACTCACTCACTCACCTCACTCATCATCAAAACAGCCAGATCTACTAGAACATAGAAACATGAAATTTGATAGGATATTACATCTATGAGATAGGGGCTCACTAAAAAAGGATTTTTCGAAATTCGACCCCTAAGGGGGTCAAAGGGGCAAAGTGTATTTTCACTGATTATGCGATATCTCTTAAGGACGATAAAATATCTACTTTTTACTATATAAAAATACTAAATTAAAATATCTAAAAAGTAATTTCAGGATTTTTTGAAATTCGACCCCTAAAGGGGTCAAAAGGGGCAAAATATCTTTGCAATGTGTTTACACTAATTATGCATTTTTAATTAAGAACGATAAGATATCTACTTGATTTTTACTTAATAAAATTCTAAATACAAATATCTAAAAAGTTATTTCAGGATTTTTTGAAATTCGACTCCTTTAACCATCCAAAATGTGAGTGGGGCAAAAATTAAAACTCTCTCCTATCTCGATCAAATTTGTAGAGTTATTCTTTATTACTTTAAGAAACTATTCCTGTAAAAATCCAACTATCAAAAATGACTGCTGGTGGCGGAGGGGGGGCACAAAATTATAGAAATTTTTATCTTTTAGTACATCTCTTTAGAAAACTGTATCATTTATTTGCAAACATCTAAGAAATAATTTCAAGATTTTTTTGTACCGGACACCCTCCCTCAACTATCAACTATGAGTGGGGCAAAAATTAAAACTCTTCGATCTTGATCAAATTTGTAGAGTTATTCTCATTACTTTAAGAAACTATTCCCGTAAAAATCAACTATCAAAATTGACTGTATGGGGGCGAAAGGGGGGGGGGGCAAAATATGGAAAAATCTCCAGCTTTTTTGTACATTTACTCTTTATTTGCAAATATCTAAACATGAGCTGTAGAGGGTGGCCGAAGGCACCCCCGGCAGCATCGTATATTACATGAGTTTTCTGCAGTGCTAGATTTCTCATTTGCTAAAAAATCCAGGGCCAGGATAAGCCCGTACAAGATCAGCGGTCGATCCCCCGAATTTAAAAATTGCAAAAAATAATAATAATATATCGCTTTTAACTAAAGCAAAACATTATCGAGTGCAGGTAAGCATACTAATAAATATGAGGCAACAACTGCATGCATACCAACTATATAAAATCATCTAAAAGAGATCTCAAAATAAAATAGTAAATAAATAATTTTTAACCCACAAATCACTTTTCCCCTCATCCTGAAATATTAAAAATATTTTATTTTGGGATTTATTAATTTAGATATAATAATAAATTTATTAAAATTAAAGAGATAAATTTTTATGATTAATCACATATCGCATAAATTTTTTTCTTGCTTTAGCTGATGTAAAAACATCAATTACTATATCCTCATAACCAATTTCTTGATGTACTTTTAGAAATTTTGGTCTAAAATTACTGCAATTTTTTTTTTATTATTATAAAAACAATCACTTTAGTGGAAATAAAGTAGAAAAAATAACCTGATTTGTAAATATTTGTGTTGATTATATAACAATCCGCGTCATAGAATTTATTAAACCATCTTTAAAAATTTGAAAATTAATATTTTACACCTTAACCGAGGAAGCATAAATATTTTTGTATTAAAGTACAAACAAACGTTAGCTTTGTAATATCTTTTAATAATATAAAAAGAAATAAGTTTTAGAAATATAAATATGGTGCGTTTAAAAAAATTTTCTATGAAACTTTTTATTTAACAATTAAATACTTTACTGAAGTTTGTTCATATAATCACAGGAAAACTATTCTAAATCGATTTTTAAATTTTAATCGTTCTTTAAATTTTGCAGACTCAAAAATGTTGCAACTTTAGGCCTGGGCCTCATGGGCATAAGCTTAAATTTATTTATTTTGTTTATTATTTGTTAAATTGTTTTAATTAATTTAGCATTGATGTTTTTTAATGTATTCTAGCTAGATTGTATTGATGTTTGGAGGACCTAGCCACCAAGGACTTGTGCCTCTGAGCAGGTCGAGGAATAAAGATTTATTTATTTATTTATCACTGGATCAAAGTTGAGTCTTCCTGTCCTAAATCCCGACCAACCATCCCCTCGCGAATCATTACATATATAGGCCTGTGCGGCCCCCTCCAGCTGCCAGGCGACTACTGACGGAGCCGCCCGAGTCTCAGAAGAGAGCGGCTTTGGGGGAGGGATGGAGGGGGAGCCTTGCCCACCTGAGTAATGTAAAAATGTTTATCAATCATCTTATTAACTAATAATGAGGTGATGCTACGAAAATGAAACATTATTTTTCATTAAGCTTTATTCGTTTTGGATGCATTAAGCGCCTCTATGTCAGCCTCAAGTCACTAACCCATATTCGTTTAGGAAAACGAAGGAGGAGAATAGGGAAACGAATAGGGCTGGGGCACACCAAGTCGGTTGGTATTCCTAAACGAATATGAGGTTAGTGACTTGAGGCTGACATAAGGGCGCTCAAGGCATCCAAAACTGAATAAAGCTATTATCGTTTCTTTATCTTTAATCATTATCTTATATCTATATATTAAAATAAAAAAGTTGTTAATAAAATTCTCATAGAATGTTGTTATTTATTTTAAAAACTCGCGATCAGTACTTGTCTTTATTAACTCACTTAATTTATCATAATTAATGTTCATTTTACTAGCCAGTAGCTATAATTAGCGCACAGATGTTCACACTAGGAAATGGCATTCAAGAATGAACACAAACTCTATGGGTGTTTGCAATGCTCCTGCTGACAAGTTTCAACCTGTCATATCGTGGTTGCATCAGATAACGTTCAGAACGCATTGTGATCTTTTCTTAATACCACAACGCGTTGTGGACGTTTTTTCGATCAATGGGCGTTTTTGTTCTTTGAGCCTAACATATGTTATATAATAATAATTATTAAAGTTGTTTTAGGAAATAAGGACTATATCTTTTATGCTGATAATTTGTATTTTATTGCCAACGTTTCTCGTTAACTTTGTTGAATTCTTCAGGTCTCAAATAGTTAACTTCCCTGCATATTTGTCATTTTTATAATTATTCTTTCTTAGTAAACATATCAAGGCAAGTCGACATCAATCAGATTTAATTTTTTTTTTAAACCTAAAAATATCTTTCTAGAAAGAATAATTATAAAAATAATATAATATGCATGGAAGTTAATTATTTGAGCCCTGAAGAAGTCAATAAAGTTGACGAAACGTTGGCAATAAAATATAAATTATATGCATGAAAAATATAGTCCTTTATTTCCCTATAACAACGTTTAATAATTTAATCGATGGACATAAATAATCAAAGTAAATACTACATTTTTTATTTAAATATTAAAGAAATATGCAATTATCATACTATGAGTCATATCTATGAACAGTTTAATTAAATAATATCAAAGGTTTCGAGAAAAATGTATTTATATCCATTTATTATTCTCCCTTGATATTTATTTTTTAATTAAAAAAAAGATGAGAATAAAATTAAATCCACCCTTTGAAACATACCACAAAATGTTCTCACATCCTCTCCATGAATTTATTAATCTGCGATTATTTTGTTTGTTTGCTATTTATATAATTAAAAGTTTCAGCTGACTCTATTTATTGTATGAATTATGTGTATGAAAGAGTATATTCTTGGTCTATTTTCTAAACCCATTTCGAATATCTCCGCTATTATTAAAAAAATGTATTTAATTTGGATTACTTGAGCATTTTTATTTAATCTGTTGATTAATAAACATCGTTGAATTTATAAATTATATTGTTTTACCATCTTACTTAGCAAAAGTGAAAGTATTTTATGTGTGGGAAGATTCAGCCAAAACTATTTATTTATTTTTATTCATATTTAGAAATTCAGAGAACTACCTAATTTATAAAATGTGTGATTCTATGTGTAAAATAAATAATATTGTTGAATTCCTATGGTGTCCATCCCATGTGGGTATTCAGCCTAACGAATTTGTTGACTCTTTAGCAAAACAGGCTCATCACGGATGGGGCTTCATTAAACATGGGCCTCACCTATGTAGATGCAATTAATAGTATTAAATAATAAGCTGACGCGTTCTGATGTGGCCATCCACTTGACTTTACCATACAACCTGGTCCCTCACTTATATTTAATATTTAATAAAATTATTTATAATCATGTAATGTAGGGGAGGGGGGGTTAGTTTTTGCATTTTTAGATTTCTGTCGGACCCACTGGATTATGTATACAAAATTTGGTTGAGTTTGGTAAAGGGCCAAGATTTTCATTTTTTGACCCCCCTTCCCCATTTCGGGCAGTTAATTTTTGCATTTTTAGACTTCTGGGAGTCCACTGATTATGTATACAAAATTTGGTTGAGTTTGCTCAAACGGCCTAGATTTTTAGTTTTTAACCCCCCCCCCTCCTCCTTGATGTTGGGTCGATATGCACCAAAATCTAATCAGCTCTAAATTTCAATGGACCAAAACTACGTGTTAAATTTGGTTCTGATATTCACACTAGTTTTTGAGGATTAGCTCGTCCACAAAAATTTGGTAACGCACAGACTAACAGACAGACTAACTAATAGACATTTTGACAAAACAGTTATTATCTTGAAAAATATCAATTTTTTCGATGTTCACTTATTAGAGCTTATTTTGTAGACCGAAATGCCATGGTTTCGCTCAATTTTTTTTATATCAAAATAGTTTCAGTCGTTTTTTAGATATTTTGAAAAAAAAGAAGCAAAAAAACACACTTTTTTCATGCACGATTACAATATTTTGACCATACCCTGTATGGTAAAGTAAAAATATATTGGACTGTGGAAAAATTTTGGGAGTCCATCTTCAGAATCGAGAGGCACTCTGTTATGCCCTGAATTGATTGTAAATAGTGGTTTCATGACAGTCGGTTATATAGAAGGCTAATAGGCCTAATTTTACAGTTGAGAATGGGTCACGCGACACCTAAAAACTTTTTTCATTTCATTTAAGAGACACTCCTTTTTGTGACTGTGATGGCATCCAAATGATTTTTTCGGTGTCAAAAATTTTGAGCGATTGACTTATTTTATAAAAGATCATCTCAAAAAAATACCATTCCCTACTTCAATGCAATTGATTCTTGCCTTATTTCAATCCTGACTGTCATGAGACCGAGATACAAGATGCAATAATTAAACTATTAATTGCATCCAAACTATTTATATAAAGTTTAAAATTTTAAATGTTGATATATAATTATAATTGTACATATGTAAATATAAAAATGTATATACTGTAACTTTATAAAAAAACAAAAGAAACTGGCCAAATGGATTCATTTCCGAGGTCATTAAATTAAAAAAAAAAATATTTAGAAATTTTTAAAAGTAGGAGAAAATTCTAAATCTGAAATGATTTTTTTCTGTGTATCTAATGGTTTGAACTCCGGTATAAAAAATAACACAAGAACCAGAAAGGTTATAGAAAACTTGCACTGATAAAAAAAAATGTTAGTATTTATCATCATCTGAGTATACAGTCCTATGACTGGTTTGATGCACAATCCGTCTCCACTCGACTCTGTCCCCCCAGCTGTTTGACCTCTCTAAATGTCTGGCATCCCATATCCCCAATTATTTGATTGAAATATTCTTATCTGGGTCTTCCCCTTCCCCTTTTCTTTCCCACCTCCCTCCAATATATCGCTAAGCAGTCCCCCATGTCTCAGTGTGTGCCCCATAATCTGACCTCTTCTCTTCATCAGACTCTTCCACAAGGTTCTCCCTTTCTCCGTTAGTATTAAAAAAAAGAAGTAGCTGTGATGGATTTTCGGCATGCTCAAATCTTCAGGATGTATATTGCATAAAATCAGAAAAATTCATTCATTAAATAGCGATCTCTTGAACGACTGTAGCTAATGAGTAGAGACCGGATCCCAATGCAATTGCAAATTTTGTTAGCCGACACATACGATCCAGGAGATCAATTATCTATCCGAATCAAGCATCTTGGACATTGTGGTTTAAATTTTATACTGCATATTTTTGCATATTTGAGTAATATTGATAAAATTGCATATTTGAAGAATATTGTATAAAATTGCATGTTTGAAGATATTTTTGTCAAATATTGCACATTTCTTGCCAAATTTAGATGTTTTAAAAAGTTACTTTTCGGCGAAAGCATAAAAAAGAAGAATAAAACAGGACACTTGAAACATAAATTATTCACAATTACAATCAAATTTTAATTATTTTTGAAATTCTTTTTATTATTATTTCTTTCTTTATTTTTTTTAACGGCCTTCAACTATAGACCATTTTAGACATTGAGTGTTCGTGTGTGTGTGAATGTGTGTAAATTATTGTAGGATCAGATTATAGCTGGACAAATATTTCCATTATTTTATTAGTTCATTATTTGTACGTCAATAAGAAAACCTTGTTAATATATGGTAAAAAAATAAAATCAATACTATAAAATCGTATCTGTTAAATAAAACCTCCCTCCCCTTCCCCGTATTTTTTCGTTCACATTTAAGAAACAAAATTATATTTATTATGTTTTTATTTATTCAAGTGTAGCTATTATTTATGAGTATAAAGATTTTTAATAATATTATATTAAATGTAATCGAGAATTTTTTGGGCAATAAAAGTAGGTATTTAACACTTGGCGTCTATAGCTTACTTTATCATTTTATTCCTCTCATCACTCCTTCCAAATATATAGTCATTTTCTTCAATTTTAATTTTTTACTCCAAAAAAATTTATTTTGCCATCTTTTACTGCATATATTTTCATATTTCATATTTCAACGTATTCTGCATATTATTTACATATTTCAGAATTTTTAATCGCATATTTTGACATCTTTTTACCGCATAAAAATCCGGTCTCTACTAATCAGCTAAAATTTGGTAGAAAAGTTATTATTCAAGTTTCAGCTTTCTAGCTCAAACCGCTTTCGACAAAAAAATTGTCAAATGACCAAAATTTGTATAGATCGTACTGAAACTTGAAAAAGTTTTCACTTTTTCCTTCAATTTGATGTAATGATTTATACATAGACTCCAAAACAAGACAGAACTTGCCGGCAATTGCAGAAGTTGACCAATATAATGGAACAAGATTATTCAATTAATATTATCTTTAATAATATTTGTAGGTATGGTGGCTGAATCCCTATTCATAATAGATGTAAAAATATTAATAATAATATTCCATAACATAATATTATAGTAATATTAGTTTTCGTATTTTTACACTAAAATAATCATAATATGAAAATTATTGAACCGCATTAGCTACTCTAAAAGACTAAACTTTCTATCGCCCTCTCATGGACAATAAAGTCTATTTCTGCTTGTGAATAAATTATTTGAAAAAGAAATAAAATGGTCCAACCATTTGCATTTATTATTATGCTGTAAAAAAAGCCAGGTGGCTTAATTTGCTACTGGGCTTATCAATGGCTTAGCTAAGATTTTGACTAGAGGCATCCGCTCTAGACCTGAAAACAATCGAAAGCAACTCACTTTAAACAGCTACACATTATAAATAACGACGATAGCCTTTTCAAACGGAAATTATGGCTGAAATCACGGCAGGTGCTCCAGTTTATAAATCCAGAAAAGGAAATCGCGATAACACTAATCCGGATCCGTTTCAGAACAGAAGAGCGCCAAATTGTATAAAACAAGCAGGAGGCAACAGTTAATATCGAGAATATTAATCAAGCTTAATATTGTGGGAGGATATTTAAATGAGTTGGATATATATATATATATATATATAAAAACAGACTTCCTTAGTAACATCAGTAAACATATCCAATTAAAAGTTAAAAAACACCCTTTTTTGCAGTAATGCACTAAAAGTACAATATAATGTAATAGGCTTTTAAAAGTGTGGACGCTTTTTGATCACATTTCTTTAAGAAGTATGTACTTTTAACTAATTTCGACAAAGTGACCCACTGCTTTTACAAGTTTATTACATTATTTTTTTGTTTTTTTTTGGCTTCCACATCTCCGCTTATAGCCCCCCGATCCTCCCACTCAGGATCCGGTTGAGTGGCATCAGGTGTGGCCACAGCAGAACGGTGTGAAACCTTAGTATGCTGCGGCCAAGAAGAAAATAATTCAAAACAAAAGGGGAATACTCTCATTTCTCCAAATAATAAAAACAAATAAACAAAGAAAGAAAGAAATACACTGGGATAAATAAATAAACAAATAAATAAAAATAAAATAAATAGTTAGAATATGTCAGTGAGTTTGAAGAAATTGTGACATTAAGTAAAAATAAATAATTTAAAAAAAAGATCAATAAATAAATAATTTTCTACTCTTTAGTGCATTACTGACAAAAAAGGCGTGTTTTTTAAGCTATAATTTTTTTTTTAACTTTTTAGTCTTAATAAAATATATTTTATTCGAATATTTTCATTTTAATAGAAAGCATTTTATTTTTTTTTAATTCTGATTTTTTCTACAAAAAATTTAGGTCCTCACTGAAAATTTTTTATGAGTACATGCCTGGATAACGAATATCATGTAAAACAATATTTGGCAGCTAAAAGTAAAGATATTCAATGAAAGATATGCTAGAGTACCGGTGCCCCTGTAGGGTAGGCTTCGAAATTTGATTGAATTTGCCACAAGATTTAATGGATAATTAAAAACAATTAATTTCAATTAATGGATAATGGTTCCACTTACTAATAAAAGGTCAGATATGAAGTGTTTTCAATATTTATCAAAAATGTTTAGAGAAAAATAAACATTTTTTATTTTCAAAAAATTTTAAACGAAAAAGTCAAAATGTACATTCTCAAAACTTTGCTTCTAAATTTTGACATTTTCGTTTAAAATTTTTTGAAAATAAACACCCATAATGACACGGAAGTTCAAAAATGAAGATTCTAGACCTTCAAACAAACTCAACCAACAGCAGTAAATTCATAAAGAGAAACAAAGTGGCCACCGCATAGTGTTTCACACCGTTCTGCTGTGACCACACCCCGAGCCACTCAACCGGATCCTGAGTCAGAGGATCGGAGGGCTATAAGGGGAGATGTTGGCGTCTGCTTGATGCAAAAACATACACATATATATATATATATCAAATATATATATATCTGTATATATATTATTTATTTGTTTGAGAATATAGTTTCGAAGGCTTGGCCTTCATCATAGTCCTTTTTAATTATAAATATTATTTTCATGGGGTCAGTATTGCATTATGAATATTGAAAATTTTGATCTTACTACGCCGAGAGCCAGTTAAAATTAAAAAATAATTCTCAGGACACATTCCTTTTAAACATAAGAAGTAAAGATCAAAAAATTTTCAATATCCATGCGATACTGACTCAATGAAAAAATAATATTTATAATTAAAAAAGATCTGATGATGAAGGCCAAGCCTTCGAAACTATAGACTCAATCAAATAAATAATATATATATATTGCAGATATTTTTGATATATATGTGTGTATGTTTATTTCCATCAAGCAGAGGATAACCTCTTTGTTTCTCCTTATGAATCAACAACTCTGCTACTCTCGGCAAAATAAAAACTTTTCAATTAACATCAGTAAACTCTAGTTGCCACAAAGGTATTCAGTGAAACGCAGTTTTAACTAGTAAGAACCCATTCTTACTAAAAACGGGTTTTTACTGCAACATATATATATATATATCCTTATGAAAATTGTATTTCTTAAGTATAAAGAAATAACTTTTTAAATCGTTTTAATTTAATCTAATTAATGAGAAGAGTTGTCTTAGGCTCATAAGCGTGGGTGAGTGATAGTATTATTCTCTGCTTATTTCCAAGATTGATCTTGATTGGGGCTGCCAAATATTGAAACATTAAATATGTCTGGTAATTTTACTAGAGAGAACTGCACTAAGATTTTCTTAGAAATTAGCTAATTCTCCCTCGAGTGATATGAAAATGTCACGAAGTCAAAAATTTAAGAGGCGCCATTTCGTTTTAAGTATAGATAACTAAATTCATTTAGTTAGGTGGGGCTTGGATCCCAGCACTCATGTAAATAACAAATAAGAAACACCATAGAAGCGAGCCCGTCCAAATTGCTCGGAGGGGCTCTAACGAGATAATCTGATTTGCTTTACCCCTTCGTTACCGGCACGTTAAAGATCGATGGGGAGAAAACAGCTAGGCAACTTTAGGGAAATTTTGATACACCTGGCCCTTCCTCGTTTATTTTAAATAATTCTCGAAAGAATTCATTCATGAATTTGGGATTGTAAAAGAGAAGACGACCCACAAAGAAACTCCCAATCTTTAGCTCTATCCCCCTATCTACTTCTTTGGGAATATGAAAGACATTACGGATAATTATTCAAAGGCTCATACACTAATTTTATTAGAACTCGATCAATCGATAATTTATATAGTTATTTTTTTAATTTTTATTTTCATTACATACAGGGTGGGTCATAAGATCTACCACATTTTGAAGAGGTATAAAAAATGAAAAAATTTAACTAGAAAAAACTGAATATATTTTTGAAAAAGAACATAAAATACCTTTTTTTTAATGTGTTTTAAACATTATATCGGACAAAAAAGGGAGGGAGGGGGGTCAAAAATGGAAATTCCAGCCCTTTCGGCCAAATTCAACCAAATTTTGTATACATATTCTGTGGACCGCCAGAAGGCTAGAAATGCAAAAACTAACCACCCAAAATCCGGGGAGGATCAAAAATGAAAATTCTAGCCCTTTCAAACGAACTCAAACAAATTTTTGTATACATAGTTTGGTCGAAAGGATCAGAATTTTCATTTTTGACCCCCCTCCCCTTTTTTTTTGTCTGATATAATGTTTAAAATATATATTTATTTTTTAATTTATTTTATGTTCTTTTCAAAAATATATTCAGTTTTTTTCTAGTTAAATTTTTTTATTTTTTATACCTCTTCAAAACGTGGTAGATCTCTATGCCCCACCCCTGTATTTGCTTTATTATATAATAATATTTTTCACTAATAGATCTTTGTTTCAATGCACCAGGAAGATTCTTGAGAGAACCCTCTACATTACCAAAGAGAAGGAGAAATAGATCAAGAGAGTGGGTGGAGGCGTAGCTGCTTTGTGCACTTGGGTTTTTAAGGTTTGAAGGTTATAAGTGCTCGGGAAAGACGGAGGCCGGGAGAGAGTTCCAGTTTTCGAAGTCTTGTGGATAAACGTATTGGCGAATGAAGTGGTCCAGCACTTCTTCCAATTTAACCGTGAAAGTGTGTTGGAAATCTGCAAACGTGTACTAAGTGCAAAGCAGGCTTTGGGGGAAGTGACTCAACGTTAACCTATCAGAGCACATCTCGTGATAAAGTATATATAAAATAGAGAAAGCACGGAAACACCTCTTCGAATAGTTAGCTAATAGTGGAAAAATAAATAGCTTAAATTAGGAAAAATTTTCAATTTTTTTTTTTAATTGTGTTGAAAAATGTCTGGAATGTGGAAAAAAATGATTTTAACTATGGGTTTTTTTATGTCTATGTTTCTGGATTCTGATTCCCACGATATAAGAATAAGAATGATAAGATATAAGAATGAAAATTCGCAAAATGTTCATTCCTGTGTTATAATATTTGTATTTCGAATTTGGAGAACTGATTAGATTTTGCAATTTTAATCGGTTTCTTTAGTAAAAAAAATATTAAACAATCGAACAGCTGTGTTTTGCATTTTTCACCAAAATTGATTCTTGTAAAAGAATTCCTCCAATTTTAAATTGCGTTTTTTTGAAAATTTGACCATTGCGATTAGCAGAATTAATTATGCATATTCAGATTAATTGAAAAGATGATGAAGGTCAAAACATCGAAACGATAGCCTCTGACAAATAAATTATATATGTTGTATTTGCAAGCAGAGGACAACCTCATTGATTTCTCCTTATTTATTCATTTTTCACCGAAATTATAAATATATTTGACCGAAATATTAATTTTTATTTTCTAATCTCCAGCCCAAAATCTACGCATTGGAAATACAAACATTTTGGTACCAGAACGAACTTTTATGACCTTTCATTCTTACGTTTTGAAACATTCATTTTTGGTTGGGAACTATTATGTTTTTTAATTTTATCTACCTAATATAGTGATACTGCGTACCGAGTAAAGGTAATAACTTTATCTTTAATTCAAGAACAATGTACTCATTATTTAAATTCAGAAAGGTTGATATTATGACAATTCGTTAAAGGTTTTTTGAGGATTGAATTGCAGTCCAAGGATAAATAAAAAGATGAATCCCAAAAAACGATTGATTAGGAAACCCTTTCTCTACACTTTTAAGCAACGTTTTTGAAGCATCTTCTTCTCCTTCATAGTTAAAATAGTCAAAGAAGGCCATGGAATAATTTTCCCTGATAAAGGAGACAGTGAAGGAAAATTGTTGCATGCTTCATTCATTGACTCTTTTAACTATGAAGGAGAGAAGATGCACCTAAAACGTCGCTTCAAAAGTGTAAAAAGTAAGTTTCCAATAATTCTACTTTATTTGAAAAATATTTTTATTTATCCTTAGACTGCCTTATATTAAATCTGATCCTTGGTGGAAAAATATTTAATTTTTTATTGTTAAAGGATAAATAAATGGGCGAGTGGGTGAGTACCTTTTGACATCTGTAATTAATAATAACTCACTGACTTGCCTATTGTGTGGTCCCACAGTTTCCACTGAGGAAGAGATGCCGAAAGCGCTCTCGAAATATTTGGATTAACCATTTGAATAATAAAATAAATTACTGGAAAGAAGCAATTCAATTTATTTATCCTTTAACAATAAAAAATTAATATATCCAGTACACACCAAGCCAGCAAAATTCTTATGAAAATATTTAATATATCTATCTATCTATCTATCTATCTATCTATCTATCTATCTATCTATATATATAAAATAGAAAAGTATGTGGATATGTATGTGGAAAAACGATCTGATTGGCCAGTGCATAGCCAATGGCAAAGCGTTAAATTATTAGAACGATTCTGATTGGTCAGATAGATCGCGCTAGCCAATGTGTTAAATAAATCTTTTCTTTATTGTTCCTTATTGTTGAATCATTTTAATTCAGCACATTATTTTTTAATACTTACAGTATCATTTTAAATTTCAATTATTAAATTGTATGAAACGAGACGCTTCCCGCCAGGGGCTAGGTGATTGCCGGGCTGAAGGCCCATCGTCAGCTAGTATTATATATAATAAAAAAATACAACTTATAAACAATCTTTGAAACGATATATTTTGAAACTAGACGTTTCGGGTGAAATTCCCTTTAGAGAAAAAATAATTTTTCATAAATATTTATATTTTTTATTTGAATTTAAAGGTAATCTGGTCACCAGGACAATTTGTACAATTGCCTGTTATCAAAATGTTTAATTTCTTAGGGTTGTTTTCAAAACATTAGCGAAAACTTTTTTTTCTTTTTTAAAATTTTTTAAACATTTCTATTGATAAATGGGGAATTTCTCCCGAAACGTCTAGTTTCAAAATAAATCGTTCCAAGATTTAATTGAAAAGTTTTTGTTTTGCCTAGAGTAGCAGAGTTGTTAATTCACAAAGAGAAACAAAGAGGTTATCCTATGCTTGATGCAAATAAACATACACAAATATATATCGAAATTATATATCTGTATATATATATTATTTATTTGTTTGAGACTATAGTTTCGAAGAATTGGTCTTCATCATCAGTCTTTTTTAATTATAAATATTATTTTTCATGAGGAAAATTCAGACCTTTGTTTGAACAGCAAAATTGAATTATCAAATAGCAGTTTACATCTAGATTGCTTTTCTGTCAAAACAAACAATTTTAGATAAAAGAAAGGGAAAAAAGGAAAACTCACCCCCCCCCTCTTCCATTTGTCTGTCTTTTTTACAAAAAGGGATACATATGGTTGAAATGTGAACTGGAAGTTGATTTTAATTTTAACTGGCTCCCAGCTAAGTAAAGATCGAAAATTTTCAATATCCATACGGTATTGACCGCATGAAAAATAATATTTATAATTAAAAAAGATCTGATGATGAAGACCAAGTCTTCGAAACTATAGTCTCAAACAAATAAATAATATGTATACAGATATATAATTTCGAATATATGTGTGTATGTTTATTTGCATCAAGCAGAGACAACCTCTTTGTTTCTCTTTGCGTTCAAGATTGTTTTATAAAGATTTGTATTTTTTTTCATTATATTAAACAATCAATAATTAATTTTTATTTTAACATATATATATATATATTAAAGGAGACAATAGAAGAGTGTGTCTTCTGCTGGAAAAATAAAGTTTTTAATTTATTTATTATTTATTCGATTTTTCACACATCAATTCCTGTGAATCAATTGTAATAGACTGATGAAGAGGGTAAAGGCTCTGAAACCATAGTCTTGTTATAAATCAATTAAAAAATGTATTTTTCCAGCAAAAGACACTCTTCTATTGTCTCCTTTAATTTACAAAAAATTCTGCTACTCTCAGCAAAAATAAACTTTCAATTTAATTATGTATGTTTGCACGAAATTTTCTCTGGAGAGAGACGGACTGGTAGAACTTTTAATTGAAAGTAATGGAAGGCAGCCCAGGGTAGTGAGGAAAGAAAAAAATTAATACATATCCAAATAAGGTGTAATTTATTGGATTTTCATTCCCTTCTTTCTATACTCCTTTCCTTTCAAACTGGCGTTTCTGGAGGATTCTTTCCTCCTTCTTCAGGGTTTCAAAGACTCAATCTTTAAAGTAAAGAAAATTTTTGAAAATTTTTTAGAAACCTTTTAAAATTTAAAATATAAAATACTAGGTAGCTCTCATATAAATAAAAGATCAGATGCTTGTTTAGTACGACTCTATATATCATTCTGGTAGAAGCCCATCTTCAGGAGTTCACAAATGATACTGTGTCTTTTGTGAACTCTGAAGATGGGCTTATACCCGAAATATATATACAGTTGTGCTAAAAAAGCATCTGATCTTTATTTATGTGAAAGCTACTTAGTATTTTGTATTTTATATTTTAAATTTTAAAAAGTTTCTCAAAAAAATTTCCAAAAATTTTCTTTACTTTATTTAATATGTTTCACCAAGAACCTACAATTCATTCTCCCTCAACAAAAAAGTATCAATCTTTTGTTTCCTTCATTGACCCTTTGAAACCCTCGAAGAAGGAGGAAGAATCTTCCGAAACGCCGGTTTGAAAGGAAAGGAGGAAAGAAAGAAGGGAATGAGTGATAATTTTTCTTTCTTCACTACTCCCTGTGCTGCTTCGATTACTTTCACTTAATTATATATAAATATATTTTGTTTGTGGTCTTCTTGTAAAAAAGTCATTTCCTGATAGAAAAACCATGTCCATCATTATAGTTCTTTACTTTTTTTTTTTATCTTCGAGATGCATTTCTCCGATCTTGTTCAATGAATTGAACCATACCTACTCGTTTACAAATCATCGAAATATTTTGTGACGAAAAACCTAACCATTTCGAAATCTACACTTCTTAATATTCAGAATCAATTACTGAAGTTTTCTGGATATTCTAAACCATCGATATAATAATATGCGTGAATGGATTGATCCATTTAATAGCTTGGCAAGCTCCTTTATCAGACGGTATTCTAATTTCCAAGCAAAGCAGCGAGCGCAAGCAAACAGTACCGGGTTTCTAATCCAAGCTCGAATGCGAGGATGTTGGGATGTTGGGCGTGTTGAGAAGAGTTATCCATGCAAAGGCATGTTCGGTTAATACCTAGATGAGAGGGATTCAGCCGTTGTGAAATAAACCAGCCTTATTTAATAATTGGATTGGGACGAATATATATGCTATATATCTTATATATGTAGAGAGATCAACGGAATTGAGCGTGGATGTTGGCTCCATTTTAGAAGGTATTAAGGATGGTCATTCCTATTTAGACTCTCTCGGTAAGCAAACCATGAGAAAAGCTTCTATTAAGAAAAGATATTTTGGAAAAATTAAATTATATAGGTATTAAGCCAGATTTATTGTGGCAAACTTGTTCATCATTTAGAAATTCATCTTGGTTATGAATTATTTCATCAAAGAGAGCGTAATTAATATAATTATTCAAGCTGGAAAAGAAAATAACCTAATTTGCGTAAATTAAAGAAAGATCGTGGGTTTTATAAACAAAAATAAAAATTAGTTGATGAAAAAATAATATTACCATTATCTAATTGCCATCAATTAATTATAGAGAAAATTTGATCAAACACTAAATTGATAGAAAGGATTATTTGATTGCATTCATGGAATTGACAAAAAATTAGCAGATACTAGGCCAGGCGTGGTCAATCTATGACCAGCTGTTCACCAAAAGACCCATGTGATAATTTCAAGTGACCCTCTTGAGTTCAGCAAAAATATTTGGACATCTTGAGCATTTTTACTTTCACATTTATATTCTATAGAATATAGTAATGTGAAGTATTGTGATAGGCAGTCTGGGTCCTGACTCTTTGAGAGCTTGTATCTCAGAGATGAAAAAGTTAATTTCATTTTGTAACTTCAAGGTGGAAGGAACCGATGCCCTTAATAGTTGGAAATCTAATTTAGGAGGTAAAACCGGAAATTGTGATCACCAGAGGCCAAAGAGGGCCAAAAATCCATTATGGTCAGTGCGTATGTGTACCTACCCCCCCCCCCCCCCCTGCGTTTCGAAACCATAAGTCTTAGAGCTACGAAATTCGAAACTTAAGCTCGATATAGTCTAGAAGGAATACATGAAGATTTTGGTTGAAATCGGAAAACCGGAATTGGACATTTACATTAAAGATTTTTCGTTTTATTTTTTTATTTTCCTCAAAAATGACTCAAAAGATTTTTAAAAAATTAGAGTATTCATCAAGGGTCGTGTTTGTGAAAATAAAAATAAAAAAAAAGAAGGGAGTGTAAATTAGTAGTGTCACGATGACTTCAAATAAATGAAAATGTGAAAGTTGTGTGGTGACCATACCAGTTGATTATTTAATCTCTTGATTAATAAACATAGTTGAATTTAGAAATTATATTGTTTTTCCTCTTACTTAGCAAAAGTGAAAGTATTTTATGTGTAGAGAAGATTCAGCCAAAAACTATTTATTTATTTTTTATTCATATATAGAATTTTTTTTTTTTTTTTTTACCCCTTGGCCTCGGGAACTTGATGCCCATTTAGCCAGTCGTCACAGATTCACGTCGAATAGGTGTATAAACAAATAAAATAAAACTAAATAAAAACAAAACTAATTAAAACAAAATAAACTAATAAAACAAATAACTAAAGTCGTCGGATTATAGTTGGAAACCAATGGAAACTAAATGTTTAATAAAGGAGTCCGCAGTTGGCCCTCCTTGGTCTGAGAGATGCTAATAGGATCTCTGCACATGTGGGTAAATTTTTTAAAAGTAGGAGAAAATTCTTATTCTAGAATGTTTTTTTCTGTGTATCTAATGGTTTGAACTCTGATATAAAAAATAACACAAGATACAGAAAGATCATAGAAAGCTTGCCCTGATAAAAAAAATGTTAGTACCTAAGATTTTTCAAAAAAGAATAGCTGATGGGTTTTCGGCATGCTCAAATCTTCAGGTTGAATAAAGCATGAAATCGGAAAAATTCATTCATTAAAAAGAAATGTCTTGAACGGAAAATGAGCTGAAATTTAGCAGAAAAGTTATTATTTAAGTTTCAGCTTTCTAGCTCAAACCGTTCTATGACAAAAAAATTAAAAACTAAATTGCCAGAAAGGATTATTTGATAGCATTTATGGAATTGACAAAAAATTAAAATTAGGAGAAACTAGACCAGAAGGGGGCATTCTATGACCAGCTGGTCACCAAAGGACCCATGTAATAATTTCAAGTGACCCTCTTGAGTTCCACAAAAAAATCACCTGTAATCGTCCAGAATTTACCAATAATTGTGTTAGCATTTATATATATTTTGATTGACATAAAAGTATAATATTCTGGAATTTAAAAAAATGAATAAAAAATAAATTTTGAAAAAGTTTTTTAGCAGTCACAATTATGTTATATCCAGTGGCGTAGCAGGAAATTTTCATGGGGGGGGGGGGTCAATCCACAAATGAAAATACTTAGTGGGATTTGTTTTATATTAAATCAAATAGTCCAGTTAAATTGTGTTTTTACACGGAAAGTTTTGGGGTAGTTGTTATTTTTTCGACCCTTTATGTTTTTGGTGTGCTGAATCTGAATCTGAGGTTTGCTAACAAAATTTCGTGACGAAACATTGTCAAAAATGACAAAAAAAGTAAAAAAAATCTCATTTTTGGAGGTTTTTTGCTTATAACTCGAAAACTATCAACTTTTCGTAAAAACCCTTCCTATTCAAAATGAGTGAGCAGATTTTCCTTCATAAAATGAAAACCACTCATCTTAGAAACTTGATTTCTGTGTCATTCTCTAGGGAATTTTTTTGATTTGATCGTTTACTTGGACCACTTTTTTGATAAAGCTCTTAGATTTGTAGATATCCAGCATTTTCCATGACACCTTTGAGGTTCGGATCATTTCTTGTCATTATCCAATTAAAATGAAACTTTGTTTGAATTGTAGTAAATTTAATCTAGTTTAAAAATGTATAGAGTGGTATTTGTCGAAAGAACTGCACGATCTTGAGGTGAATTGGTCCAAGATCGTGTTCACTATATATTATTTATTTGTTTGATACAATAGTTTCAAAGGCTTGGCCTTCATCATCAGTCTTTCTTTAATTATAAATATTATTTCTAAAGGGGCCCGTATCGCGTGTATCAAAATGTTTTAACTAGCTTGTCTGCTAAGTAAGAACAAAAATTTTCAATATCCACGCGATACTGATTCCATTAAAAATAATATTTATAATTAAAAAAGACTGATCATGAAGACCAAGCTTTCGAAACTATAGTCTCAAAAAATAAATAATATATTTACATATATATCTGTGTATGTTTTTCTCAGTTTTTATTAAAATATAATAAAATTATATACATTTTAGTAATAATTCTTTATATAAACAGTTGAAAAATAAACTAAAAATTAAATATCTTCTGCAACCTCTTCCTATTTTCTAAGGACATCAATGATAGTCCATGCAAATTACTATTTTAACAGAAAATAATTCCCGGTAAAGATATTGGAATACCTTTATTAGTACTCCAATATTACTAACATAAGTTTTCAACCAAATCTGTGTTGTAGAAATTTTTCTACGCCCCTCAAAATGAAAAAAATTCTTAGACAAGAAGAAAAATTGTTGCTGCATATATTTGACCCTTTGAGCCCTGAAGAAGCAAGGGAGATCCTCCGAAACTTCCGTTCAAAAGTAAAAAAAGAAAAGTTTCAAATAAATCTTAATTTATTGAATTATTAAGATTTTAAGATTTTTTCAATACTGAGCGCCTGCCGATGCAACCCGTGAATTACACCTCCTATTTAAATACATAATCTAAGCCCCAGGCAGAGCTTCTTACTGCTTTCCTTGTTACATAGTATAGATATAGACCAGGGATGGCCAAACTCTATATTTATAATCGTATTTGCATTCTTTAGTCGATAGATGCGACTTTTTTGAAAAAAAAAATCTGACCGCGCTTAGAATTAGGTTTTTGGAATTATGTAGAAATATTTTGAATTCATTAGATAGTATAGCTTCATCTATTGTCTTCTACTTGGAAATGAAAGTTGAAGTGGAAGTAGGAGTAAACGATATTAGGTCGCGGTTCACCTCTCGACTAAAACCTTATCTATATCTTTTCTTAAATTGAAAGTTTTTGCCGAGAGTAGCAGAATTTTTATATATTGAAGGAGACAATAAAAGAGTGTGTCTTCTGCTGGAATTATAAATTTTATTTATTTATAACGAGACTATAGTTTCGAGGCTTTGCCCTCTTCATCAGTCTATTACAATGTATTCACAGGAATTAATTTATGAATGAGAAAGTTTACATTTTTCATGTGTTAAGGTTATAAATTACATAGAGTATCTATGTAATTTATAACCTAACACGACATGAAAACTGCTCATTCATAAATTAATTCCTGTGATTGTAATAGACTGATGAGAGGCAAAGCCCTCAAGCTGCTAGTCTCGTTATAAATAAATAAAATTTACATTCGAGCAGAGACTCACTCTTTGTCTCCTTCAATATATCTTTTCTGGTTTAGAGATCTTGAAAAGCTCTGAAATCCAATTGTGGGGCCCTTTCCTCTCAAAAAATACCTTCTTAGCATACCCAAAAATTGTAGAAACAATATACACTCCAAATTTCATCTTTCTAGGTCCAGTGGTTTGCACTGTGGTGAATTAATGAATGAATGAAACGTCCCCTTCTCTTGATATATATGTTGCAGTAAAAACCCTTAATTAGTAAGAAAGGGTTCTTACTTTGGGGCAACTAGAATTTACTGATGTTAGTTGAGTTTGGTTCAAAGGTATAGAATCTCCATTTTTGACCTACCGACTCATTTTAGGTGTTTATTTTAAAAAATTTAAAACGAAAATATCTAAAATTACATCGTCTACAACTTTGCTTCTAATTTTTGACATTTTTGTTTAAACATTTTTAAAATATACACCCGAATGAGGCGGAGGGTCAGAAATGAAGATTCTAGATCTTTGGACCAAACATCAGTAAATTCTACTTACCACAAGGTATTAGTGAGTTTTAACTAGTAAGAACCTTTTCTTAATCAAAAATGTGTTTTTACTGCAACATAAATACTGAGAGGATATTACGAGCCCCGTCCCATCTCAATTGGCCCACCAATATTTTTTCTTTTTTAAATAAAATTATGCTAATTCACGGTAAATTTAATTTAAATATTTATTTTTATTATCATTTGGAACAACATTTTAAACAATTTAAAACATTTTATTGTAACATTTAACTTAAAATTATTTTTAATTGTTAAAAATATATTTTTATATAAAAAATAGTTCTTTGCTTTTCACGATTTTTTTTTTAAGAATCTTTGAATATGTGAAATAATCAAGTAGGCTTTGCCTTTTTCCAACAAAAGAAAGTTTGTTTTGTTTATTATTAGTAAAAATGACTTGTGGAAAGGTTGTTTATGAAAAAAATCGCTCAATTAATATCAATTTATTTAAAAAGGGAAAATCAAACGCGGAAATTGGCGATCTAGTTAATTTATCAAAGTTTACTGTCAGAAATATTATTCGAGTTTATAAAACAACGGGTACAATAGCTGCTAAAACCTCGGTATGCGTCGAAATCCAAAATATCAGATGCTGATAGACGGGCATTGAAGAAGATTATTAGAAAAAACAGGCGTTCAAAGTGTTTCAAGATCCACGTGCCATAAAGAAGCCCTTAAGTTAGGTTTTAAAACTTACAATGATAATTTTATTGCAACCTATTCCAAATTTTTTTTGTAAATTTACTAATTTTTTTAGGCGAAATAAAAGCCACTCTTGACATTAAAACAAAAGAAAAACCGGCTTAAATGGGCTAAAAGTCACATTAATTGGACGAGTGATGAATGGAATAGTGTCCATTGGAGTGATGAGTCTCGTTTTGATGTTTGTGTTCGGGACAATCGAAGCACAGTTATTCGTCAGAAAAATGAAGCTTTCAATTCAGATTGTTTAAAAAAGAAAGTAAAATTTCCTGCTTCAGTTATGGTATGGGGTTCAATGTCTGCTAGAGGTGTTGGAAAACTTCACTTCATTGATGGAATTGTAAACACCAATAAATATTTAGAGATTTTTAAAAAATCGTTACTTCCAACAATGGCAGATGCATTGCAGAATAATAATAATTTGTGTTCCAAAAGACGGGGCCTCTCCATACATCAAGAAAATCTTTAAAATGGCTTTCTGATCATAATGTTCCACTTTTGGAGTGGTGGTAAACAGTCCCGACTTGTCACCAATAAAAACTCTTTGGCACACAATGAAAAAGTTATTACGAATACAACTAGGTAGAAACGTAGTCGAATTAAAACACAAACTTCAAAATATTTGGGATACTTTCACTCAAAATGAATGTCAAAACTTAATAAGTACGTTGTCCAAAAGAATTCAAGCCGTAATTAAAAATAAAGGCGACGTCACACAATGGTAAAGGTTTTGGATTTTGTATGTTTTCCTTGTTTTTAAAAATTAAAAAATAATTTTAAGTTAAATGTTACAATAAAATGTTTTAAATTGTTTAAAATGTTGTTCCAAATGATAATACAAATAAATATTTAAATTAAATTTACCGTGAATTAGCATAATTTTATAAAAAAATAAAAAATATTGGTGGGCCAATTGAGATGGGACAGGGCTCGTATATAGTATTACAATTTTTTCCATCAACATTTTTTAAAAATACATTAAATAAATAATCAAAGCTCAGTCTTAATTGGGATGATTAATTAAAATATTAAAAAATAATGATTATCTCACTAATTAATAGTCAAAAGAAATATATCAATCAAATTATAATAATTTTTAATTTTTATAAAGCTAGGTGTCGGTTTAAAGTGAAGCATTTTTTAAATAATAAGTAAGTAAAATTTCAAGGTAGGAAACCTAATAAAAAATCATATGTATATAAATATTTTGCTGAATAAACTAACATTTAAAAAAAAAACATGGAGGAATCAGCTTAAAATCAAAAATAAAGATCTGATTCTTATCTAATTCTAGAGGAATAACCTTATTGCATTCCATTTTTGACGTTTTGACTATTAATGGCAACCTCTACTGAAAACGTGGAAGAATCGACTTAAAATCAAAAAGACTAAATTCTTTTTGGTAAACAACTCAATTCAGCAATGATTACCAATAATAATCGAAGCGTCAATAATCTAATGTAAAATTGTTATTCCTCGAGTATTAGATGAGAATCGATGGCTATTTTTGATTTTTAAGTCGATTCCTCCATGTCTTCAGCAATGGTTACTAATAATAACCGAAACGTCAAAAATCCAATGTAGAATGGTTATTCCTCGACTATTAAATGAGAATCAATCATTATTTTTGAATTAAAGTCAACATGAACTGCAAATTGCAAGTGATATCTGATTAATAATAAATGAATAAACATATTATTTTTTTATTGTTAAAGGATAAATAATTAATATATCCAGTACACACCAAGCCAGCAAAACATATTAATATTTCAAATGAATTTGGATAAAGTTTAGCAACGATCCGTTCCAAGTTCTCTTTAATCTGATGCTATTAAGAACTACTTCATTAGTAATTTAATCTACCAATTTAATCTTGAGCGTTTTTCAATAACAGATATTTCCTTCTCTATGCCTCTGCTATTAACCAGGCTTCACATTCATAGAGCCAGATGTTCCATATTTCCTCAAAGGAATTAAATAAAAACCAAAATGTTATGCTCCAAATAGTCCAGGATAATTACGTGAAAAAATGGCATAAACAGAAAATAATTCCCAGTAAAGATTTTATTGCTGGAATACTTTTATTAGTACTCCAATATTACTACCCTAAGTTTTCCCCAAATTTGTTTATGGAAATTATTCTACGGGCCTCAAAATGAGAAAATTTCGGAGTTTTTTCAATGTTTCTTGAATAACTCTAAAATGGTAGATTTTTAGATATCCAGCATTTTTCATGACAGGAAATAATCCATTGTTTCAAAAAATCACAGTTTTCCTTCATAAAATGAAAACCACTCATCCTAGAAACTTGATTTCTATCTCGTCTCTAGGAAGTTTTATTTACTTGACCATGACGCTTTTAAGAATTCGGATCAAATCCTGTCCGGAAAATGTAGGATATCTATAAATATAAAAGTTTTATCAAAAAAGTGGTCCAAGTAAACGTTCAAGTTAATAAAATTTCCTAGACAATGAGATAAGAATCAAGTTTTTAGGTTGAGTGGTATCATTTTATGAAGGAAAAAATGCGATTTTTGCAAAAAATTGAAAACTTCAACCTCATTGAGGCACAAGTTACTATTATCCAATTAAGATGAAACTTTGTATAAATTGTAGCAAATTTAATCTAGTTTCAAAAGGTAAAAAATGGTCATTGTCGAAAACGTGCTCCTTCATGGTCAAAATGAGGAAAAATCGAAAAAAGTACGAATTTTAGGGAAAGTGATCCCGGGGACTGTTATTTGATATGCGCTAGTACCGGTTCTGGTTAACCTAAATAAAGGAAATTCTTAACATATACGCGTAATTTAGAGATCTTTAATTTATCTAAAAGGTATCTTTTTGATTTGATAAGCCGTTTTAGAGTTATTTTAAGAAAAACTGAAAAAACTAGAAAAATTTTTCATTTTGAGAGCGCGTAGAAAAATTTCTACAACACAGATTTGGCTGAAAACTTATGTTAGTAATATTGGAGTACCAATAAATGTATTCCAATATCTTTACCGGGAATTATTTCCTGTTAAAATCGTAATTTGCCTGGACTATCATTGATACCCTTAGAAAATAGGAAGACGTTGCTGAAGATATTTAATATTTGGTTTATTTTTCAACTGTTTATATAAAGAATTATTACTAAAATGTATATAATTTTATTATATTTTAATAAAAAACTGACAAAAAGGAAATTTGTAAAATGTTACCAAAAAGAACGTGATGAGATTGCAGGGATGGATCGCCATCTCTATTTTCGTGGACAAACTATACGGAGGGTCAAATCTTTGAAAACAGTATGAACCTACGCAAAATGCAATCCCAAGAAAAAGTATTTTAAAAATCGTAGAGCGTCATATTCGTAAGAACTATTGTAATAATTATTATTATCATTTTCGTCCATAATGTATATTAATGAGAGTTTATAATGGGAATTAAGGACAAGTTTTTGGGTGAGGTTTTTACTTTTTCACCAAAAGTTTCGTCGACTTTGCCGAACTCCTTCAGTGTTATTCAAATAGTTACATCAAACGTTCTTCTAAAATACCTTATTTTTCTTTATCTCTGTAACCAATGACCATCAGAAATTCAAAAATCACAAAAAAGTCGGTACATTCTATATTATGTTTATTTTAAACCCGAAGAAGGAAATGTTCGGGTTTTGCGAATTTCACTCATTATTAATGCACAACATGCCAAGTTTTAGCATTCCAGAGTCATTATATAATATTTTAAATCAATTGACTATATTATTATGTTAATTTAGCCTAAATGAATTTCACCCCTTCATTTCAGGTCCCGAAAAAGGGAAAGTTTCGGTTTTTCAATTTCCTCCTTTATTAATGTTACCAGTATGCCAAATTTTAGAATTCTAGATTGATTGTATTTTCACTATATGTTAATTAAGCCTATAATAATATAAAATAATAAAAATAAAAATATAAAGTTACATTTAAGAAAAAATTATTTATTGATTCTATTTTTTAACAGCTACAAATATATAAATTTTGATCACCGATTTAAAAGATATAGAATTTCGGTATTTCGCTCATAACTTTTTCAAAAATGGTCCAATTCCAAATTTTTGTTTTTTTAGATACTTTTATAAAAAAGTATAAAAAATTATTTAAAAGTATTTTTATATGCGATTTTTGAGTTTGAAAATGTTAATCTTTTTGAAACTGTTAGTACTCTTCGATTTTTTGATATTTTTTTATTTTAAACTTCCATTCATTTCTATAAATTTTAAGACCCTATGATAATTACTATTTTTTTCGATTTTTTTTGATTTTGATTTCTTTCAACAATCTAAAATACTAATAATTTATTTTAAACACCTGTTAAAATCAATTCAAAATAACTAAAAAAACAAAACTCAATCCCAAAAAGTGATTTTAATAAATGGTTAATATAGCGAATAAATATTTTTTCGAAATTTTCAAAAATCGAAAAAAAAAATAATAATTATCATAGACCATAACCTGGTCTTAAAATTTGTAGAATGAATAGAAGTTTGAAATAAAGTTTCAAAAACTGTAACTTGGCAAGTTTTATATGCAAATAAATTGTTTTTAGTATAAAAAGAACAACAAGCCGTTAAATTTTAAGTTTGTATAAAATATCATCACGTTAAACGTAATTTATTGACTATTAAAACTTGCCAAGTTATATATTCTATATTAAAGAACGTATCAAATTTTCTTTTTAAGCAACTTCTCTGGTACTTGGTACCCGTTTAGACCTCAACTCTTTTATCGGCGACGCCGATAACCCCGAACATCGTTTGTAGCGAACTTGGTCCTCTTTTTTACATTTATGTTTTTGGTGGGATATCATTAATTATTTTTTGAAAAGTTTTATCCTTTTATTTATATAATTAAATACATAGCATATGAATTTCATATTTTTATTTTATGTCCTGCTGAAGAAGGAAATGTTGGGGTTTTGCGTTACACTCTTTATTTATGCACCAAATTCTACCAAAATCCTAAGTTTTAGCATTCCAGACTCATTATATTTTAAATCAATTGATTGGTGTCAATTTAGTCTATTAATTTCACCCCTTCATTTCAGGTCCCGAAGAAGGAAAAGTTTAGGTTTTTCAATTTCTTACTTTATTTATGTGCCAAGCTTTACCAGTATGCCAAATTTCAGTATTTTAGGTTGATTATATTTTCTAATGGGAAAACCACAGAAAATATTCTTACTATAGGTTCTTGATGAGTGAGTGACAAAAATGGCACTTTTCAGACCTTAATAACTCAAGAACTATAAAAGGTTTATTCATGAAATTTTGGATTCTAGGTGGGTTTCTTATTAGACTCGCAAAATTGCAAAGTGTGGAGGTCTAATATTTTTTGAGTTATAAGGGGGACGAAAGTATCTCTAAATGGTTGGTGTACACACTTGTAGTCTACAGATAGATTAGATATCGAGACGTTAAGAGAAGTGCTTAAAAAAATAACGAGAACTTAGATAAAAAAAACAACCACGACATTTGAATTTAATATATCTGATTTTTCTCCTCTCTTGATAAGTTTTTTTTTTACTTTACCATATACGTATGCGATATGGTCAAAAATATTGGGTTAAACCATGGCATTTCGGTCTACAAAAAAGCTCTAATAAGTGAATATCGAGAGAAGTTATATTTTTCCAGATAATAACCGTTTTGTCAAAATGTCTGTTAGTTAGTTAGTCTGTTATTCTGTTAGTCTGTGCGTTACCAAATTTCTGTGGACGAGTTAGCTCATAAACTAGTGTGAATATTAAAAACAAATTTTACACGTAGTTTTGGTGCATTGAGATTAAGAGCTGATTAGATTTTGGTACATTAAGGGGAGCAGGAAGTGTCGGGGCTAAAAATTAAAAATCTAGGCCATTTGAGCAAACTCAACCAAATTTTGTAGACATAATCCATGGGTCCACAGAAGCCAAAAAAAAACAAAAACTAACCGCCCAAAATAGGGGAGGGGGGGTAAAAAATGAAAATCTAGACCATTGTACCAAATTCAACCAAATTTTGTATACATAATCAGTGGGCCCCAAACTAAAAATGCAAAAGTAAACTGCACAAAATGTGAATAGGCCAGGAGTGTCCAACCTTTTGGCTTACTCGGGCCACATTTGAAGGAAAAAAAATTTTCTCGGGCCGTAGATAAAATATACTAATACTATTAATATTTTTTAATAAAAAATGATATTTAATACTGTAGAACAGCGGTCGGCAACCTATGGCACGCGAGAAGATCTCAGATGGCACGCCACGAAAGTTACATTTTATTAAAATTTATGTTAACTAAGTTGTGTAATAAGGTCATTGTGCAAGGCGTAAATTTACTTCACAAATAAAATTATCTTCATATAGTTATGATGGTTATTGTTTTTGTTTTTTGGTGGCACGTTTAATGTAGAGTTTTTTTAATTATCTGTTTTGTGGCACGCCAAAGCATTTGGGTTGCCGACCGCTGCTGTAGAATAATGATATTCACCATAACAATGTATGTAAATATGAGGTGTTTTTTTATTTTTGGAATCATTTAATTATCCAAAAGATTTTAAGATTGTTTTTCAATGTTTACCGTGTCTATCTTGAAAGTTTGAACAATTCTTAAAAAAAACAGTTATCAAAAGATATATACAAAACGCAACACCCATAAAACACAAATATTAAGTACTTGAACCGTGGTGCGCTCGACTCGAAATGAATTAAATGCATTTCAATGCAAAAAACAGAACAAAGAGAAAAGAATCCCGTTACTTGATTAGATATCAGAAAGGAAAATAATTCCAAATAAAATAAAAGCTTATTCAAGACATGACCAATTGATTTGAGATTGTTTTGAATAAACTAGCGTGTGCGTTTTAAGTTTCTTAGCCTTACATTTCGTGATTTTTTTTTTTGTTTTGTTTTAAATAGATTTATAACATGATAAAATGAATTTATTTAATAATTAAATATTTGATCATTATTATTTGATAATTAAGTTGAATGATTGTTAAAAATAATTATTAGGATTTTTTGAGATCTAATTGATTTAATATTTTTTACTTTATCCAATGCGAAGCATGGGAGAAAGTATTGCAATCGGTCGCGCGGGAAGCGCGACTTCAAAGGGTCCTCAGGTAAAGACTACGGAACCCATGGACTCAATTAAGGTCACAAATTGAAGTATTCAATGAGATTGAATTTTAGCACGTGGCGGTTTTGCCAAAAGTTACCTGGAATCTCGTCGAGAGGCCAAAAAGTGCCATTTTTTTGGAAGTGCGTGTGGATGGATGTATGGATGTTATCGTTTGTTTCGTCCACGATTTTTTGTTCTAGTTTGAGTTGTTTGCCATAAAAGAATTTAGTCTTTTTGATTTTGAGTCGATTCTTTCACGTTTTCAGTAGAGGTTGCCATTAATAGTCAAAACATCAAAAATGGAATGCAATAAGGTTATTCCTCTAGTATTAGATAAGAATTGATCGTTATTTTTGATTTTAAGCCGTTTCCTCCATGTCTTCAGCAATGGTTACCAATAATAATCGAAGCGTCAAAAATCTAATGTAGAATTGTTATTCCTCGAGTATTAGATGAGAATCGATGGCTATTTTTGATTTTAAGTCGATTCATCCATGTCTTCAGCAATGGTTACTAATAATAACCGAAACCTCAAAAATCCAATGTAGAATGGTTATTCCTCGACTATTAAATGAGAATCGATCATTATTTTTGAATTAAAGTCAACATGAACTGCAAATTGCAAGTGATATCTGATTAATAATAAATGAATAAACATATTATTTTTTTATTGTTAAAGGATAAATAATTAATATATCCAGTACACACCAAGCCAGCAAAACATATTAATATTTCAAATGAATTTGGTCGACATTAGAGTTATAATGAGGGAGTCGAGGTTTTAGCCGGTCAAATCTTTAATTATGCGCGAGTAAGGTCTAAACTTGGGCCTTCCTCTCCAACATCGTTATCAAGACAACGATGCAAAAGCGGTGTTCTATCGCACAGGCCTTCCCAATTTTCCAGACAGGAAATTTATAGTAAAAAATTATAAACTGAATTATAGAATGATAAAATGGCTATTTAGTTTCCGAAAGCCATTAATAAAAAAAATAATAAAAAATAGTGTTAAAGACATTTAAGGTAGTTGTTTCACCATATGGGTTTTCTTATGATATTTTTGAAATTTAGACAGCTTATTATTTAAATACGTCTCCAATCGATTGGTGGCAAAAAGAAATTTAATAACAATATAGTTCCGGCGATATTAAATTCCAAAGATAGTTTTTCAGACTCTTTTACATTGGACTATACGGGATATCGGAATGTTTAGATCCATATTTAATTATAATTAAGAAACTCTTCTTACCATTGTTTTAAAAAACTAAACCAACATTTAACAATAACTAATATATTTTTTAAGAAAATTTTAATTCATATTTACAATACAGTTTCTGAGATAATAATGAATAAATAATGAAAAATTTATACTAAAAACAAGCTGGCAACAACGCATTTATTTAGTTTAAAAAGTGGGTTAACTTCAGTAATTTTTTTGACGATTTTTCGTTTCAGCCATTGTCGCAACAGCGTTCATCGCTTATTAAGAACTTTTGTTTTATAAATCTCCCTTTATAATGTCCTTTATCTGAAATTTCTATGATAAAATATATACAAGCTCGGACACAGTTGCCAGATTTGTCAAACGAGCACGGGATTGTGCTAGTAGTGGTACATAAACAGCAAAGAGTTTTGGGATTATGAATTATGAATCCTTATTGTCTGTTCTATATACTCTAGCATTAACTTTTTGCTAGTATTGTCTCGAAACAACTACCTTAATTAAAAATTCAGCTAATTAATTACCTTGTAAAAAAACTAATTTTAAAATTTTGTCAAATTTAGGTGGAGAGACCAAAATAGCGTTAACAATTTTTAATGAAAAGGTCACTTAATTTTGATTCAAAAAGTGAAAAGAATGTTAGGGGTTGATTGTAATAAATTCAGGGTGAGAAATCTTTAAATTAATCCATTTCTTCATAGTCTTACCTCTTACAGAATTTCCCTCAAAGTTTGTCGGTGAGAGTCACATTTGACAAGGTTCTCTTGATAAGTTCGTTCTCCATGTATCGAAATTTAAGAGGAGAATATGGAGGGGGAATTTTCTATGTTTTTTAAAAATTGTCTTCTAAATGCATATCTGGATATTATACCTTATTTATTATGTAATCAAATTGAAAATTTTTGCCGAGAGTAGCAGAATTTTTCTAAATTGAAGGAGATAATAAAAAGTGTGTCTTCTGCAGGAATTATAAATTTTTAATTTATTTATAACGATTCTATAGTTTCGAGAGCTTTCCCCTCTTCATCAGTCTATTACAATTGATTCGCAGGAATTAATGTATGTATTAAAAGTATTTCTCTATTTGCATAGTCTATATTTCATTCAAGCGAAATTGATTATTTATTTTACTCTCTTTATATGTAAAGAGTATCGTTCTAGTCCGAGCGAACGAGTATTTCTAGAATAACAGAAATTAACATTATACTTATATTTGACTAGACTTGTCCGGACTTGATTTTCTTGTCAGGACTTGACTGGACTTGTCTTTGTGACTCCCTCGCAACTTCTCAGGCGTTATTAGATAATAAATAAAAACGGATTCATCTATCTCGCGACCTTTTCACAAAATAAATTCTCAATTCATTTTTTTGATCAGATTTAAATTAAATAATTTTTTTCATACATCAATGGATACATGACTACGCACTAAATCTTTCATATTATTTTAAACGAACAATTATTGTATGTATCTTATATTTATATATATAGAATCGGTTTCTCAAAAACAGCTCTAACGATTTCATATATTAAATCAATTGTAATAGACCGATGAAGAGAACAAAGCTCTCAAAACTATAGTCACGTTATAAATAAATTAAAAATTTATAATTCCAGTAGAAGACACACTCTTTTATTGTCTCCTAGAATTTATTATTTAATCATCTACTTATTTTGCATTAGTCCCTTAGTCAAGAGCAGCTTGGCCAACCCGCGGCCCACGACGGACTTACTTGAGGCCCGAGGTCAAATATCAGGCATGTGCTCGGATGAATTAAAGTCAGTAATTCCCCCAAAAGCATTCTTTGCGAGTAGTACAGGTTTTCAAGATTCCCAACACTCTTTCGCGGTAAAATTGAAAAAGTCCCGGACCACTTCATTCATTTGTCCCCATGACTTCAAGGAACCTTTCCCGGTCTCCGTCTGTCCCGACACTTATTACCTTCAAACCTTCAAAACCCGGGTGCATAAACACCAATGCCTCCACCCTTTCAATTGATCAATTTTCCCTTCTCTTCGGTAATGCAAGGGTCATTCGAGATCCATAGGGGCTTCATCTTCCTAATGTGCCCCTTCTTGCATTCGATATCATTGAAAATAAATAAATAAATAGAATATATGAAGCCTTTTGTGTTTAAGACTCTAAAATCGAAAAAAAAAAACATTTTTCGGTTCAGGTGTCAAATTATGAAAAAATGAAAAAACATCCCCGAGATATTTCAAGAATAGACTTTTGTACCAAAATTGAATGCTATTACTTAGAAACCCGAGGAGGTAATAAACTTTCAAAAATTTACACCAAAATAAGACCATATTTCCGTTTTAGGGGTAAAAAGAATAAAATTTTCAAATTTCTTTTTTGTATTTTAATGCTTCACCTTTCTAAACTAAAACCGAGGGGTGAACCGCAATTGAAATTAGGTGTACACGTCTTTGGAATTATGTGAAATTATTCTGTAATTCATTAGATAATGCCCCTTCCTCTATTGTCTTCTCTTTGGAAATGAAAATGGAAGTGGAAGTAGATGTACACGATATTAGGTCGCGGTTCACCCCTCGACTAAAACCATATCTATATCTTTTCGGGTTTAAGAGATCTTGAAAAACTCTGAAATCCAATATTGGGGCCCTTCCCCTCTTTAGGGTTCCAATTTCAAAAAATACATTCTTAGCATACCCATAAATTCTAGAAACAATATACACTCCAATTTCATCTTTCTAGGTCTAGAGGTTTGCACTGTTCGTGAATTAATGAATGAATAAAACCTCACCTTCTCTTTATATATATTTTGCAGTAAAAACCCGTTTTTAGTAAGAACGGGTTCTTACTTTGAGACAACTAGAACTTAGTGATGTTAGTTGAGTTTGGTTCAAAGGTCTAGAATCTTCATTTTTGACCTACCGCCTCATTTCAGCTGTTTATTTTCAAAAAAATTTAAACGAAAATGTCAAAAATTACATCGTCTACAACTTTGCTTCTAATTTTTGACATTTTTGTTTAAACATTTTATAAAATTAACACCCAAATGAGGCGGAAAGTCAAAAATGAAGATTCTAGACCTTTGGACCAAACTCAACCAACATCAGTAAATTCTAGTTGCCACAAAGGTATTCATTGAAACGCGTTTTAACTAGTAAGAACCCTTTCTTACTAAAAATGGGTTTTTACTGCAACATATATATAAAGAAGATAATATAGTATACACATAGTATTACACTTTTTTCCACCAACATCTTTTAAAAATACATTATATAAATATTCAAATCTCAGTCTAAATTGGAATGATTAATTAAAATATAAAAAAATTAATGATTATCTCACTAATTAATAGTCAAAAGAAATATATGAATAAAATTATAATAATTTTTAATTTTTATAAAAGCTAGGTGTCGGTTTAAAGTGAAAATTTTTTAAATAATAAGTAAGTAAAATTTCAAGGCAGGAAACCTACTTTGAAATTTTACTTACTTATTATAATAATTTTTGTTAGAAAAGTAATAGAATAGTAATAGAGTCTATATCTTTCAATTGTATCATCAACAAAATGGAATTTAATAAAAATTAATACTAGTAAATTAATTTAAATTTTCCCAATCGTCAAAAAGCCCCTGGACCTTATGCAACTGAATAGTTCGGATTGGATTTGCAAAGCCTATCAAAAGAATCTTAAGGCGTTTTCATTTTCTTCTTCTTCTTCTTTCGGATGGGCCTACTGAGGACCACGTTTGTTCAACTGTTGGGATTTTCATTTTCGTTTTCATTTTATTTTAATACATATATATTTATGGAATAAATACTTTAATATATAATAATTTTAAAAACCGTCAGACGCTAAAATTCAACCACAATGAATACTACAATTTGTTACTTTCGTTGAGACCATGGGTTCCGTAGTCTTTACCTGAGAACCTTTTGAAGTCTCGCTACCAGCGAGACCGATTACAATACTTTATCTGCTTCTCATGAATAAAGTAAAAATATTGTAAAAATTGTAATTATTCTTATGGATTTATGTGCGGCCCTAGGAAATTTTTAAGTCGTCATTGCGCCTCGCGGTGCGATTTGGGTTGGCCAGCCCTGGTCAATAGAGTACAAATGAGATAACCCCCGGCCCATTTTGTGTTTATATATAAAAAACTTTAAAAAATATTCAAATGTTTATAATAATCTTCATATAATTAATAATCTGATAGTAATTTTGAAGATGATTGTACACAAAACACGACTTTTACTTACCTCTTTATTTACAGTTACAAAATAATGTTTTAATGTACAAATTTAAACAAATATATTAAGACAGGGCTGTCCAATACGTGCAATGAGTTTGGCCCAACATAAAATGACAAACTTCTTTAAAACATTGAGATTTATATGTATAGAGATATATTTATTCCTTTTTTCGAAATATGAATGTATATTTGTACAATACGTGAAGCTTTTTTCAAGAATAAAATTCACTAAAAGCAAAATTATAAACTATAAGTGAAAAAAAAAATAATGAAATTTCGAATATTTAAAAATTCTTCTTGTTCTCATATTTATTATTTCAGTAATTTATATGCCAAGTCTATATAATTATCATTCTAGTATAAGAAGACAAGGAATAGGGGTTTTCTAGAACAATCACAATTAATTGATAATTTCTCTCCTGGACTAAAACTTGTCAGGACTTGTCTTTTGGATCTTTGTATGTTCTACATATCAATAGATAATGGATAGTCAGGGATTATTATATCTGTAACCCTTTTAAAAAATAAATTATCATTCCTCATATCCTTCTTTAATCCCATTCGATTTAAACCAGGGCTGTCCACCAGTGGCCTATATAAAGTAATAAAATTCCTTAAAACATTGTCATTTATATGTAGATACTGGAATTTGGACTGATATTTTTTTCTCTAATATAAGAAATCTGAAAATCTACTGTGATGTTTTCGAAAAATAAAAGAGCTAATTTTAAATTTGGAACTGGAATTCAAGATTTCCGAAAAAATAATCATCATTTTGGTATATTTTCGACTCCATTTTCATTAGAAATAAATTTTCTACTTGCAAATTTTCTGAGTGAATATTCTAGAACAACAATTAGATACCGAACTGAATGAAAAATTAATATTGTCTCTTAATTAGAATTTTATATTAATTATCTAGCCAGGATAAAATATAAACAAATATTAATAAATGATATCACTTTTTGTAAGTATGTAAGTATATTTACATTGTAAGTATGTAAGTATATTTACATTGTAAGTAAGTATATTTACATTGTAAATATGTAAGTATATTTACATTGTAAGTAAGTAAGTATATTTCTGTTACATATACTAGAAGCTATTTTCAAGTATAAAATTTACTAAAAGTAAAATTAGAAGCTCACTATGAGCTAAAAAAATAATAAAGTTCTTATTTCTACATTATTAATTATTTTTTTTTGAATAACAAATATCAATTATAATATTTTATCCGCGGTAAGATATATTTTTTTTGTTCAAATCTGGCCCGTGTAAGTCAAAAGGTTGGACACCCCTGTATTAAGAAATTCGGTTTTGGATTCGCCCCTGGCCAGTTTCTAGCCAGATTATCTAATTGTCTTCCTCTTTTCTTTCTTAACCCAGGCTACAAAATATCTTAGTATTACCCTGTGTCCCTAGGTTCTATTACCTGAGCTTTTTTTCTACAAAGTTCTCTTTACTCTGACTCTGTTAAGAACTACTTCATTAGTAATTCTATGTACGAATTTAATCTTCACTGTTTTTCAATAACAGCATTTCCTTCTCTATGCCTCTGCTATTGACCAGGCTTCATATTCATAGAGCCATATTTCGTCAAAAAAGATTGAATAAAAGCTAAAATGTTATGCTCCTCATAGTCCAGGATAACTACGTGAAAAAATGGCATAAACAGAAAATAATTCCGGGTAAAAATTTTATTGCTGGAATACCTTAATTGGTACTCCAATATTATTACCCTAAGTTTTCCCCCAAATCTGTGTTGTGGAAATTTTTCTACGCCCCTCAAAATGAGAAAATTTCGGAGTTTTTTCAGTTTTTCTTGAATAACTCTAAAATGGTAGATTTATAGATACCAATCATTTTTCATGACAGAAAATGATCCATTGTTTCAAAAAATCGCAGTTTTTCCTTCACAAAATGAAAATCACTCATCCTAGAAATTTGATTTCTATCTCATTCTCTAGGAAGTTTTATTTACTTGAACGTTTACTTGGACCACTTTTTTGATAAAATTCTTATATTTAAAGATATCTAGCATTTTCCATGGCGCTTTTGAGGATTCGGATCATATCCTGTCCGGAAAATGCTGGATATCTAGAAATTTAAGAGTTTTAACAAAAAAGTAGTACAAAATTTCCTAGAATATGAAATAGGAATCAAGTTTTTAGGATGAGTGGTTTTAATTTAATGAAGGAAAACTGCGATTTTTGCAAAAAACAGCAAACTTCAACCTCATTGCGGCACAGGTTACCATTATCCAATTAAGATGAAACTTTGTTTAAATTGTAGCTATTTTAATCTGGTTTAGAAATGTATAGAATGGTCTTTGTCGAAAACGTGCTCCTTCATGGTCAAAATGGGGAAAAATCGAAAAAAGTTCGAATTTTAAGGATATTCAACAGTGATCCCGGGGACTGTTATTTGACAGGCGCTAGTAAAGGTTCTGATTAACCTAAATAAATAAAATTCTTAAAATTTACGCGTAATTTAAAGATCTTTAATTTATCTAAAAGGTATCTTTTTGATTTGATAAACCGTTTTAGAGTTATTTAAAAAAAAACTGAAAAAACTATGAAATTTTTTTCATTTTGAGGCGCGTAGAAAAATTTCTGCAACAGAGATTTGGGTGAAAACTTATGTTAGTTATATTGGAGTACGAATAAATGTATTCCAAAATCTTTAACCGGAATTATTTTCTGTTAAAATCGTAATTTGCCTGGACTATCATTGATGTCCCTAGAAAATAGGAAGACGTTGCTGAAGATATTTAATATTTGGTTTATTTTTCAACTGTTTATATAAAGAATTATTACTAAAATGTATATAATTTTATTATATTTTAATAAAAAACTGACAAAAAGGAAATTTGTAAAATGTTACCAAAAAGAACGTGATGAGATTGCAGGGATGGATCGCCATCTCTATTTTCGTGGACAAACTATACGGAGGGTCAAATCTTTGAAAACAGTATGAACCTAAGCAAAATGCAATCCCAAGAAAAAGTATTTTAAAAATCGTAGAGCGTCATATTCGTAAGAACTATTGTAATAATTATTATTATCATTTTCGTCATTAATGTATATTAATGAGAGTTTATAATGGGAATTAAGGACAAGTTTTTGGGTGAGGTTTTTACTTTTTCACCAAAGTTTCGTCGACTTTGCCGACTCCTTCAGGTTATCAAATAGTTACATCACACGTTCTTCTAAAATACCTTATTTTTCTTTATCTCTGTTACCAATGATCATCAGAAATTCAAAAATCCAAAAAAGTCGGTACATTCATATTATGTTCATTTTAAACCCGAAGAAGGAAATGTTCGGGTTTTGCGAATTTCACTCTTTATTAATGCACAACATGCCAAGTTTTAGCATTCCAGAGTCATTATATAATATTTTAAATCAATTGACTATATTATTATATGTTAATTAAGCCTAAATGAATCTCACCCCTTCATTTCAGCTCTCTAAAAAGGGAAAGTTTCGGTTTTTCAATTTCCCCCTTTATTAATGTTCCAAGCTTGATAACTGATAAGTATTGAAGGAGACAATAAATCGTTATAAATAAATACAATTTATAATTCCAGCAGAAGACACACTTTTTTATTGTCTCCTTCAATATATAAAAATTCTGCTACTCACGGCAAAAACTTTCAATTTACTGATAAGTATGCCAAATTTCAGAATTCTAGCTTGATTGTATTTTCCCTATATGTTAATTAAGCCTATAATAAATTTCACCCCTTCATTTAAGGCAGGGGTCGGCAACCTTTTGAGACGGAAAAGTCAAAAGTTACAATTTACAAAATTTCCCAGTTTTTAAAGAGCCACTAACATATTTAATTCAATATTATGGTATTTGATTAGGATTAGATACATATAAATTTGATTTTTGATTTAAAATAAAGCCGCATCTTCACATTGAAATAGCCGCAAGTGGCTCGCGAGCCACGGGTTGCCGACCCCTGATTTAAGGTCCTGAAAAAGGGAAAGTTTTACTTTTTCGATTTTTTCCTTTAATTGTAGTCCAAACTCTACCAGTATGGCAAATTTCAGCATTCTAGGATCAGCGGAAGTACTCTTAAGTTTTTCTAGAGTAAGATAGTGCATTTTTTAATTCTTTATTATTTTATTTTAAACATGGACCGCAAATAGGCAGTGATATATGATTAATAATAAAGGAATAAAAATATTGATATTTCAAATGACTTTGGATAAAGTTTAGCAACGATCCGTTGCAGTTTATTTTAAATGATTACATGCTTTTTTTCATTCCCGAACCAAAAACAATAGATAGGAAAGGTTATGAAACATTTCTGGAAAAATACGATTTTACCTTATATCATTTTTTTTTAGATTTTGAGAGAACTACGAGACTTACACACCCCGCACCTCACTTAATTTAAAGCTAATTAAATTTCCTACAAATTATATTATATGAATTTTACATGTGAGATCAATGGTTTTGATGCAATTTCTGTCCAAAGGGGGTCTAAAACTAAAATTTTTAATTTTTCGAAAATTTGGCCTATTTTCAAAGTGCCATAATTCGGTAACCAATTGACCTAAAGAGCTCCAGTTGAGCTTAATTTCTCACAATTTTATTGCTCTTAAAAGACGTATAGAATAGATTTTGACGGAAAATGCATGGATTAGGAGATATAGAGCAGAATCTGAAAAAAGTCCGAAAATTTCGCGGTTTTTCGTCTGTAAAAATTTTTCCACAACTTTTTGAGAATTGCAAACTTGGGAATACGTACCCCCTAATGGGTCCAAACAACATACTAAAAAATCAGAGATACATCATGTTTTGCAAATTTATTGTCGATTTTGACTGGCCTAATATAAATATAAAATTATATTTAAGAAAAAATTATTTATTGATTCTAGTTTCTTAATAACTACAAATATATAAAGACAAAATAGTTCATAAATTCGGAACAATATGACATTTTATTTCAGAAGAATAATTTCAATGTTGAAGTATTTTTATATAGTGCTTTTGATTCTTAACCATCAAAAATCTCTTCCTGGAAAATTTTGAAATTTTTTTTGATCACCGGTTTAAAAGATAGAATTTCGGTGTTTCGCTCATAACTTCTTCAAAAATGGCCCAATTTCAAATTTTTTTTTTATACTTTTTATAAAAAAAGTACAAAAAAATTATTTAAAGTGTTTTATATGCGATTTTTGAGTGTGAAAATTTTAATCTTGTTTTTGAAACGGTATGTACTCTTCGAATTTTTTGATAATTTTTTATTTTAAACTTCCATTCATTCTATAAATTTTAATTTAATTTTAAGACCCTATGATAATTACTATTTTTTTCGATTTTTTATTTTTATTTTCTTTCAACAAACTAAAATACTAATTATTTATTTTAAACACCTGTTAAAATCAATCAAAATAAGTAAAAAATCAAAACAAAATAACTAAAAAAACAAAACTCAATCCCAAAAAGTGGTTTTAATAAATGGTTAATATAGCGAATAAATATTTCTTCGAAATTTTCAAAAATCGAAAAAAAAAATAATAATTATCATAGACCATAACCTGGTCTTAAAATTTGTACAATGAATAGAAGTTAAAAATAAAAAATTAGCAAAAAAATCGAAGAGTATTTACAGTTTCAAAAACTGTAACTTGGCAAGTTTTATATTCAAATAAATTGTTTGTAGTATAAAAAAGAACAAGCAGTTAAATTTTAAGTTTGTATAAAATATCATCACGTTAAACGTAATTTATTGACTATTAAAACTTGTCAAGTTATAAATTCAATATCAAAGAACGTATCGAATTTTCTTTAAATCAATTGAAGAACGATGTACATTTCTATAGCTATGATTTAAGCTATGGTACTTGGTACCCGTTTAGACCTCCACTCTTTTATCGGCGACGCCGACAACCCCGAACACCGTTTGTACCGAACTTGGTCCTATTTTTCACATTTATGTTTTTGGTGGGATATAATTAATTAATTTTTGAAAAGTTTTATCGCTTTTATTTATCTAATTAAATACATAGCATATAAATTTCACATTTTTATTTTATGTCCCGCTGAAGAAGGAAATGTTCGGGTTTTGCGAATTTCACTCTTTATTAATGTACCAAATTTTACCAACATGCCGAGGTTTAGCATTCCAGAGTCATTATATAATATTTTAAATCAATTTACTATATTATTATTTGTTAATTTAGCCTATGAATTTCACCCCTTCATTTCAGGTCCCGAAGAAGGAAAAGTTTCGGTTTTTCAATTTCCTCCATCATTTATGTGCCAAGCTTTACCAGTATGCCAAATTTCATCATTATAGGTTGATTGTTTTTTCTAATGAGAAAACTACAGAAAATATTCAGATTATGTTTCAAAATAAGAAGTGTATAGCCATTAATATTTTTCGATAAATAAAGTAAAAAAAAATGAATTTATCCAACTAACAATCAAAAGGCATTTTATCTTAACTTAATTCATGGCCTACAAGTAATGGATATAATACGGAAATCTTATTTTAATTTATTTTATAATTATTAATTAATAAGAGTTTATTTTATATAAATGGAACCTGATAGAATGACAGGCTAAAATAATGAAACACCATTTTCCAATAAAAAACATTAGTGGAATGTCGTTTCAATTTTTCGACATTTCATTTAAGTTTTTATTTGGAAATAGTGTCATTGTCTTCTTATTCATTTAAAAAGGAAGTAATTTATATCTATTAATACAATTTTGAAATCAACATGTTTTCTAATGAGAAAATGCCATTTGAGACCAATAATAGCGGCTTTTAATAAAAATAGATAACAGTAGTATTTATCTGACCAAAGACATAAATGTGAAAAAGGGGCCAAGTTCGGTACAAAAGGCTTCGCCGATAGAAGAGCTATGATCTAAACGGGTACCAAGTTCCATAGCAGTTGCTTAAATCATAGCTATAGGGATGTACAATGTTCTTCAATTGATTTAAAAGAAAATTTGTTTCGTTCTTTGATATTAAATGTATATCTGTTAAAAACCCGGTCGGTTTTTCATGAATTTCACCCCTTTATTATTAATGTGCCAAGCTTTACCACTATGTCAAATTTGAGCATTCTAGCTTAATTGTGTTTTCACTATATATGTTAATTAAGGCTATAAATTTCACCCCTTCACTTTAGGTCCTGAAGAAGGGAAAGTTTCGCTTTTTCGATTTTTCCCTTTAATTGTACCCAAACTCTACCAGAGTGCCAAATTTCAGCATTTTAGGATCTGCGGAAGAACTATAGGTTCTTGATGAGTGAGTGATAAAAATGGCACTTTTCAGACCTTAATAACTCAAGAACTATAATAGGTTTATTCATGAAATTTTGGATTCTAGGTGGGTTTCTTATTAGACTCGCAAAATTGCAAGTGAGTAGGTCTAATATTTTTTGAGTTATAAGGGGGACGAAAGTAGCTCGAAATGGTTGGTGTACACACTTGTGTCTATAGATAGATTAGATATCGAGGCGTTAAGAGAAGTGATTAAAAAAATAACGAGAACTTAGATAAAAAAAACAACAACCACATCATTTGAATTTTCTATATCTGTGTTTCTCCCTCTCTTGATAAGTTTTTTTTTACTTTACCATATATGTATGGGTATGGTCAAAAAAATTGGATTCCAAACCATGAGATTTCGATCTACAAAAAAGCTCTAATAAGTGAACATCAAGAAAATTATATTTTTCGAGATAATAATCGTTTTGTCAAAATGTCTGTTATTCTGTTAGTCTGTGCGTTACCTAATTTTTGTGGAAGAGCTAGCTCAAAAACTAGTGTGAATATCGAAACCAAATTTCACACGTAGTTTTGGTGCATTGAGATTAAAAGCTGATTAGATTTTGGTACATATCGACCGAAAAAAACAAAAAATAACCGTTCAAAATGGGGGGGGGGGGGTGTAGGGTCAAAAAACAAATATATAGGCCCTTGTACCAAACTCAACCAAATTTTGTATAGATAATCCGTGGGCCCCCAGAAGACTAAAAATGCGAAAACTAACCACCAAAAATGGGGGTGGGTGTAGGGTCAAAAAATGAAAATATAGGTCTATGAACCAAATTCAACTAAATTTTGTATACATAAACTAAAAATGCAAAATTTAACCGTCCAAAATGGGGATGAGGGATGAAATTCTAGGCCAAGAGTGTCCAAACTTTTGGCTTACTCGGGTCACATTTGAAGGAAAAAAATTATTCGGACCCCAGATAAAATATACTAATACTTTTAATATTTTTTAATAAAAAATGATATTTAATACTGTAGGACAGCGGTTGGCAACCTATCGCACGCCACGAAAGTGACAATTTATTAAAATGTTAACTAAGATTTTGTAATAAAGTCATTGTGCAAGGCGTAAATTTTAATTCACAAATAAAATTATCTTCATATATAATGGTTTTTGTTTTTGTTTTTTGGTGGCACGTTTAATGTACAGTTTTTTTAATTATCTGTTTTGTGGCACGCCAAAGCATTTGGGTTGCCGACCGCTGCTGTAGAACAATGATATTCACCATAACAATGTATGTAAATATGAGGTGTTTTTTATTTTTGGAATCATTATAATTATCCATAATTTTTAGAAAAAAAATAAAACCGACATCAAAAAAATGAAATGAAACAAATAAAATAATACAACTCAAAAATAAAATAAAATCCACTAAAAGGTATAAAATAATTATCTAATTTAGTTACAACTAAACGACGAAATTTTTACATGAAATTACATTTAGAAGTCGGTGCTAAACAAACTAAATAAGCGAGCTTACGCGATGTTGTCTACATTACCCGTCAAACGTACTAAGTATGATCCGTCGAGTGCGATTCATAAAATGTATATGTTTGGCACCGACTTCAAAAGTTTCGTAGTTTAGTTGTAACTAAATTAGATAATTATTTTATACCTTTTAGTGCATTTTATTTGATTTTTGAGTTGTATTCATTTCATTTTTTTACTTTATCCAATGCGAAGCATGGGAGAAAGTATTGCAATCGGTCGCGCGGCAAGCGCGACTTCAAAGGGTCCTCAGGTAAAGACTACGGAACCCATGGACTCAATTAAGGTCACAAATTGAAGTATTCAATGAGATTGAATTTTAGCACGTGACGGTTTTGCCAAAAATTACCTGGAATCTCGTCGAGAGGCCAAAAAGTGCGATGTTTTCATTTAAGTGCGTGCGGATGGATGGATGTATGGATGGATGGATGGATGTTATCGTTTTTTTCGTACACGATTTTTTCCACACCTTTGCACCGATTGAAATGAAATTGAAAACAAACCATTAGTTTAACAAAATGAAACGCTGATTAGTTTTTGGTACATATCGGCCTGCAAACATTAGTATTCTTTTTATTTCAGTACTTTTTTAGTTTTTTCTAAATATCTTGAAAATGACTTAACCAATTTTGATGAAATTTAATATCCTAATTAAGTACCTTGGGGCCGACAAAAAAGGTTAAATAAAGTTTTTAGTAAAATTATATTTTAAAGTACTTTACTCTAAAGTAAGATTTTTAAATTCTTTAAAATTTATTCATTTGATCTGTTTAATATAGGACTCATTTAACCTAACTAAGTAAGAGTGGATAGGCTTTTCTCTGTGAAATGCTAAAAATTTGGGAGGAAAGTTTATAAGTAACCATAGCAACTGCGTTCTTTTCTTATCCGTTACCTTTATAGAGGAATCGAATTAAAACCAAAAATAGCGATTGATTCTCATCTAGTACTTGAGGAATAACCATTCTATATTGAATTTTTGACATTTCGGATTTTATTGGTAACCATTGCTGAAGACATAGAGGAATCGACATAAATTCAAAAATAGCGATTGATTCTCATCTAGTACTTGAGGAATAACCATTCTATATTGGATTTTTGACATTTCGGTTATTATTAGTAACCATTGCTGTAGACATGGAAGAATCGACTTAAAATCAAAAATAGCCAACGATTCTCGTAGAATACTCGAGGAATATCAATTTTACATTAGATTTTTGACGCTTCGATTATTATTGGTAACCATTGCTGAAGACATGGAGGAATCGGCTTAAAATCAAAAATAACGATCGATTCTTATCTAATACTAGAGGAATAACCTTATTGCATTCCATTTTTGATGTTTTGACTATTAATGGCAACCTCAAGCTTGAATTGTTTACCAAAAAAGAATTTAGTCTTTTTGATTTTAAGTCGATTCTTCCACGTTTTCATTAGAGTTTGCCATTAATAGTCAAAACATCAAAAATGGAATGCAATAAGGTTATTCCTCTAGTATTATATGAGAATCGATGGCTATTTTTGATTTTAAGTCGATTCCTCCATGTCTTCAGCAATGGTTACTAATAATAACCGAAACGTCAAAAATCCAATGTAGAATGGTTATTCCTCGACTATTAAATGAGAATCGATCATTATTTTTTACTTAAAGTAAACATGAACTTGCAAATAGCAAGTGATATCTGATTTGTAATAAAGGAATAAACATATTATTTTTTTATTGTTAATGGATAAATAATTAATATATCCAGTACACACCAAGCCAGCAAAACATATTAATATTTCAAATGAATTTGGATAAAGTTTAGCAACGATCCGTTGCAGTTTATTTTTATTCGGTTTTATTTTTTTTCTAAAAATTATTTTTATTTTTCTCATTTTAGTGATGTTGACAATTGTGAGACTTAATAAGATAATACATGCATCTCGTAAGAGAAAAATTCGTGCGAATGAATCAGAAAATGATAATAAAATTCAATTCCTAAATAGAGGAATTCTCTCGAAACTTTAGCTGGTTTTAAATGAACGTTTTAAGATTGTTTTTTAACCGACTTCAAGAAAGGAGGACGTTCTGGTGATTCTCAATTCGACTAATTTTTTTTTATGTATCTATGTTACCTGATATCTTCGCCAATTGTGAGCCGATTTTGATGATTTCTTTGCATTGGATTCAGTGTAGTTTTTTATAAAAGATTTTTTATCATAATTTCGATTATTTGCTCATATGAATTGGAGATTTCCGCTATTTTGTCATTGATCATTTCATCAGAACTTGAATAAAATTAATATGGTACCAATCGGAAACTATACTGAACTCAATGCAAAAAAATCATCAAAATCGGTTCATAATTGGAGAAGAAATCCGGAAACATGAGATAAGTACTAATTTGAAATTTTATATTGGGAAAATAAGGACAAGTTTTTATGTGTGACTTTTTTATTTATCCACCAACGTTTGTTTCGACTTTGCCGACTTCTTCAGGGCTTCAAATAGTCAGTGTCACACATTCGTCTAAATTTTCTTATTATCTTCGTTACCAATGAAGACCATCAGAACACAAATTTCAAAAATTATGTGGCACATTCACAAAAAACAATTTTTCTTTCTTTTAGTAAGAAAGAAAAATAGATAAGTACTAAAAAAAAATCAGTCGAATTGAGAACCTCCTCCTTTTTTTGAAGTCGGTTAAAAAGATTTTTAAATTGTATTTAAATGTTTACCTTGTCTATCATGAAGGTTTGAACAATTCTCAAAAAACAGTTATCAAAAGAAATACACAAAACGCGACACCCATAAAACACAAATATTAAGCATTTGACCTGCTGGGCGCTCAGCTCGAAATGAAATAAATGCATTTCAATGCAAAAAACAGAGCAAAGGGAAAAGAATCCCGTTACTTGATTAGATATCAGAATGGAAAATAATTCCAAATAAAATAAAAGCTTATTCAAGACATGCCCAATTTATTTGAGGTTGTTTTTAACGAAGAGTGGTGAACCGTGATTGGAATTAGGTGTACACGTCTTTGGAATTATGTGAAATTATTTTGAAATTCATTAGATAATGCCCCTATCTATTGTCTTCTACTTGGAAATGAAATTGCAAGTGGAAGTAGGTTTACACGATATTAGGTCGCGGTTCACCCCTCGGATTTTAATAAACTAGCGTGTGTTTCAAGTGATTTTCAATTAACTTTTCTCATTAATTAAAAATCAACATTTAATAGGAATAAACTTATAAAAAATAATCATCTAATTGTAATAAATTCCATCACAAATTTACAAAATCAATTATAGTTCTCTACAGGTTTTATGACCTATTATTATAGATTACAAATAATATACACTACCCAAACCACACAATCACTAACAGCATTATGACTAAATAATTAATATCTTTAAAAATAAAAATCTTCAATATACGAGGTTTTATTGTAGAAGTTTTAATTACTGAAATAATAAATATTTTAGAAAATTTAAATATGAGATGAAGATTGGTATTTAAAAATAAGAACTTGATTATTTTTCTAATTTTACATTTCGGAAATTTTATTCTTGAAAATAGCTTCTCGTATATGTAAATACATTTCTACTTACAAAAAGTTATATCATGAATATTATGAAACCTGTAATATTTGTTTCTGGGTAGTTTTTTTTTTTACTTTATCCGATTCGAAGCATGGGGAAAGTATTATAACCGGTCTCGCGGGAAGCGCGACTTCAAAGGGTCCTCAGGTAAAGACTACGGAACCCATGGACTCAATTAAGGTCACAAATTGAAGTATTCAATTAGATTGAATTTTAGCATGTGACGGTTTTGCCAAAAATTACCTGGGATCTCGTCCAGAGGCCAAAAAGTGAGATTTTTCAGGAAGTGGGTGCGGATGTATGGATGTATGTTATCGTTTTTTTCGTCTACGATTTTTTCCACACCGTTTCACCGATTGAAATGAAATTGAAAACCTACCATTAATTTAACAAAATGAAGCGCTGATTAGTTTTTGGTAAATATCGGCCCACAAACATTAGTACTTTATTTCTGTAATTTTTTAGTTTTTTCTAAATATTTTGAAAATGACAACCAATTTTGATGAAATTTAATATTGAAATTAAGTACCTAAAAGGTCATATAAAGTTTTTTGTAAAATTATATTTTAAAATACTTTACCTTAGAACAAGATAGTACATTGGATAAAGTTTAGCAATGATCCGTTGCAGTTTATTTTATTTATTTATTGGCTTCGGGTAAAAACCAATTTTGCCAGGTTTCTGGGTAGATAATTATTATAAAATTCTAATAAAGAGTCATTATTAAATTTTTCTTCAGATCAATATCTAAATTGTACTTCTATACATTCAATCAGAAAATTTGCAGGAAAATATATATATATCTAATGAAAATCGAGTCGAAAAATAGACCAAATGATAATTATTTTTCGAAAAATCTTGAAATATAATTCCATGTTCAAAATTTAAAATTATCACTTTTATTTTTAGAGAACTTTTCAGTTGATTTTCAGATTTCTTATTTTAGAGAAAAAAATCATCAGGGCAAATTGTTTCAGATACCATTTCTAGTAAGTAGATATAATGTTTATTAAAGAAGTTTATGATTTTATGTCGGGATCGCATTCATTGCAGTCCTACCACATGCGGCCCGCGGGCCGCGGGTTGAACAGCCCTGTTCTAGGCTCTTGTACCAAACTCAATTAAATGTTGTATACATAATCAGTGGGCCCCCAGAAGTCTAAAAATCCAAAAACTACCCCCCCCCCCCACACTACATGATTATAAATAATTTTATTGAATATAAGTGAGGGGCGAGGTTGAATGGTAAAGTCAAGTGGATGGCCACATTAGAACGTGTCAGTTTATTTTTTTTCGATTAGATCTTGGTATATTTTTCTATTAGGTTCTTCTGTATGTTCTTCACCTGCTGTATTGTCAAAAGCTTCGCAGATTTTACACAAATCGCTCTTCGGAACGAAAAATTAAATATTATATTCCTATGTAAATATTCTGTAAGAGTTGTAGTTGAAAACATGTCCCTTCTTTTCTTTACAGATGGTCAGATAGTCCTTGTTAATGTCTGTTATAGTTTACTGAATTAATTACAGTATAAATTTTATGCTAGTGAACTATTATTATTAAGGGGAGCATCCTTTTCAAAATTAATAAAAAATGATCTCATGTAGTATTGACGTAATTGACGAGATAACTATAAATCGTGGAAGACTAATTTTTACTCTGCCATACAGGGTATGGTCAAGTATTGTAATCGTGCATGAATAAAAGTGTTTTTTTTTCGAAATATCTCAAAAACGGCTGAAACTATTTTGATTAAAAAAATTGAGCGAAACCATGACATTTCGGCCTACAAAAAGCCCTGATAAGTGAACATTGAAAAAATTATATTTTTAGAGATAATAATTGTTTTGTCAAAATGTCTGTTAGTCTGTGCGTTGCCAAATTTTTTGTGGACATTTTTGTTTTCCACGTAGTTTTGGTCCATTGAGATTAAGAGCTGATTAGATTTCTATGTATATCGACCCAAAATTAAGGGGGGTGGAGGGGAATTAAAAAATCTAGGCCATTTGAGCAAACTCAAGGATGAACCGCGATTGGAAATAGATGTACACCATCTTTGAAATTATTTGGAATTACTTTGGAATTCATTAGATAATCTATTGTCTTCTACTTGGAAATGAAAGTGGAAGTGGAAGTAGGTGTACACGATTTTAGGTCGCGGTTCACCCCTCGAGCAAACTCAACTAAATTTTGTATACATAATCAGTGAACCCCCAGGAGTCTAAAAATGCAAAAACTAACGCCCAAGGGGGGGGGGGTGTCAAAAAATAAAAAACTATACCCTTGTACCAAACTCAACCAAATGTTGTATACATAATCAGTCGGGCCCCAGAAGTCTAAAAATGCAAATACTAATCCCCTCTACATGATTATAAATAATTTTATTAAATATTAAATATAAGTAAAGGGCCAGGTTGTATGGTAAAGTCAAGTGGATGGCCACATCAGAACACGTCACCTTGTTTATTTTAAGAGAATATTTTCTGCCAAAACGTTATCGGTGCAGGATGTGGTTTTGTAAAACGTCATACTCGAAATAATGCAACAGCAAACTAAGTTGTTTGCAGCAAGACCCACATATATTATCAAATAAAACTCAAGGCAAGTAAGCAGAGTTTTTTACAAAGAACGTTACTAGTTGAAGTAATACATTATTGAGCAAATAATATAATAGGAATAAAAGAATTACCTTGCACGCATATCGTCATAAACAGGAATAAGCCGCTGTTGAAGAAACTTATCAAGTAATAACTCGTCTAAAGTCAAAACACAACTGATATGTTGTTACATTGTTATCAATAACCTAGAGGGTGATCTGTTGACACGCAACAGTGACAGCCTGTTAACATGAGCTATCTCGGCGAGCAGTGAAGCTTAGATATATCGTTCTAACCGTTAAAAATAATTTATATGCGAGAATGATTCTTTTTATGCCCTTAACTCAAAAACACCCATTTTTTTAGTTAAGTCACTGTTGCAGTAAATGCAAAAAAATCCATTGTCTTAAATTGTAATACCCATTTAATTCATTTTTTGTCCTAGTATGAGCTAGCAAAAATCTGGGAACTCAGGTTAACATACAATAATAGGCTAATTGTAGATATTTTCTTTGATTCAAATTCCTCTTTTCCAATTTAAATTTTTTGAGAAATTAAAATGATTAATGTTAAATTTCATTCAATTTAAAGTCTGAGCTGTCTTGGAATAACCATATTTCCTCTAAAGCTAAATCAACCTGAATTAAAGTTGGCTTTCTATTCAGTTTCAGATGCTATTTTATGCCCACTCATCTACTTAACACTATAAAAGACTCGAAATCGCTCCTGTCTAGAATACAAATCGCACTTATGGATGCAATTCATAAACGAGTAATAAAGTTAATAGAGATTCATCAACCTTATCTAGATCACTCGATCTCTTAGCCATTGAAGAGCCATTTCCGATCTTTTTCTTCTATCTAGAACCCTTTCGTGATCAAATTAAATACAAATCGAATAAACACAATCACTAATTCGTTTATCTAATCCCTGAGTCCACAATATATAGAGAGAGAACCATTTTATACTGGATATCGTCCAAACAATCTTCCATCCCAGCAGCCCGCAGAGCTTCCTTCGACTCCGAGCCAACCTTTGAAATTTTCCACTCAATTCGACTTGCATCTTTAATATTAAGGTAGTTGTTTCACCATATGGGTTTTCTTAGGATTTTTTTGAAATTTAGACAGATTATTATTTAAATAATTCTGCATCGATTGGTGACAAAACAAAATTCATGAACAATATAGTTCCGGAGATGTTAAATTCCAAAGTTAGTTTTTCAGACTCCTATACATTGCACTATACGGGATATCGGAAAGTTTAAGGTAGTTGTTCCGCCAAATGCGTTTTCGTAGGATTTTTCTGAAATTTAGATATATTATTATTGAAATACTTGTGCATCGATTGGTGGCAAAACGAAATTGATGAACAATACAGTTCCGGAGATATTTAATTTCAAAAATCGATTTTTTCGGGCTCTTTAGCATTGCACTATACGGGATATCGGAAAGTTTACATACATATTTAATTATAATTAAGAAACCCTTCGTACAATTTTTATAAAAAACTAAACCAACATTAAACAATAACCAATACATATTTTAAGACAAGTTTGATTCATAGTTACAACACAGTTTCTGAGATAATAAGGAATAAATAATGAAAAATGTATATAAAAAAATTCTCACTAAAAACATTTTGGCAACAGCGCATTTATTAAACCAGCGAAAGAGGGAGTTAGATTTTTTCAAAATTATAATTTTTATAAGATGTAACGTACGCGTTGATTACATTTGTTAAAAAATAACAAAACGATATTTATAGAAATTTTTGAAAATATTATTTTTATTATTATTAGTTCACTCTTTAAAGTATATAAGTTTAATTTTTTTTCTGGATAAGGGTATGGCTAATCATTTTTTACTTTACCATACAGGGTGTATGGTCAAGTATTGTGATCGTGCATGAAATAAGCGTTTTTTTTCTTCTTTTTTTCGAAATAATAATTGTTTTCTCAAAATGTCTGCTAGTCTGTTAGTTAGTCTGTGCGTTACCAAATTTTTGTGGACGAGCTAGCTCAAAAACTAGTGTGAATATCGAAACCAAATTTCATACTTAGTTTTGGTCCATTGACATTAAGAGCTGGTTAGATTTTGGTGCATATCGACCCAAAATTAAGGGGGAGGGGTTAAAATTTAAAATTATAATCTTTTCAAACTAAAAAAAAACAAGAAAAATGAAATATACAATAAAATAAACCTATAATAATGAAAATATTTTTTTCTGGGGCCAAAATTAATGGTGGGGGGGGGGGGCGAAATCTAGGCCATTTTAGCAAACTCAACCAAATTTTGTACACATAATCAGCGGACCCCCTAGAAGTTTAAAAATACAAAAACTAACCACCCAAAATGTATGTTTCTTTCCAGTACTGACATGAGTTAATGTATAGCAATCTTGACATTTTATTGAAAAAATAGAATTCAAACCTAATCGCCTTTCATCAACAATATTTTTTAATAAAATATCTTTCTGACAGTGACAACAGGTTAGGTTATTCGCCAACTCGCCCACTTCAATTATTCGGGTACCTACATTAGCACTCTTAGTACACATTTTTTTCGTTTTTTTCCCTCATTCATTACCACAACAGCTTTTAATCGTTTATTTAGAACTTTTTGATTAATAAATCGACCTTTAAAATGTATTTTATCATTCATTTTATCTGTCATTTTAATGTCATGTATAAAAATATTCAATCTCTTTCAATGTTGCCAAATTTCTCAAACGAGCACGAGATTGGCTAGATTTGGTACAAAAACAGCTAAAAGTGTTGGCCTTATGAACTATGAATCCTTATTGACTGTTCTATATACTTGAGCATTAACTTTTTGCTGGTATTGTCGCGAAACAACTACCTTAAATACATATTTAATTATAATTAAGAAACTCTTCTTTCCATTGTTCTAAAAACTAAACCAACATTAAACAATAACTAATAGATTTTTTAAGAAAATTTTAATTCAGTTACAACACAGTTTCTGAGATAAAAATGAATAAATAATGAAAAATGTATAATGAAAAATTTACACTAAAAACAACCTGGCAACAACGCATTTATTTAACCTAAAAAGTGGGTTAACTTTAGTACTTTTTTGACGTTTTTTAGCTTCAGCCATTGTAGAAACAGCTTTCAATCGCTAGAACTTTTTGTTTTATAAATCTCCCTTTATAATGTACTTTATCTGAAATTTCTATGATAAAATATATACAAGCTCGGACAGTGTTGCCAGATTTGTCAAACGAGCACGGGATTGGCTAGTAGTCGTACATAAACAGCAATAACTTTTGTGGTTATGAATTATGAATCCTTATTGTCTCTTCTATATTATATTCTAGCATTAACTTTTTGCTAGTATTGTCGCGAAACAACTACCTTAAACAAGCAAACTTAATTTGTAAAATATATTAATAATGAGATATATAAGAGAAGGATAGAAGTGGTGGTTGATTTAAAAAAAGAAGAGAAGAATATAATAAAAAAATACATCAGAATTGACTTGAATTTATTAAATTAACTTAAATTAATAAATAATAATTAGTTTAATTTAACAGTTTCACCATTGTCTTCACTTAAAACAATATTAAAATCAAATGGTTCCATTTTATGGTCAAATAAATTATTTAAAATATTATTCAGTACTTGATTCTCGCCTGAAATATTTTCGTTATCAACAATTAAAGTGCCTTTTTTATCTTTCCATTCTACATTTATAAATCTGAAATTAAAAGATTATAAAATTTAGATATTATTTTTTCAAATTATTTAATTATATATATAGTGATAAAATTACCCAGAAAGAGGATAATCAATTTCTTCTTCGTTTGTAGAATAATTACATTTGCGGTCTTTAGGGCAAACATAAAGCATTTTAGAATGTAGATTCTCAATATCCAATGGATCATCAATCAACAAATCCCTGGAAGACTTAACTTCGAAGACATTTCTTAGTCCAAACACTCTTCTTATCTAGTAAAAGATATTCAAGGTTATTAATGAATTAAATAAATTACTAGAAGATAATTAAAATTCTGAGAATTCAGTCGAAAGATTAACAAAATAAAAAATAATAAGGCACCAGATGGAGACAATAATATGATACATGCTGAGGTTTTAAAGAATTCTGTGGAAAAACATCAGATATTTATTTAATTAAAAACAAGTTAATTTTTTGGTATTTTGAAAAAGATAATATTTTTCAAAATTCCAAAATCACTAGAGGTAATCGCTTCAATACTCAAGGCAGTTGGCTAAACCGTAGTTGAAATTCTTCCAGTATGTATATATTATGTACTGCTAGAAAATTGCACTCGAGTTATAGTAAACTTGAGTGTAAAATTCTACTGGCGAATGAATTAAAAATTTAATGCATGCCCGTATTTTAGAATGAAGGGAGATCTTAATTTTTTTTTTTTTTAACTATTTCCAGTAATTTTATTTTAATTAAGTGGTTAGAATTCCAAATATTTCGAGGGCTTGCAGCATCTCTTCATCAGTGGATATCACTAACTGCCCGTATTTTATATTACAATTAAAAATAAGTTATTTGAATTTAGAAAAATATGGTATATTTCAAAATTTCAAAACATATGGTAAGAGGTATTTGCCTCAATATTAACTTTACAAAAGATTATTTAAATTAAAAGAGAAAGAATTTATTTTTTAGGACAAATTCTAAGATTTTAGTAGAAATAATAGCTGGAAGGCTCGCCCCCTGGACACCCACCCCAATGTACAGACAAAACCTTAATTTTATATATATATAGATAATTTAATTTAAATTGGTAACCATGAACTGTTTTTGTTGGGGGACGGACATAGGTACATACATAGATAGATAGGTACATACAGAGGCAGGCACAAATGCGCTTTAGTAGTAGAGGGGATTCATCCCCTCAGGTTCGACTCCTGAGGGGATGAATCCCCTCTGATATCGCAATTTAATAATATTTCTACTAAAATCTTAGAATTTGTCTTAAAAATTAAATTCTTTCTCTTTTAATAAACATTGGTTAATTTTAACCTGAGGTGATTTTTTGAAATACATTCCAACGATTTTTAAAAAAGATGCTTAAATCTTTAGTTTTATATTATTTAAATTAATTTATGAAATATAAAGATGGGAATCATGCCAAATAATTAAAAAAATATTATTGTCACCCATCCAAAAAAAAATAGAGGCGGAAAAGTGAAAATTACAAAACCATTAATTGCCTTTATTTATTTTCAAAGAATTACATTTTCCAACACTTATCTCATCATACAATTTACTAGAGGTCATTAGATTTTCATTTTTAGGATTCTCTAATAGAATAGTGTGATGTTGTTTGTTTGTTCCGAAACCAGGTTTAAGACCACATAATTTGACATTTACAAATCTAAAAATATAGAAAGTTATAATGTATATAATAATTCAGTTAGAATAGATTAATGAGAAATATTTTTTTATATTTTTATTCAAAAATGATATTTTCTGTCATTTGGTAGAGAATTTCTATTTGCGAAAATAGACCTTTGGCTTCAATTAACCGATTTTCAAAAGCATTGGGAGAGAATAGAGATTGATTCCCTTTGTTATTAGAAAGGGAATATAACAATCAGCCAAATAACAAACATTGAGTAATTTTTATTATTAATATTATTAGTAAATGGGTGGTCAAGTGTTAACCTATTCAGTGTACCCAGAGTTCCGTAGAGGGGCGGACACATTGCGAAGGAACTTTGAAGGTTCATAGCACTTTAGGGGGCGTGAAAATAAAAATCATAAGATTACATGGTTGATAGGACTTATTCAAAAATACCATAATCAGTGGTGGATTTAGGCCTAGACCTGTGAGGTCCGGCCCTAGGTGGAAAAATTTTAGGGGCGGCAAAAAGACAGAGATAATTCAAATTAAAAATTGATTTGGATTTGTTTTATTATAAATGGATGGAAAGTTTTTAGTAAATTTTATTACGGAATTGCACTAAGAATTTTTTTAAGCATTCCGGCTACTAATTGTTCCGGAGAAAGATCTTTTTCCATCCAGAAAAGGGTAAAAAACTATTTGCGTGGAAGTATGGGTCAAAATAGACTTAATGCACTCGCATTATTGTCTATCGAGGCTAAATTAGTGCAAGAAATTGATTACGGCGATATAATCGACGTTTTCGCGTGAACCAAAGCTAGAAAGAAGAAATTGATCTCATATAACTTATACTAATTAAAAAAATGTATTTACTATTTATTACAGAAAATTAGATTTGAATTAGTAACTTATATTTGAAATTATTTTTGAAAATTGTATGTAAACCAATAAACAGTTTTATTTAAAATAATATTTGATAATTAGCCATATAATTTTGACAATCACTTTTACTTAGAAAAAAGGGCGGCATGGAACCTAAATCCGCCCCTGATCATACTCAATGGGTTGAGCGAATTTTTTCATTTATCATACAATTTATTAATCAAAATAATTTTCATCGCAATTTTGACCAAATTTATGTACGCTCCAGCCCAAAAACCAATGAAGATATCAAAATGAAATTTTATATTTGGATATTTTATTTTGAGATTAAGAGCTGATTAGTTTTTAGTAGAAATCGGATCAAAAATTAGGAGCGAGGGAGGGTTTTTAAAAATTTGAACCAAATTTTGCACAGTACCTACTTTTTAGGACCACGTGAAACTATTTGGTAAAAGAGTCAATTTAATTGAAAGTAATAGAAGGCAGCCCAGGGTAGTGAAGAAAGAAAAATTAACACATATCGAAATAAGGTGTAATTTATTGGAATCCTTGTGTTAATTTTTTCTTTCTTCACTAACCCTGGGCTGCCTTCCATTACATTCATTTAAAATTTCTACCAGTCGGTCTCCTCCAGAGAAAATTTCGTGCAAATTAAGTCAATTTAATTTTTTATTTTATTTTAATATAGCGGGGAGGCAAGTGTAAGGTAAAGTCATGAGATGGCCACATCCCACGAAGCTACATTCATTAATAAATGTGTGCCGATTTTTAATAAATGAAGTTATTTTTGAGTGACACCTCTCATTAATAATGCATCAGTCTTATCAGAAAATGTGATGGTGCCGAAAAATCATAAGTTCAAATCTGAAGTAAAGTATTATTTTTCCCCCAGTTTCACAAATAGCAGTTAACATACCTGCATATTGGTTGCACTTTGTTTATTTTGGAACTTTGGACTTTTGTTAAAGTCAATTCTAAATTTGCATTTTTTAGCTAAAATAAAACAATTAATTATCATTATGTTAATTTAAAATATAATTCAAATCTTGAATACCGTTTGACTCTCGTTGATAATTATAGGAAATGCGTTATTTAAATTTTCAAATGGGAGAATCGGAGCTTTAATTGTATTTTCAATAAAATCTTTATGCGTGGAAGCCACTCGATCTAAATCACAATCCTTAGGTGTAATCTGGTAAAATACTTTAATTTCATCTGATGGAATGAGACCAGCTTTTTTGCGAAGTTTTTGAATTCGATTGATGATTTCGCGAGCAACTCCCTCATCCAACATCGATTGGTCGGGGGTGATGTCAAGCAAAATCAACATCTAAAATAGAAAAGAATTGGGAAATTATTTAGAATATAAAAACACATCCATTTTAAATAGTTTTTAAGGAATTTTGTGTTGGTACTTGGTGTAACATTTTTAAATTATTGGATAAAAAAATACTTGGTAGGTTTCACATTAAGATATTAAAATAAAACGAATTTATTTTTGGAGAGACTTTAATCTCGATATATATATTTCGGGTGGCTAACCCATCGTGAGGAGCAACAGAAAGTAACTAATCTGGATAAGTTGAATTTGAATACAAGTCAATGGTAAAATTTGTTTTTAAATAACAAAGGGGTAAATATTTAAAATTAGGGGAGGGAGAAAGGTAGGAAGTCTATTTATTTTAATTTTGAATGGCCTTCTGAGAAATGAGGATCTACAGTCAGGTAGGTGTAGAGGGGGAGGAAGAATTAATGAAAACAAAATTGCAAATATTTAAAGAATGTAATCAATGATTGTACTTTTCTTAACTTCTAATTGATTATTTAGTATATTCGTTTTATTTGACAGAGCTAATTTTATTTCAGTTGACTCTAAAAAATCTAAACGTAAGCCTTTTCTTTTCGAAATGTAAAGGAACGAGGTGGCTAATAGAAGCGGTGTGTTTATTCAAATGTAGATGATTAGCGAAGGTAGAAGTAGATTCCATATTAATATCATATGATCTGTTAAGACAATTAAAAGCTCTTTCATGTTCCGAGTAGCGAGTTCTAAAAGAGCGTCCGGTTTGTCCTATGTAGATTGCGTCGCAATTATCACAAGTCAATTTATATACACCTGATTTATCTAATTTGTCAATTTTGTCTAATTTATTATTAATTAGTTGTGAACCTAAAGTGTTTTTATTATATAAAGCAGGAGTTATACCAGATGTTCTAAGAGTTGAGGCTATGGGGTTTGTCACGTGGTTCGAAATGAAGGGGAGTCTTTATATATCTTAATGTGAAACCTACCAAGTAATTTTTATCCAATAACATTGATTTTAACCTACATCTTTCTCGGAGTTTGCCTCATATTTTAGCGATAATTCGGCAGCAGCTGGGCCCGTAAAACTAAACATGATTCGGATGTCAGAAGGTTCCAGCTTGTGGCCTAATATGGTAATTTCGTTGCTCTTCAGGAATTGTTGAATGTCTGAATCAGTGAGTTCCTAGAAAATTTCATTCAAGAAAAACAACAATATGGATTGAGAAAATAATCCATTGAAAAAATGAAAATATTATCATTTATTTACCTTGATTTTCTGAGTAACTTGTTTAAATTCTCCCTTAAGTCTCATGCCTAATGTTTTGTGATCAGGTTCAGCTTTTAAAGCAACACCATATTTTTGCTTATCCGTAGTTAATGTAACTTTTCTAACATTTAATTCTTCTACAATATATTTCTCAAATGTTTTTAATTCATTTAAAACTTTTTGATCTTGATGAATAATAACAACCTCAGGAAGTGGATACTAAAAATAAAAAATTAAATTAAAATCAAGACTGAACAAGAGTAAAAATAAAAAGAAGCTTAAAAGAAATTTTTTATTATAGTTCAAAGAAACATAGGAACTTTGCGATGCTCTCTAACCTCTTAACCAACTGAGGGCAAGTTGTATGTGTTGCTGAGTATTTGTAAAGTTGACAAAGGGTAAAACCTTAGAATTCACTTTGCTCCCGGCAGGATGGCCAATCAGTGCGTGTAATGTGATTGGTCATCCGGCCGGCAGAAGGTGAATTCTAAGGTTTTACCTTTGTCAACTTTTACAAATACTTTACCAACCGACATACAACTGGCCCTTAGTATCGATCCCAGAATTCAAACATTGCCTTTTCCTATATGATGATGGAATTTCTTCTTTTCTTTATTTATTTTCACGGCTCTGTATAGTAGCCTGACTCTTATTCAACTATATTTAAACAGTCCCAATTAATTACGTCCCCACAAAGTTCGAAAATTAATTTTTCATTAGCTATCCCTCAAGCGTAATCACAATCACATTGGGAAGTGTTTAAATAAAGTTTTATTAATTTTTGATTTATTTGATTGTTATCAATTATTATTTTTCAGTTCCATTATCAGTATTAGATCTGACAAATCAGAGGAAAAAAGGAACAATTAAACACCGTGTTAAAACATGCGACCAATTGCAACGTTTCGCCAATTTATTGTGGGTTCTACACAAAAATAAATACAAATGAATCAATCAATATCATCAAAATCCACCCAGACATAATATATAATAATATAATTACCTTGATCAAATATTTAAAACACTTCGTCATTCAATTCTTTTCTTGCTAATTAGAATACATATATATATTACATTATAATATTTAATCTAAAATTAAACTCATTTATATATGGATTCAGCAGAATAGATCAAATTCAAAATCAACATCTCATTAGGCTATTTTTATAAACTTGCCATTCTATTTTCATTTGACAATCACCTGTATCTCACACTTCCTCCCTTCCAATCTTTTTTTATTTTTATGAACCTTATATTTATTCAATAAATTATTATAAATACAGCTCAGATTATTCGTGTCTGTTCTGAAGTTAATAGTCATTTAGATATATTATATGTATTATTTCACTTCAAAATATAGTATTTCTACTTCATTGAAATTAAACACATGATTGTCCTCGAATCGTTGTTTAGCTAACGCCGTTTTTCCTACCTTATCCTTATTCCGTTCTTCCCAATCCTTTTGTGTTGCTCTAATTTCTAGGCGCGAAAATAAAAATTTCCCTGATATTTACTTCGATTCGAATCCCTGAAAATGTGTGACAGCCTCATCCATGCTGGGCGTCTCTGTCGCATCTGACCTGTCTTGGAATGAACAAATCTCCTCTGTGGCGAAATCCGCAGCAAGGAAGATTGGCTACTTATTCAGATCCAAGTGATTTTACAAGCCCCCACATCTTCTCACCATCTACAAGGCCCAAATCCGGCCCTGTCTCGAATACGGCTCTCATCTATGGAGAGGAGCCTCAAATATTCTCTTGCTACCCTGGATACAATTCAGAAACGAGCCGTCAGGCTAATTGACGATTCTACCCTCACCGACTCCCTCGACTCGCTAGCTCATCGAAGAAATGTCTCTGCCCTTTCCCTTTTCTATAGATACTATCACGGCAGGTGCTCTGATGAGATAAAATCAATAATTCCCCCCAACGCATGCTTTGTGCGTAGCACGCGTTTTGCCGACTCCCAACACTCTTTCGCGGTCAAATTAGAAAAGTGCCGGACCACTTCATTCGCCAATACGTATATCCCCATGACTTCAAGGAACTGGAACTCTCTCCCAGCCTCCATCTTTCCCAGCACTTATAATCTTCAAACCTTCAAAACCCGAGTGCATAAACACCTACGTCTCCACCCTCTCACTTAATCAACTTTCCCTTCTCTTCGGTAATGCAAGGGTCTTTTGAGATCCATAGGGGCTGCTTCTTTACTGGTGCGCCCCTTTTTGCATTCGATTGCATTACAAAAAAAAAAAAAAAATCGTGTTTCCAACTTTTGTTTCGATTACCCAATATAGACTTTTTCACAACTACATTTAATTTTATATAGCAAATCTGAACATTTTATTGTTTCTGTTTTATCTTTTAATTTAGTATACTTGGCCAATAGTTTTTTTTGTTGTAGAAAGCAGGTTTTATAGGTATTTTAAAACATCCAGAAATAGCTTCTGACAGGCCCTTTAACATATATATGGGAATTTAAAATACCTCAAATTTTTCTTCATTCTCAACTTTTTTAGTTTTATACATTCCATTAAATCTTTCAATGCACTTGGAGATGAAGCATGAAGGGTAATTATTTATTTTCAATAACTCTTTAGATTCTCTTCATAAAAATTGGTCGCATGTTTTGACACGGTGTTTAATTGTTCCTTTTTTCCTCTGATTTGTCACATCTAATTGTTATCAATGTTAGTAAAGTGGAATGTTGTTATTTTCTTTTATTGTTTTTATTGACTCGAATTTTATTCTTTTTTATTGTTAACTAATTTAAAAAATAATAGTTTTTCTCTTTAAATAATTGAATAATTACCTTGATAGGAATTGTTTTTCTATCCCGTATCACTCTGCCAAGCTCAATAACAGTTTGCATATAAGCTACCGATTGTTCAATACTTTGGTTAATTAAAGTAACACTGAAAGAAAAAAATGATTATTTGATTGTAGGAATTTTTAAAAAGGTTATAAAATTTCTCTATTACTTACTTGGCTTCAGGAATCATTAAATAATGAATACTGTCCGGTGAATTTTCTTTAGAAATCAAAGCTTTTAATTTTTGAAACATAAGTTCAGTAAGATAAGGTGTGAATGGAGACATAATGCGAATCATAGAAAATAAAACATTAAAAAGGGTAGTCAATGCGTTGGTGCAGTCTTCGATTCCTGTTTCTCCCTAAAACAAATAAATTTATAATATATAATCAAATTTCGCTAAATAGTTTAATTTTTTTATTCATTAAATTTCGAGTTGTTTTGTTTTTGTTTTTTGGAAAAATTGGGACATTTTTTTTCTTTTTTGTGGCAATATTTAGATCAAAGTTCTAGAGAACTGTTCGCTTTCTTATAATTATTCAGGATAATAAAAAAAAAATGTATTTTCATGTATACAGGGTGGGGCATAAAGATCTACCACATTTTGAAGGGGTATAAAAAAATGAAGAAAATTAACTAGAGACAAACTGAATATATTTTTGAAAAGAACATAAAATAATATTTTTTTAAATGTGTTTTAAACATTATATCAGACGAATAAGAGGGTGGAGGGGGTCAAAATTCTAGCCCTTTCGAACAAATTCAACCAAATTTTGTACACATATTCTGTGGACCCCAGAAGGTTACAAATGCAAAAAATAACCATCCAAAATGAGGGGGGGGGTCAAAAATGAAAATTCTAGCTCTTTCGACCAAACTATGTATACAAAATTTGGTTAGTTTTTGCATTTCTAGCCTTCTGGGGGTGGACAGAATATGTATACAAAATTTGGTTGAGTTTGGTCAAAAGGGCTAGAATTTTCATTTTGACCTACCCCCATTTTGGGTGAAGTTAGTTTTAGTTTTTGCATTTCTAGCCTTTTTGGGGCCCACAGAATATGTATTGAAAATTTGGTCGAAAGGGCTACAATTTTCATTTTTGAACCCCCCCCCCCCCTTTTGTCTGATAATGTATAAAACACATTTAAAAAAAATTATTTTATGAAATTTCAAAAATATATTCAGTTTTTTTCTAGTGAAATTTTTTCATTTTTTTATACCACTTCAAAATGTGGTAGATCTTTATGCCCCACCCTGTATAAATCAAGGGCTTTTATTTATTTTTAAATATTTAACATTAAATAAATACAAGTTTGAAAGGTTTGGTATGATGATCAGTTAAAACGACGAGGGAAGTCATTCGGTCGTGCCTTAGGAGTGTTTTGGCCATCACCGTCGTTATTATGTGTTTGGCATAGTGATTTGAATGGTTGGTAATTTTGCTTAAATATATGTTGTCTTAATTTATCTTTGATTGTAGAAATAGGTAGGTCATTTACAATGCATGTTTAGGGAAATATGGGGCCAGGCAGAGATTAAGTTGGGCCAACATCACTTAAATAAGTTAAAAATGTAAATGAATAGGTAAAATATTGAAATTTTGGTTATATTATAATAGACATACAAAATTAAAACAATAAAAAATAATCGAAAAAATAAAATAAAACTTGTAAAATAATATTACAACAGAGATTAGAAAATTACAAAAGTAAAATAAACTACATATAAAAAAGTTCTATTATGATATAAACAATAGTATAAATAAAAATGTTTTTTTTTCGTACTTTTAATTCATTCAAATGGAATAATAATATCTTCATAATTTAAAAACTCGTTCAAAGCATAATTTTCAATACACAACATAGATAAATTATTTAATTTTTGTTGTCCTAAAAGTACTTCTCAAATAATTTTTTGCTCTTTTGAGAACAGAAAATGTTCTGTCTCCATCTTGCATTGCTTATTGGGAAAGTTAGATATATTCTTAAATAATATTCAAATTTGAAAATGTTGCTATAAATGTATGTATGTAAATAACATCCACATAGAACAACTATCGAAATTCAACTACCTGGCTTGGAAATTTCAAGCAAAAGAAATTTAAAGTCGCAAGTGTTTAAAGGCGCAAGAATTTCAGGCTGCATTTATAATTTAAAATGGAAGAACAAATTATGTCCCCGGAAAGCAAAGCACGCATTTACAAATGTTGCGTTCGGCCTGTAATAACATGTGGGGCCGAAGCAAGGACGGTTACGAGTTCTTAACACAACAACTACTCCGAACAACCGAAATGAGAATTGTAAGAACCATACATGGGAAGACATTACGCGACAGAATCTACAGTGAAGAAATCGAATGTTTTCTACATTTGATTCAATCGCGAATCAAATGTAGGGAATTTTGTCAAATATTGAGTGAAAATAATATTTGAACTTATATATAGTATTTCTAACTTGAAATAATGATCTTAAATAAATTTTTATAATTTTTCTAATTAATATAACAAAGAATAATTGCTATATCAATGAGAATTGTTTTTGACCGCGCTTATTTGAAAAATATATTTATCGCGAGACTACTGCAGATTACGCTATTAATCCGCAGTAGTCTCGCGATAAATATCTTTTTCAAAAACAATTCTCATTGATATAGGAATTATTCTTTGTTATATTAATTATAAAAATTATGAAAATTTATTCAAGATCATTATTTCAAGTTAGAAATATAAGTTCAAATATTATTTTCACTCAATATTTGAGAAAAATTCCAGATTTGATTCGCGATTGAATCAAATGTAGAAAGCATTCGATTAATTTATGGCAAGCATCTAACATACATGCTAATAGACCGAGCGCTCTGGACTGGGAGATTAAATATATAACATCTGAGATTTCAAATTCACTTGGTGATCCATCCGAATGTCTAGCGGGCTATACGCGAAATGACGTTGGATTGTAGCTAAGTGGATCACATCTTTTTCTCTCTTGGTCCAGACTTAATACTCCGCAGACTCCAATAGCGTAATCCGCAGTAGTCTCGCGATAAATATCTTTTTCAAATAAGCGCGGTCAAAAACAATTCTCATTGATATAGCAATTATTCTTTGTTATATTAATTAGAAAAATTATAAAAATTTACTACAGTGAAGAGTTAAGGAAGCGAAGTGGGATAAAAGATATAGTTGAATGGGTTAATGATCGAAGGGGATATTGGGTCGAACATGTTGAAAGAATGTCTGTCGACCATCTCCCGAAGATCGTTCTGCATAATGGGGTACAGAAGCAGAAGCAGACCAAAGAAAAGATGGAATGAAAGCTACGACCCTGAAGGCTGAAGCAAATTGGATAAACAGACAGGTGTGTCTATTTAAAAGATTAAGAAGAATTATTTTGATGAGATAATTGCATACATTAATTCTTGTGTTGATAAAATTTCAAAATAGGTGTTAAGGAAGCATTTTTGATTTCATTTCTGGGCCCTAGGCAATTGCCTAGTTTGCCTAGGAGTTAATCTTGCCTGGTCTTTTAGTAAGGATGAGTAGGGTCATCGACAATTATTGTTTTATTACTTTGAATTGAACTCTAAAATTATTTCAATATATGAGTCAGGTACGCGCCCATAGCTGTATAGGTCCATATTGGATTGATGATAGTTTTGTAAATAAATAGTTTATTGTTTCTAGTCATTTGTGAGAATTATCCGTTTAGGGAGTATAGTTAGTTTAGTATGAGTTCCAATTGTTTTTATATGTTTTTGCCAAGTTAGTTAGTCTCCTATCTAAATGTATCCCAAGGTATTTTGCGTTCTTAGAGTGAGGAACTGGCTTATATTGATGGAGGACGAGAGTATCTTCTCAATGCAAAGTAACATGAATTGATTTAGTCTCGATTACAGGAATTTTCAATATCAGACTATTCGGAGATCCCTAGTGGATTCAAGCAGTGGTTCTTAACCTTTGGGTCGCAAAGCATATTCTTTGGGTTGCGACTGTTAATCAAATATTTTACTTATTATTATAAGTTAAAAAATATATTTTGATTTATTCAATACTATAAAAAATGAAAATATGAAAAACGCTCTTTTTCATTAAATTTTCCTTAACCTTTGGTTATTTTAATTGCTAATATTATATATGAGTTAAAAGAGTCATCATTGAATATTTAAGAAAATTTTTCAAGTATCGTCTATAAAAAGGTAATTAAATTTTTTTTGACGCGGGGGTCATGAACATATTTCTCAAATTTGGGTCGCAGCTTAAAAAGGTTAAGAACCACTGGATTAAAGAATAGCCCAATCGTCTACAAAAGTCCCAAAAAAGTAGTCTCGTTTATTGTTGTTAATAAAAAGATATAGGAGTAACCAAGGGGTGAACCGCGACCTAATATGCTGTACACCTACTTCACTTGTACTTCCAAATATTTCCAAGTACTTCCAAATATTCCCAACAACTTTCAAATATTTCCAGGTACTTCCAAATATTTCTAAAGTACTTCTAAATATTTCCAAGTAATTACAAAATACTTCCAAAGAGGTGTACACCTACTTCCAATCGCGGATCACCCCTCGGGAGTAACCCAAGAACGCTAAATAAATTATTAAAAATAGTCTGTTTTTATAAATAGGGAGTTACATACCTTAAGACGTTTTCTATTCATTCGAACAAACCAATTTGTTAAGTTATCAATAAATTTTAACAAGCGTGGTACTACAGTATAAAGCCTATATGCAGCCATCTCTTGTTTAACGAAAAGTAAAAGCGATTGTGTAAAAGATAAAATCCAGCAATCCATTATATTCTCTGAAACGTTTATTTGCTTTTCGTCAAAGGTAAAATTTACTTTTTCTTCCTATGAAAGTAAAACATATAATGTTAACATTTATCAAATAAAATAATGAATGTATAAAATGTCTTACATTAATTAAACGAAGTAAATTCTGTACAAGAAACCTATAGGCATTATACCATGGCAATAAAATGTCTTTTAAAACTGAACGAACACCTTCTTCTTTAAAACGCAAATTTTCCGCTCGGACTACTGGAGAATTTATCAAATAGAGTCGAAGAGCATCAGCACAGGTGAGCTTTACAATCTAAAAGGAAAAATTCGCATACATTTTTTTTAAATAATGAATTATATCTTAAGGACGTTCCCTAATAAATCGATTTTCTTCCAATCCTTTTAAAACTTTGAATACACCTATTTATAAGTGTCCTTTATACGTAGAATTTTTTTTCAATAGTCCTTGCGGCACTAAATTTGTAAATATTGACCATTGAAATTTGCATATTTAACATACGAACCCTATCCCGTTTGATGTTAAAGCTACTGATTCATTAAATAACAATCGTAATTTTCTTGAAATAATTTTGAAAAACTGAGAATCATTAACTGAAAATATAACAAATATTTTTCTGTTAAAATAATTGTATCAAGCGGTATTCGTTTTGTATGAAAAATGTTAAAAGTTAAGTACTTTTGATGGTTTTCATTTTTTCTCTCATGGCATGGCAAGTGAGAGATGGCGACTTGGCAACGTCGCACTAAAATTACTCACTTTTTCCATATCTAATAAACTTCTGCAGCTGGTGCATTTGAGATTTTTAGCTAATTCTCTCAACCTAACTATACTGTTCTCATCTGGAATTTCGCATTGAGCTGTTTCATGAAGTGTTTTTTTTATTCTTTGTCTTTTAGCGTCGGTAAGAATGTAATGTTGCCAGATCCGAGAAACGACACAGTGAAAATATTTTTGCCTTTCTCCGCATGTGAGAGTAGTGGAAAGAGCTAACTGCATCTGAGCTATATTAGGGAACGTCCTTAAGTGTTTTTTTGTTTTAAATTATTTGTAATTCAAATTTTTGTTTTAAATAATAAGTAAAATTTCAAATTATTAATAAACAATTATGAATTAGAATTTCATCTACCTCCATTGGATCAGGATAATTTTTCTTGCTTTTTGACATTTTTTGTCCATCAGCTGCTAAAATTAATCCATTAACAATCAAATTTTTGTAGGGAGGTTTCTGGAATAATGCCGTGGATATAACTAATAATGTGTAAAACCTAAAAATTTGGATAATATAATAACAAATTAAAACACATAAAATAAAAAATAAAAAAATTAACACTAGTACAAACCATCCTCGAGTTTGATCAATTCCTTCAGCAATAAAGTCGGCTGGAAAATTATTTTCAAATTCTTTACGATTTTCAAAAGGATAATGAACTTGAGCATAAGGCATGGAACCGGATTCAAACCAGCAATCAAATACTTCAGTGATTCTTCGAAGTGGAGGATATCCAGCTCGTTTGGATGGAATAACCAGATGATCAATACTAGATAAATAAAATAAAAAAAACAGAGAATGTTAGATTTATCAATTTGAATCAAAAGTTTTTTTTTATTGGAAATATTTTTAATTAAAATTAAATAAAATTATATATTGAAATTACAAAAAAAGCTGACGTGTTCTGATGTGGCCATCCACTTGACTTTACCATACAACCTGGCCCCTCACTTATATTTAATATTTAATAAAATTATTTATAATCATGTAGGGGAGAGGGTTAGTTTTTGCATTTTTAGACTCCTGGGGGCCACTGATTATGTATACAAAATTTGGTTGAGTTTGGTACAAGCGTCTAGATTTTCATTTTTTGACCCCCCCCCCCCATTTTGGGCGGTTAGTTTTTGCATTTTTAAACTTCTGGGGTCCCACTGATTATGTATACAAAATTTAGTTGAGTTTGCTCAAACGGCCTAGTTTTAATTTTTAACCCCTCCTCCACCCCCTTAATTTTGTGTCGATATGCACCAAAATCTAATCAGCTCTTTATCTCAATGGACCAAAACTACCTGTGAAATTTGGTTTCGATATTCATACTAGTTTTTGAGCTAGCTCGTCCACAAAAATTTGGTAACGCACAGACTAACTAACGGACAGAATAACAACCAGACAACTAGAATAACTAACAGACATTTTGACAAAACAATTATTATCTCAAAAAATACTCTGTATGGTAATGTAAAAATTTGTTAACTCGAAAATTTTTAAATCGGACTAATGCTTCAAATACGAAAAAAAGTTTTATAATTTTTATTTTATTTTAATAAAAAATAATAAAAAGCTGTCAAATCCAATGGGGCTCGCATAGCGAGAGGTTCTTACCTAAATACATATGAGCCGTTTATTTTGAAAATGGCCTAAGTCTAATTTTGAAAAAATGAGTTAATGACAGATTTAGTTAGACAAAGATATTTCTTTTCATATTTATAAGCCAAAGGAGTACAATATCCTTATGAATTCGTCAAAATAAAAACATCAAAATATATATAAATATATGTATTTATAAAAATATAAATATCTCAATATAACAAATAATGGATTTACAGCACTTTCAAAATAAACTGCACATATTCAGTGGAGCGTCGATAATCCGGATTAATTGTGACCGGACCCTGCCTGTCCGGATTATCAAAATGTCCGGATTTTCGAAAAGAATCAAAAAAAGGTCGTTCTGAGTTCATAACAAAAAGAAAACTTTCTAAAACCGTTAATAATTCACTTTAGTGGTTAAATAATTGGAGCAGATAAATAAAACCATTAATTAATATGAACTTATAATGTATTTTACTAACGCTTTTGTTTGACGAATATGTATGTATGTATTCACTTCAACTTTTTTTTACCGGAATTGAATCCGGATTATCGAGGGTCCGGATTTTTGACGACCGGATTATCGACGCTCCTCTACTGTATGTATTTAATTTTATAAATTTTACGGTTTATTTAGTCACATAAATTAAACAAATAGAGTAATTTCAGTTAATTAACTCTATTTATTTAATAGATTTACAAGACAGTTTCGGTCACCACTGGTAGACCATCTTCAGTAGTACTGGATATATGCTTATAGATGAGAATTAACAAATTCTTATTTAAACCTATTTTAAGAATTTTTGATTGATTGAACATTATATATTAGTAAAGATTTGAGCATCTTCTTTTTGAAAATAGTTGGAATGTTTTTCAAAATCAGCTCGGGTTCAGATTAACAAATCAATTTTAAAAGAGAAAGAATTTAATTTTTAGGACAGATTCTAAGATAATCTCAATATTCTTAAACATGGTCAAACTAAATGAAAACGTTGAGCGCATAGGTAACAATTTGTCCCAAACAGCACAGACAGACAAAATTTCAAGTTGAATAAAACCGTGTAAATATTTTTTATAAGTCTAGGTTTGCAATTTTATACTATAGCAAATATACTTTCATTTGAAAATATACCTATTTTTCAAGAAATATGTTATTATTGACAATCTGATAAAGCATTTTTTGTTTATTAAAAAATGTTAAAAAATATACATATATAAATGTTATGTTAAGTTCTGCTTTTTTATTTATTTATGAATTATTGTTATATATATTTGAGAGTTTTTTTTGTACGAGTAATAAAGAGTACGTTAGCTAATGGTGGGGGGGGGTACTGGCCGCGAATATACTTTCGGATTTTAAGGGAGCGGCGACTTAATAAAAGGTTAAGAACCCTGGAGTTAGAGCTTATTATGGAAATTTTCAGCTAGACCAATAATCCAACATTTAACCTACCTCTCTATTCACTAAGGGTTTTTATATGTCATGTTTCTAGCTTTAATATTTAGAATCTACAAACCAATGACAGATGAGACGGACAGACAGACGAAATCTCACCATAAGAGTTCCGTTTTTTACCATTTTTCGCACGAAACCCGATAAAATTGTGACCCCTTATATAAAAAAAAAAAATTCTCACGAGCCAATCCTCTACTTCTAGTTAATTTAAATGAATATAAAAAAGTGTATACCGTTTAGCTTTTATAACGAATTGTCCAAAATTTTTATATTCTGATATTGTTTAATTTATTAATCGTTTAGCTAAGAGAAATGAAAACCAAAAGTAAACACTATTCATGATCAAGATGAGAAGATATAAAGAGTTTAAGGTAATATTTTGGAAATTGTTACAGAAATCTAAATGATCATATTTAATAATACTAGAAGTAAAAAGAAAACTAAAATAATTTATAATCTTACGATTCTCGATGTAAATCTGTTATCTTCTCGCCAGTTGCTTTTTCCAGTTCTTCTATAGAGCCAATACAAACAACTTCCTTTCCATCTTCAGACATCCATAAAGGAATTGGTGTGCCCCAATATCGATTTCGACTAATAGCCCAATCTCTAGCATCGCGAAGCCAATTTCCAAACCGTTTTTCTTTTACAAAATCTGGAACCCAATAAATCATAATTTATGGGATATAAATCAATGATACTTTAGCAGGACGGTTTAAATTGAAAATTAATAAAAATAAGACGAAATAATAATGAATTTAATAATTTAATAATTTATTATTATTATCATTTCCAATTTGTATTAATTTGAAAGTTTATAATAGGAAAATAAGGACAAGTTTTTATGTGCGACTATTTTATTTATCAGCCAATGTTTCGTCGACTTTACCGACTTCTTCAGGGCTTCAAATAGTCATACCACACATTCGTCTAAATTTTTTTGTTATCTTCGTTACCATTGAAGACCAAATTTTAGTGTTTTTTTAAATTTGAGATTTCTTTATGTAAGGATCAAAAGAAAAAAGATTATTTTCTGTTTTTAAAAACAGTGTTGCCTCATTTATGTTATTTCTGTTTTTAAAAACAGTGTTGCCTCATTTATGTTATTTCTGTTTTATATCTAATGTAATTGTTAATATAAAAAGAAAAGAAAGAAAAATTGTTTTATGTGAATGTGCCAAATATTTTTTGAAATTTGTATTTCTGATGGTCTTCAATAATAACGAAGATAATAAGAAAATTTAGACGAATGTGTGACATGACTATTTGAAGCCCTGAAGAAGTCGGCAAAGTCGATGAAATGTTGGCTGATAAATAAAAAAGTCACACATAAAAACTTGTCCTTATTTTCCTATTATAAACTTTCAAAATATAATTTATTTGTTAGAGACTATTATTTCGAAGACTTGATTTTCATCATTAGTTTATTAGTATGTTATGTGATCAGCTCACTATTTCAACGAAACGAAAACATCAAATCAGGTATTTGAACCCATAAGAAATAACAGATAAAATATTTCTCATTAAAAAGATTGATGATGAAAGTCAAACCTTCGAAACTATAGTGTCTAAAAAATACAGTGTCGTAAGTCGAATACGAAATCCCATCTCGTTTACTTTCCCGATCAATTAAATAACTGGTCAAGGCAACAACTCGCCTCTATCTTGTACTATTCTAAACCAAACCATGCATCAAGCAGAGGACAACCTCATTGATTTCTCTTTATGAATCAACAAACTCTTGGTAAAATAAAATCTTTTCAATGGAATTGGAAGATCTAGAATGAAATATTTTCCCCTGATAATGAAGCATATGGGATGTGAGACTTTTATAATGTTATAAGGTTTGGTCAAGACTTTGGAAACAATTCTTGTAAAAACAATAAAAAAATTCCTGATTATTTCTGATTCAAAAAGTGTACTTTTAGATATGGAAAATTTTGGAAAAAATAAAACAGAGAATTATTTAATATATCAAATAATAAACAAACTAATAGAAACTAAAAAGGATATAAGATTTTTATGGATTTCGAGTCATGTGGGAATCAAGGGAAATGAAAAAGTTGATAAACTAGCAAAGGATGCGATACAAATAGGAGAAATATTCGAAATAGAAATCCCCAAACCAGATGTTGTTTCTAGAATTAAAGGAAACATATTATCAACATTTCAACAAGAATGGAGAGAATCGAGCAAAATCAGAGGCTCTCATTTATACAAAATTATGCCAACAATAAGCAAAAAGCCGTGGTATAATGATATAACACTCAATAGAAAAATTATATCTCTCCTAGTACGATTAAGATTGGGACATACAACTCCTAAACACCTATTCCAAATGAAAATAAAGGACAATCCTTTGTATAACTGTGGCGAAATCGGCGATATTAACCACCTGGTACTAAATTGTACAAACGAAAAGCATAAATAAGTACAAGAAATCATAATTTGGTGTCATCTATTAAATTCGATGGAATGGAATATTTTTAATTATATGTCAGAGGGGTTGTTTTTCACCCCTCAGGAATCGAACCCGAGTGCCACTAACAGCAATCCGGTCCACCTGGCTCACCTGCAGGTTGCGAACCTCTCTGACATATGTACACGCATAGATGACACCAAATTATGATTTCTTGTAAATTTGAATCTATTACCATCGGCAAATTAATATCTTTCATATTAAATTAGGAAAAGTCATTCCATTGCCCTTCGAATTTTTGAATCTCTTCAAAATTCGAAACACTCATCGACCTTTATTTAAATTATATGACATGGCTATATGTTTAAATTTAGAATCACTATATCGCGAAATTTTACAAATTAAGATAACAATCTTTGAGTAAAATATTTTACGCGTGTACATATGTCAGAGGTTCGCATCCTGCAGGTGAGCCAGGTGGCCCGGATTGCTGTTACTGGCACTCGGGTTCGATTCCCGAGGGGTGAAAAACAACCCCTCTGACATATAATTAAAAATATTCCATTCCATCGAATTTAATAGATGACACCAAATTATGATTTCTTGTAAATTTGAATCTATTACCATCGGCAAATTAATATCTTTCACATAAATAAGTAGGTTATAATGAAAGGCAGTCCATAAATTTATTTGTTTAGGTTTAAAATAAGAGGCGTGGCAGCTTCAATTTTTTCTTTTTATTTATTTCTCAATTCCCACTAACGTTTCGGCCATTGGTTATGGCCATCTTCAGAGCGGGAATTAGTCAATATTTATATAAAAATTTTTTTTTTGATACACTTGTCATTAGTTAAAATTATATACAAGAAACATAAATAAATAGGATATATACAAAACTTTTTACAGGGTTCGCCAGAAGGCCGAAAGATATAATTTTCTCAATTGTCTTTTTTCTTTCAAGACGAAATGTCAATTCGACTTCTCCTTCTTCAGGAAATTGAATAGTTATTGATGGGTGAGTATAACTCGGTTCCCATTTGTCTCTCCTTTCAGTGATAGCAACAATATTACAATATTTTCCAACATTATACCATAAGATAACCAAGTACACTTATTATATAATGTTAGAAAATATTGTAATATTGTTGCTATCACTGAAAAAAGAGACAAATGGGAACCGAGTTATACTCACCCATCAATAACTATTCAATTTCCTGAAGAAGGAGAGAAAAAAGTCTCCGAAACGTCGGAAATTGAATATAATTTAAATAATTTATAGACTGCCTTTCATTATAGCCTACTTATTTCGCTTACCAGTCCGACTTTCTAAGAAAATAAATAAAATTAGAAAAGCATAAAATTGATAAATTTTATTCTGAGATTTTACGATGTATTTCGTTTCCAATGAGCGTGGAAACCATTCTATATCACCTATACAATGAAAATGAAATGACTAAAGAAATAATAAAATTCTTAATTTTACTTAAATTATTTATATAAATTGAACATTTAGAATGAATAAATTTTATGAATGACTCCTATATTGAGTACAAATGATGGCCAAATGGTGTCCAGCGAGGCCAAAACAAAAAAAAAAAAGGTTTGGTTTAGAATAGTAGAAGATAGAGGTGAGTAGTTGCCTTGACCAGTTATTGAATTGATAAGACGTTCGGGAAAGTAAACGAGATGGGATTTCGTATTCGACTTACGGCACTCTCACTGTAATCGCTCGATTAGAAAATGCACACTTGAAAATTTTCAATGTGCGCATGCTCAATTTTCTCGAGTGCTGTAAGTTGAACGCTTTGAGTCTCTGCGAAGTGTTTAATAAAGATATAGAGCAAGAAATAAATCGTGGTTTACCAATAAGTCGATTCACAGCTTTTCAGTAAATTTGGACTCATTTGTTCTACTCGAATGAACCAAGAAGGAACAGCTTTATATATGAGTGGAGTATCTGATCTCCAGCAAAAAGGGTAACTATGTTTAACACTTCCACTTTGAATAAGTCTTCCATTATTTTTAAGCCATTTTATAATATTTTTATCTGCATCCTAAAACAGAAAATGTTACAATATTTATGGTATTGATTCCAAGTAATTACAGTAAACTCTCGATTATCGACGAAATTGGATGGGGCAGCGACCGCGAATAAGCGAATTCAGCGTATAATCCGCAAAATGTCCGAAAATGAACACAAATCAACACTAAAATGCATTTGAACAATTTTTATTCACAGTAGCGCGCCTAAATACTACCTTGATCAAAAAGTTTCAGGAATTTATTCAGAAAATACAAATTTATTCATCAAAATCGATATTGTCCCATTCAAAGTACTCCCCATCGACTGCAACACACTTATCTTGATCCAATCCTCGAAACATTTTTTTATACTCGGTTTTCGGTATGGACTATCAGAGCCGTTTTCGATTTTTACGATTTTAAAAATGAAATCGTCTTTGTATCAATGAGTTTGTATTAAATTTTGAGTTAAAAATGGTGCGAAAATGTTGATAATATTGTGTTACTCTACCGAAGACAAACTTTTATGTGTGGCCCAAGTTTTCATGAGTCTGTCGAGGATGCGAAAGCAGTCGACATCGAAAACCGAGGAAAACGTCGATAAAATCTAAGAAATGATTGCCGAAAACTGTAAAGTGACCATTGGAGAGATGGCAGCAAACTTAAACATCGCTTATCAATCCGTTCAAGACATTTTGTTCAATGATTTGGCTTTGAGACGCCAAAAAAGACCGGATTTGTGGGAATCACATAACGCGAGGTCGAACAATACCATTGTTATCCGTAACTTTTTGACCAAGAAATGAACGAATACCATCCAACAGACACCGAATTCGACTGATTTGGCTCCCTGTGACTTCTTCCTGTTCAGTCGACTCAAAAAATCGCTCTGGGAACGAGTTTTAGCAGCCAAGTGGAGATAATGAAAAAATCGAAGACGGCTCTGATGGACAAACCAAAAACCGAATATAAAAAATGTTTTGATGATTGGATCAAGTGCTGGCATGAGTGCGTTGCAGTCGATGAGGAGTACTTTGAAGAAGACAATATCAATTTTGATTAATAAATTTGTATTTTTGATTTTCTGAATAAATTCCTGAAACTTTTTGATCAATGGAGTATGTATGTGTATTAAGTTTGTATTTTTAATTATTCAAATTCTGTACTTGTATTTGTAAATATATCCACTCACCCTAACAGGTTGTCGCTCTAAAAATAGCTTCTGTTTTACAATAGTAAAAAAAGTAAAGCAAGAGCGCTGATAATCGAGAATTTAGTGTATTTGAATTAACAAATATAATCAAATTAATTTTTAGAATAATGATTTACTCTTTTCTTTTAATGAATTAGCTATTTTTTTTTTTTTAGATAATACTAAATCAAAATAAAATTCAAGAGAAGCATACTTTTACGTATTGGCCTGAGAAATCGCTAACAGGTTCTGTGAATCTGCCACTTGCATCAACTGGGCAAATCATTTCTTGATCTCTTGTAATCATTCCTGCATTAAGACACACTCTGAAATCATCTTCTCCAAAATAAGGAGCCTGGTGAACAACACCAGTACCCGATTCTTCAGTAACATAAGAATCTATATTGATTTGAAAAGCCCCTTTCTCAGCCAGCTAAAAATATTTTGTTTTATATTATTTTAACTGGAAATTTTTTTATAAAATTATTAAATAATTACTTACATGAGCATAATAATTAAAAAGTGGTTTATATTTTTTTCCTTTTAATGTTAATCCTTTGAATTTTTCAATAATATTATATTGTTTTTCATCTTTATATAAAGAAATTAGTCTAGCTTCCATTAAAATTAAGATTTTTCCAGTTTCATTATCTATAACAAAAAAAATTCCATTAGTACTGTCAAAAAAATATAACGTAATTAAATAAAAAATTCTATTATTAAACTAACTATCAAAAAAGTCGGTCATTCTTTCAGTAAAACAGTTATCTCCTCAGAGAAATTTAATTAAATATCGTATGGAGATGTCGCACATTGGTTTAAATCAGCCAAATGGCGTTTTATATTTGTTTGTTTTTTAATTATTATTTTAAAAAAGAATAGAAAGCTTTTTTTAAGTGCATATGCTGAATTATATCTTATTTTAATTTAATTATTGAAATATTATGAACATCTTAAGAAAATTCGACTTGTCCATCATGAATGTGGAAATCATTATTAAAAAACTGTAATCAATTTGTCTCAAAGCTGAAATTATCAATAAGATTGAAGTGGTTTTTGGAGACGGACTGATAAATAAATTGAGTGGATTTTGATGAGGCAGTTCAAAATTCAAAAAAAGAGAGATAATTATAACTATCTGTTTTATTCAAAATCGACGTTTCGGAGGTTTATTCCCTCCTTCTTCAGGGTTTTGAAAGGTCAGTGAAGGAAATTCAATGTGACGTCCTCTCTGTCTCCTCTCTCAGTGGCATTAACAATATTATACAGTATTTCATTCTCAGCAGAATTTAATGAAATACTGTATAATATTGTTATTGCCTCTGAGAGAGGAGACAGAGGGGAATGTCACATTGAATTTCCTTCATTGACCTTTCAAAACCCTGAAGGAGGGAATAAACCTCCGAAATGTCGGTTTTGAATAAAAAATTCGGGTGTGTGCTTAAGACCACACGGCAGAAATAATAACTTATATGACATTTATAATTCTAATATTCTAAAATTATTAAAATTTATATTTTTATAAAAAAAAAATTTTTTAAGTAAACTTTTAATTATTTTTTGTGATTGTTAAATATATATTATGTTATGTTATTTTTAAATATTATATTATTATATTTAATGTTTAGTTTTTTTATTCAGGATTTTGGACTAAGTATTTCTATTTTTAGATTTATCTTACAGTATTTCATTAAATTCTGCTGAGAACGAAATACTGTATAATATTGTTACTGCCACTGAGAGGAGACAGAGGGGATGCCTACATTGGATTTCCTTCACTGACCTTTCAAAACCTTGAAGAAGGAGGGAATAAACCTCCGAAACGTCGGTTTTTTAATAAAAAAGATAGTTATAATTATCTCTCTTTTTTGAATTTTGGACCGCCTCATCAAAATCCACTCAATTGATCTTATAAATTATTTAATTTAAAACTCTCAGTTAATTTTTCTGATTTAAACAAAATTTTGACTAAAGATTAAAGAAACCATTACAATTTTAAATAATACAAACTTATTAATTAAAAACCAGATTTAGAGTGTTTTTTTAAAAAAAGGGTGTACATTTATAGATACCTTAAGGAGGATCCTTATTATATTAGCATAGAGAGTAGGACATGACCTGTTTTTTATTATATGTATATGATTCAAATTTTTAGAGTATTTTTAATTTTATACCTGAAATTTTGACATAATCCAAATTCGGATTTACACAGAGCGCCATATTACTAGGAAGAGTCCAGGGGGTTGTAGTCCAGGCAACTAATTCGATGTTTTCGTCATCAATTAAAGGAAAGCCAACAAAAACTAAAAAAATATTTATTATATAATATATGTAAATATTTCTAAAAAAAATATTATATAATATTTTATTACCTGCCGGATCATTAACTTCTTTATAAGCTAAGCCAGATTCAAAATTAGAAAGTGGCGTATTACAAGCTGTTGAATAAGGCATTACTTTTACTCCTTTATAAACTAATCCTTTATTAAATAGCTGCTTAAAAACCCACCATACACTCTCCATAAAAGTAGGATACAAAGTCTTGTAATCATTTTTAAAATCTAAAATCAAATCATTATTTAGTATTTTAATTTTTTAATTTTTAATTCAAATGGATGCAAAAAGGTGTCTTCGACCCCAACCCAGTCCCTGAAATTTAATCTTTTTCACGATGCGAATGCTAATCTCGACTTAGAGATTGTTCGTGAGAAAAATAAGGCTTTATTTAAAGAAAATCAGATTTTTATTAAGAAGTTGTATTAATTTATGAAGAGTTTAAAAAATAAGAGACGTGCAGCTTTTATTTATTTATTTTTTATTTATGAACTCCCGCTAACGTTTCGGCTATTGGTTGTAGCCATCTTCAGAGCGGGAATTTGCCATGCCGGAAACGGGCGTCGGCCCCTCTCCACAAACAAGAAATATACATATTATATACAAAACTATATACAGGGTGTTCGCCAAAAGGGCAAAAGATGTAATACTTTTAAGACTATTATTGTCTTTTTCCGTTTAAGATGAAATGCAAAGTGTAGCCAACTTTTTTTTATATAAATATTGACAAATTCCTGCTCTGAAGATGGCTACAACCAATAGCCGAAACGTTAGCGAGTGTTCATAAACAAAAAATAAATAAATAAAAGTTGCACGTCTCTTATTTTAACCCCTTCATAAATTAATACAACTACAGCTATAAAGAATTCTTAAAATTAAAGTTGTGAATAAAAGGGAAAAGAATAAACATACATAAAAGAGAAAAGAATAAACAAACAGTCTCCTTGGTTACCAAAACACAATTAAAGGATTTTGATTTTGTTCGCTTTAGAATCCGTCTCATAGGAAAAGATAGGAGGATCGGGTGGAAAAGACTAGCGAATGGAATGTCCCTTGAAATCACAACAAGCGCACTTTATAACACGCGGCTGTTGAATGACTTGAAAAATCCTAGTGACGGTGATTGACCATTTGGACCCGTGGACGTTTTTTATGTCCTGAAGAAGGAAATGTTCGGTTTTGTGATTTCACTCTTTATTAATGCACCAAATTCTAGCAAAATGCCAAGTTTTAGCATTCCAGAGTAATTATATAATATTTTAAATCAATTGACTATATTATTATATGTTAAATTTAGCCTATTAATTTCACCCCTTCATTTCAGGTCCCGAAGAAGGGAAAGTTTCGGTTTTTCAATTTCCTCCTTTATTTATGTCCCAAGCTTTACCAGTATGCAAAATTTCAGCATTTTAGGTTGATTGTATTTTCACTATATGTTAATTAATCCTATAAATTTCACCCCTTCACTTTAGGTCCTGAAGAAGGGAAAGTTTCGGTTTTTAGATTTTTTCCCTTTGATTGTAACCAAACTCCACCAGTACCTATGCCAAATTTCAGAATTTTAAGATCAGCGGAAGTACTGTAGGTTCGTGGTGAGTCTTCTTCTTCTTCTTCTTTAGCCTGTTGAAGTCCACTCCTGAACATAGGCCTCTTCCATTCTCTTCCGTGGTGAGTGAGTGTGATAAAAATGGCACTTTCAAGACCTTAATAACTCAAGAACTATAATAGGTTTATTTATGAAATTTTGGATTCTAGGTGGGTTAATTATTAGACTTGGAAAATTGCAAGTGTGTAGGTTTAATAGTTTATGAGTATGGGGGGATCAGAGGAAAGAAGGAACAATTAAACACCGTGTTAAAACATGAGACCAATTGCAACGTTTTGCCAATTTATTGTGGCTTCATCAAGATTTGATCAAGGTAATTATCTTATGTTATGTCTGGGTTGATTTTGATGATTGTGAATGATTCATTTGTATTTATTTTTTGTATACAGCCTGATGAAGCCACAATAAATTGACGAAACGTTGCAATTGGTCGCATGTTTTAACACGGTGTTTAATTGTTCCTTTTTCTAATATTCATTTCTTTTTTTAATTTCGCTTTCATTTATAGCTTTACGAGTTTACTCTTAGTAACTCATTGGAAAGTAAAAATGTATGTGGTTGTAGTTTAAATTGAAAGTTTTTGCCGAGAGTAGCAGAATTTATATATATTGAAGGAGACAATAAAAAGAGTGTTCGTTATAAATAAATAAAATTTATAATTTCATCCAGAAGACACACTCTTTTATGGTTGTTGTTTAGTTTTTTTTATTTTTAGGACCTTATCTAGGTAATATAATTTTTTCCATTAAAATAGCAATGCAGAAGCATAACACTACAGCGATTGGCGAAATAACAAAAAATAAAACCCATTCTGACCAAGTTTATTCACTTCATAAAAAAAACTACATACTTATTCCATAATAAGGGGGACCTTTAGATTTTGGGTCCTGGGGTGGAAATTTTATGTGGGGGCTATGTTTCTTCGATTTTGGAAAGTGGCATGATGAGGTATTTTTTGGGGCGTTTGTCCCAGTGTTTTGGCACCAGAAATGTTCATGAGAACACCCGCAATATGAAAAATAAGGATTTATTTAAAGGGAATATGATTTTATTAAGAAAGTTGTGTTTACATAAAAGAGAAGAAGGCAAAGAATGTGAATAAACAAACAGTCTCCTTGGTTACTAAAAGAGAGGGTTAGATATTAGCGTCCGAGCAGAGATATTACACCTTCTTGCATCATATCATTTAAAATTAAAAAAATTAAAAAATTAAATACCAATCCATCTTCCTAGTCTAGTAATGATTGTTTCCCATTCTTCCGAATATCTCATGACGATTTTTCTACATTCGCCATTATAATTTTTAATTCCCATTTTATCCACATCTTCAGGTCCTTTAATATTGAATAATTTATCTATTTCAAATTCCTAAAATAAAATATAAATAATTTTATCTCAAAGTTCATGTAATAATATATGTATTATAAATCTATTAAATAAGTGTATATTATACCACTGGCAGACCATGGCAATCCCAACCAAAACGCCGTTCAACGTGGTAACCTTGTTGATGAGCGAAGCGAGTTACAATGTCTTTGATCGTGCCAGCTAGAATATGTCCATAATGAGGAAGTCCAGTGGCAAAAGGTGGACCATCGTAAAAGGTATACCTGCAAATTTAGGATTATAATTACAATAGCCAAAATCTTTTTGCATTATATTTGGGAGCCTGAAGCGGCTGTTCATGCGTTAATAGAGGATACCGCCCCGTTTTCTATTGTTTATTATTCTTGTTTTATATATTTGTTATTTTATAAATATTGTAAATGATTAATGTGCAGAGGTAGGTGCAGAGGCGTAGCCACGGGGGGGGGTCAGAACCCTTCCCAAGGGTAGGGCTCATGGAATGAGTAAGGGCAACGACAAACCGTTTCTTATGACAAACTAACTGCAATTAAATATATTTCATATGTTTTAATCAAGAATTATGTTCTTTTTTAATTTCTTGACGTACCTTTTTAGTCCAGTTAAATTGTCCTCTAAAGGGCCCCTCGCGGGGAAAGTTTTAGGGTAGTTTTGATTTCTTGATCCTATGTGTTTTTTGGTGTGCTGAATCCTAATCTGAGGTTTGCTAACAAAATTTCAGTGACGGAACATTGTCAAAAATGCAAAAAAAGGTAAAAAATCTCATTTTTTGGGGTTTTTTTTTTGCTTATAACTCGAAAACTATCAACTTTTCGTAAATAACCTTACTTTTCAAAATGAAAGTTCATAAAATTTCCTACAAATTTCATCATTTAGATTTTTTCTCCGGCCAACCGTTCGGGCTCAAGCGCTAGTTGAAAATTGGCGTATTTTTTTTTTCGCAAATCGCAAAAACTCGCAGTTTTTTCGATTTTTCCCATTTTGACCATGAAGGAGCACGTTTTCGACAAAGACCACTCTATACATTTTTAAACTAGATTAAATTTGCCACAATTTAAACAGTTTCATCTTAATTGGATAATGGTAACCCATGCCGCAATGAGGTTGAAGTTTTGAAAATCTGCGATTTTTTGCAAAATAATCGCAGTTTTTCCTTCATAAAATGAAAACCTCTCATCCTAGAAACTTGATTCCTATCTCATTCTCTAGGACATTTTGTTGATTGAACGTTTACCTGGACCACTTTTTTGTTAAAACACTTAATTTATAATTAATTATTATTAATTATTAATTATTAATTTATTATTTTAATTATTAATTAATTAATTTATTTAATAATTATTTAATTTTATTTAAAAATTTTATTTTTTTTACTTAATTTATTTTTAATTTTTATTTTTATCCAGCATTTTCCATGACGAAATTTCCGCCCCCCCCCCCCCCCCCCCCATGAAAATTTTCTGGCTACGCCACTGGCTAGGTGTTTGTAAATGGCTGCACAGTTCTGTTTCTTAACAAGGCTTTGTTATTTATATTATGTTACGTCTAATTTGTAAAATTGTCTATTTCTGGAAAGAGGCAACATTTTGCCGAATTCATGCATTAAGTAAGGAAATTAAACTATTTATGGATTTTATTTATATCAACTAAACGAAAGTGCATATAATTATATGTGCTTTTTTATTTATAAAATAAAACGGTATTTACGTATTAACGCCACCGCAGCTAGATTTGGCGGTTTTTTAATTTCGCCAATCTACACCTAAAATTTTTGAGATAAATCATAAAATAGAATAAATCAGTTCCCTCTGTCAAAAAACAACTTGAATAGGTTCGGTTTATGATCTCGGTTCGATTAGATAAAAAATGCGTTCCCAAACAAACCTTGCGGTGGCGTTAATGTACCCGAATTTTTTATCTAATCAAACCGAGATCATAAACCGAACCTATTCAAGTTGTTTTTTGACAGAGGGGAACTGATTTATTCTATTTTATGATTTTTCTCAAAAATTTTAGGTGTAGATTGGCGAAATTTAAAAACCGCCAAGTCTAGATGCGGTGGCGTTAATACGTAAGTATCAATAAAACTTTTGTTAAACATTATTAAGAGTATAACATATTTACTAAAAATTAAATTTTTTTTGGCTATGTAGTGCCATTTATGTGGTCTATTAATTAAAGTTGACCTGTGTTTAAAATAATAATAAATTGTGCTTATTACTTGAGAAATCGTCAATGATAATATCTTAATTCCGTAAATAAGCAAGCAATTTGCTTCATTCATGAATTAGGCAAAATGATTTCTCTTTCAGAAATAGGTAATTTCACAAATTAGGAATAACCGCGTAACATATACATATAATATGAAATAAATAAATAAATTATAATTACCTAGGTTTATTTTTAGATTGTTTTAAACAATTTTGAAATACATCATTTTTTTGCCAGAAACGTAGGATCTTTTCTTCTTCTTCAGAAAAATTTATTGACTCAGGAACAGGCTCCATTTGCTAAAAATACAAGCAAATGCATATCAGAGTATTTATTTATTTAATGTATTCTAAAATAGAACTTGAGAAATTTTTAAGGAATTGTCTTCTACTAAATCCGAGCTATTATAGATCATTTTTATTACATGTCAGAAGGGTTGTATTCAATCCTTCTCGGGAACTGAACCAAGGTGCCAAAAAGCAATACGGACCAATAGGGAATGAATTCAACCCTTCTGACGTGTAATAAAAATAATAGCTCAGATTTAGCAGAAGACAATGTCTCATGATTTCTTTACAATTTAAGTCTGCTATCATCGGCAATTTGAGCTTTTATATAATAGAGCTTATAGTTATATTAAGAATAAGTGATTATTAATTAACTCCTTAAAATATTGAAAAGAACCAGCCAAACTTTGGCACAGGAAGTTGAAAATAAAATAATTAAGAACAGGACGACGACTTTAGTTAGTACAAGAAAATGAACCAAGGAATAGTAGCGTAGGTAAAAGAGAATAATTAATAGAGTTTGTGGTGTTGGTGCAAAGGTGAAACATCTTTAATAAAGATAAAAGTAAATAAATATTTTATGAGATATTAATTTAATTTTGTTTATTGAGCTTCCGAGGAGCAGGCGCCTCTTACAAAGACAAAAGAGCATTAGACAAATTTATTTGCACATCTTTCACACTTTCAGCTTCAGAACAAATTAATTCAGATTCAGAGCGGGTGGCTGAGAGGGCCAGGATTAATCCTCGCTCACATTTCACATTTCTTTTTTTTTTTTTTTTTTTTTATTCACAAAAAATAATCATGCGCCACCCGCTCTATATGTTCATCTGCCGAAAGTATAAAAATTAAGGAGAGATCCCCTCATCGCCCCTATATGTCAAATCCACACCACCACACTCTCTTCCACGGAGTGTGATACAAACCCTGACCAAGCCCGCCCCGACGCCAAATCGCTCCGCAATATTATCCACAGGACTGGAGTTGCCCCTATATTTTTCTATTTTGTTTCGGTAGGCAACACCCAGTCCTGCAAGCGCGGAGACGATCTGGACGTCCAAAACCCACACCACCCCCGCCGAATCCTTTGCCACGATGTCTGGCTTTCTGTTGCCCGCCGAGCTGGAGTACAAGTACTCAACTCGACACGCATTCCCTTTTTGATCAAATCGTCAGCCAGACTTATCGTACCACAGCGTCATGCCTCTTAACCGCTATCCCGTCCACAACATTGGATGATGTGCGCCGTTGTCTCAGTTCGCTTGCAGCCAGCCCGGCACATCGGGGGCCCCTCCGGCCGTCTTCCCCTGCTGGTTCTTACGGCTGAAGGAAGGGACCCCGATCTAAGCCTACAAAATTCTATAAATATATTGTTCTTAATAACTCCTGGGCGCAGCATCCAATTAAAAGAGCTCTTTGCTCACCGCGCACATCTCCAAATCCCGGCCATTGACGCTACCGTATAGGTTCTCGCGAGTTAGGTTTTCTAGGTCACTTGTTTAACGTGAAACAAGTGACCTAAAACCTAACTCATAGATTAATAATATCTCATAAAATATTTATTTACTTTTATCTTGGTAAATGAGAAGAAAGCATAGAATAAATAAGGAAGTCATATAATCTGAATTAGAAGTCAAGAATTGAGCTAGAGGTATACACTTATAGGAATGTAATATTCTCATATTCTAAAAAAAAATTGTATTTGTTCAGATTTCATACATCACTTAGAAGCCTCGATAAATTTTGAAATTAAAATTAATTCAATAAAAATACGAGTAGATATTTAAAATCTTTGATTCGAGCTAGTAAATTATTTTTTATGTAGAAAAAAAATTATTATGCTTCTGAATATTTGTGCGAGGTCATTATAAAGGAGGTGACAACCTGGAAGATAGGAAAGACTGGAGATAAGATAGTGGACCTTAGAAAGGCCATGCTACAGGAGATTGTTGAAGATTAAATGGATAGATTAAATTACAAATGAGGAAGGAAGTTCTTGATAAGATTAGAGAAAAATTGGAAACATTTAGGAAAAGTTTAGTAGTCCAGTCAAATTGTGTTTTCTATCAGGAAAATCTTGGGGTAGTTCTGATTTTTTGCATATAGTATATGTTTTTTGATTTGCTGAATCCAAATCTGAGGTCTTCCACCAAAAAGAAGCAACATTGTAGAAAATGCAAAAAGGTGAAAATTTCCATTTTTTGGCTGTTTATCCCTTATAACTCGGAAACTATCAACTTTCCGTAAATAACCTTCCTATTCAAAATGAAAGTTCATAAAATTTCCTACAAATTTCAATATTTAGATTTTTTTCTCGACCAACCGTTCGGGCTCAAGCGCAAAATCCAAGTTTTCGACCTCGGCAGCCCAAAAACTCGCACTTTTTTAGATATTTTCCCATTTTGACCATAAAGGACGTTTTCGACAAAGACCACTATATAATTAACTAGATTAAATTTGTTATAATTGAAACAAAGTTTCATCTTAATTGGATAAATGGTAATCCGTGGCGCAATGAAGTTGAAACTTGTATTTTGCGCTTGAGCCCGAACGGCTGGTCGGAGAAAAAACCTAAATAATGAAATTTGTAAGAAATTTTATGAACTTTCATTTTGAATAGGAAGGTTGATAGTTTCCGAGTTATAAGCGAAAAACAGACAAAAAATCGAAATTTTCACCTTTTTTTGCATTTTCTACAATGTTGCGTCACGAAATTTTGGTGGGAGATCTCAGATTTGGATTCAGCGCCCCAAAAAATCAGAGCTACCCCAAAACTTTCCCCATAGGGGCTCATTTGAGACAATTTGACTGGACTATAGATGATAGGACACACTTTGAGAGACACTAGGTATACTGAGGGATATTTTAGAGATTGAGGTAGGGGAAAAAGGGGGACCGAGAAGAAAGATTACAATACTTTTAACAGATAATAAAAAAATGAGGAATTACACCAAGAAGGTGTATTTAAGGCTTGGATTGGTCCTTCCATCGTGAAAAGAAGATTTTACGTGCTGAGTTAGAGTCGAAGGCACCTGTGGATGCAGGTCTTAAACAGCTGAAGGATATAGGTCGCGAGAAAGCGCAGGAACTGAGTTCCAGTCTCTAGCGGTCATAGGGATAAACGATTTGGCGTAAGTGTTGGTTTGATTTTTATCCAAGTTTGATAGCGAAGGTGTCAAGCGTTCAAAAACCGTGTTTTTTTATTATTATTGTTTTTTGTTATTTTATGAAATTGATACAAGAAGTTGCACAAAAAAGGTACAACTCTCTGTAGTCTTGGGTGGACCCTTGTATTATAAAAAGAAGAAATTTCAGGGATTGGGTCCGAAGTGAAGGTATCTGTGGATACGATGAAATACAGGGTGTCTCAAAAAAATGTACCAACACTTCGAATGACGAGAAAAACATGATTTATGAACATAGAGAGAAGTTGAAAGGCTTCAAGTACAGAAGACAAATGTAATTGAAGAATCATGTTCGCAAATGTTCAAATTGATGACCATCATTGTCCAGACAACGCTGATAACGCGAACCAAGGGATTCGCAAACGTCGTGCTCCATCTTGTTGAAAGTAAATCTCGTCGTCATCACCAAACATCTCTGCAATGTGTGTACCGACAAACTCCTGCAGCAAGGTGAGATAGCTCTCACCAGAGACAGTTCTGTTATAAAAAATGGTCCTATGATGCCCAATGGGGATATCCAACACCACACTGTTACCTCTGGTAAGTTTAAATGGAGTTCAACTGTTACATGAGGATTTACAGGACTCCAGTACGTGGAATTATGGCGATGTAATGGAGCCATTTAATTTAAAGGACAATGTCGCGATATTCCAAATGACCTATTTCGTGACGTTTGTGAATCCCTTGGCCCTTATCAGCGTTATCTGGACAATGATGGTCATCAATTTGAACATTTGCGAACATGATTCTTCAATTACATTTGTCTTCTGTACTTGAAGCCTGTTCAACTTCTCTCTATGTTCATAAATCATGTTTTTCTCGTCATTCGAAGTGTTAGTACATTTTTTTCAGACACCTTGTACTGAAGGTTATATGTAGTCGGAGAGACGGACGGAGGAAGAGAGTTCCAGTCTATAGAAGTCATAGGGACAAGAGAATTGGAAAATGTGATTGTTCTGTTAGTATTTAAGTTAATCGTGAGGTGTGTAATGTTTGAAAAGAGTTTCTTACAAATAAGGCTTTAGCAGGGATTATTGATTACAACTCGTCTGAACAAAGACCATAGTAGTATCTATAGTACAGGGAAAAGGCAGAGGCGGTTCTAGGGTGATCCAGAGAATAGAGTTAGATCGAGGGGTGGACCGCGACTTAAAACCTACACCTACTTCCACTTTCACTTTTTTCCAAGTAGAAGACAATATAATACAATAGATTATCTAATGAATTCTAAAATAATTCCAAAGACGGTGTATACCTAATTCCAATCGCGGTTCACCCCTCGAGTTAGATATAGCCAGGTCCTCTATTGGTTTAATTACTCTTTTGAATTGCATCATGCGTCGTGGCAAGAGATTGGTAATGTCCATTGCTTAATATCAGATCAATTTTCAATTATTTTCAATTTTCAATTATTCAAATTGAGAAGACCTTGTCATTATCCCTGTCATGATTATTTAATTAAGCTTGAATCACAATTAAATAATTTTTTTTAATTAAAGATGTTAAATGTCAAATAAGCCAAAACAAATGAAAATATTTATTTTTTAATTTATTGGAATGGGAAATTTTTATTTATTTTTAAATCCCTACTTAAGAAAAAGTTGACAGTACTAAATTTAAAAATAAATAAATAAATTGTTTCATTTTGTTTATGATGCAATGTGGAATATGTAGTCGTAAAGACGGACAAAGAGATAAATAAATTGTTTAATTTTTTTAAGAGAATACTCTACTAGCAAAGTTTTAATCTCGTGATGTTTTCTGTGATTGTTTATCCTCGGAGAAATTGAATTATTGGCAAGTCAACTTTAAATAATTCTAGTTTGTCCGAAAAAAACTTCATGAGAAAAAAACAAGTGAGTCTTTAACAATAATTTTTATTATACTTATATTAAGCAGAATATAAAATGTATTCTTTATATGTAAATTATCTTATTAGAGCTTTAATATCAAAAACTTGTTTAATTATAAAGAAATGTTGAAGGAGACAATAAAAGAGTGTGTCTTCTGCTGGAATTATAAATTTTATTTATTTATAACGAGACTATAGTTAACCTTAACACATGAAAAATGTAAAACTTTCATTCATAAATTAATTCCTGTGAATACATTGTAATAGACTGATGAAGAGGGCAAAGCCCTCGAAACTATAGTCTCGTTATAAATAAATAAAATTTATAATTCCAGCAGAAGACACACTCTTTTATTGTCTCCTTCAATATATAAAAATTCTGCTACTCTCGGCAAAAACTTTCAATTTAATATAAAGAAATGAATAAAAAATATGTTTAAAAAAATGCGGTTTTGGAAAAATTGTAATATTTAGTTGATAATGAATGAAGAAGTAGTATATTGAGTTGCTTATAGAAAGCAGAAGTGATGGGATAAATTCCTTGAATTAAAGTAAAGAACGGCTTACCAAAACAATTTTATAGTTAAAATTATTCTTAAGTTGGGTTGTAAAGTTAGGTTAGTGAATGCCGAATCATGGATGACACGAGGCAGATCGACGAGAAGTCAGCGACATAAGCAAGAAGCAGGGTTGCCACATAGCCATTGCAAGATGACGTCACGCGCTGCAATCAAAATAGGGTGGCTTAAATAAGTGATTTATTTTAATAAGGGTATTTTTAATTTTGTTCTGAGAATATTGAGAGGCTTTCATGAGTGAAAAGGTGATTAAAGACCCAAGTTTTAAAAGAATGAAGGGTTTAGGATTCAAGAAAGAGCGATGTAGGGGGGATTTCCGGTTGTAAAGGGATAAACAGGGCCGCGCCAACTATAGGGCAAATGTGTGCAAAACACACGGAAGGCCAAGTCAAAGGGCGGCAAAACAGCTATAATGACATTTGAATAACAGTCTCGTCAGAAAAGTAGCTCACCTGTCTCTCTTGAGTCTGAGTGATTCTCAACCTTTTTAAAGATGCCGCTCCCTAAAGGGTTGAAAATATTAGTTTGCACACGGGTGGCCGAATGGCTTGGCGCGCCCCTGGGAATAAAAGATGGACGAATGAATTTTTGCCAGGGGATAATTTTATATTTATATTCTTCAGAAAATATTAAAGGACTGGGCTTAAGGGTAAGGAGATTGTGGACCTGGGTTTTGAAGGGTTAAAGGTTTTTATAAGTTGGACCAAAATGGTACATTTGTAGTCGGGGGTGGACCCTTGTATCGTAAAAGAAGAATTTTTAGGGATTGGGTCCAGGGCCTTTTCTGACCCATTGTGCCCTGGTGCAAGTTAGGATTTGCCGCCCTTTCTGAAAAATAATAGAAAATGACGCTCCTGGAAGGGGTCCTGTCCACTAAACCATTAATTAACAAATACAATAATTTTTCTTATCTCGCTTTATTACTTTACCATAGAGTTGTATTGCCAAGTATTGTAATCATGCATGAAGTGTTTTGGTTTTGCTTCGTTTTTTCGAAATACCTATCTCAAATACCGCTGAAACTAATTTGTTAAAAAAAATTTGAGCGAACCATGGTTTTTTTTCGAAATATCTCAAATACCGCTGAAATTAATTTGTTAAAAAAAATTGAGCGAACCATGGCGTTTTACTCTATAAAAAGCCCTAATGATTGAACATCGAAAAAATTATATTTTATGAGATATTAGTGATTTTGTCAAAATGTCTATTGGTACATTTGTTAATAGGTACGTTAAATTTTGTTGTACGCTCTATCTCAAAAACCTAGTGTGAATATCAAAACGAAATTTCACTAAAAATTAAGGGGGGCGGGGGTTCTTTCGTAAATAATCATAAATTATTTTATTAAATTTCTTTATACCTTCCTCCAAACAAATTTGTACCTGGATTTGTGGACAATAGAGTTCGCCGCCCTTTCCCATATATACAATGGAACAATTTGTCCCATTAAAATTCCATGCGACGTTTCTCTTTAGGGCTCTCTGGCTTATATTGATATTTTATCGAAAATAAATTTAAATAATATTTTCTTAAAATTCTTGATATTATAACTAAATTTAATTTTCTGGCCTGGACTTTACAAGCCCGTCCCTCGAGCTTGAGCGCCGTGGTGTCTTGCACCATCTGAACCACCCTGTAGGCACGGCCCTGATTGGATCGGAGTTGAAGGTATCTGTGGATGCGGCTCTTGAAAGACTGAAGGTTATATGTGACCGGAAAGACGAACGGGGATTCTAGTCTCTCAAAAGCGTCAGTTAATGCTGGATCTTCTATTAGTCTGATAGCTCGCCTCTGAATTGCATCCAAATTAGCAAGAGAATGCTTAGAGGTTACTCTACATAGATGCGAGCCATAATGGAGACAGGGACGAATTTGAGCTTTATATAGGCTATAGCAGGGGTGACCACTAACCTTAACTTTGTGACCCGCAAATTTATAAAACTGTTTCAAAGCGAGCCACATTGTTTGGAGATTAATTAATGGTTTATTAAAAAAACACACATTTTTTTATTTTATAAAATATAAATGAAGTAACATTAATTTTTTGCTCTACTTATAACATTAGTGTTCAATTACAACTAATTATAAATTACAAATTAATTTAATTTTTGTATTATTATTTTTTTAATTTAATTATTATACTTTTTAAAATCTTTATTCAGAGGTTCAAGAGCCGCATGAGATTGACTGAAGAGCCGCATGCGGCTCGCGAGCCACGTTCTGGCCACCCCTGGGCTATAGGGTAAGAAGTTGTGAGTGGGCGTGAAAAAGCGTCTGGTATGGAAAAGAAAGCAAACTTACTCTTGGAATGGGCACTTAAGTAATGTGGCCATTCCAAGAGCTCAGGTGAAACCCTAGATTAATATTTTGTCAAAAAATTCCAATGCGTCCCATCTACTAGCCTAGACATTACAGAAAATTGTCTCTTGCTCGCATTAAATGTGGGTCTATAGAAGTTATAAGCATGAAAGAATTTAAAAGTGACAGGGAAGGTGCTAAGGTGTTTGCTGATCAAGCAGTATGTGGAAAGGACACTGGATACTTGTGGGAGGAATTATTAATGTTGTTTCTGATCACATGACATGATAATATCTATTAAAATATGCCAAGATTGAAAAGGATTCTACGATAGACCAGGGAATAATTTAAGTTTGTTAAGAAAAATTCATCACATTAATCTGAATCCACTCAGAGGGACAAGAATTTCACAATAGATGCAATATCCGAAATAAAGGCGAATTTGGGCCTTTAAAGGGAGGAGGTAAAATAGCCTGTGGACTTTGAATTTATTATTAGTTCATATAATAATACAAACAATAAAAGTGAAATTAGGTAAAATCAAAAAATCCTTTTTTTCTAATGTAATTTTTTTATTCATACAACTTTCAATTTTTAATTTTCTTTTTACAAATAATAAAAATTAATTTTCATATAACGAAAAAACTTTAATTAAATTTTATAAATAATTTATACATTATATTATATGTAGGTATTTATAAGACATTTGATTAATTAAGTGTATATGAATAAAATATTTAGAATAAAATTATTTAATATTCTTGATTAAAAAAGATATAAAAAACGTATATAAAGTTATATATATATTTATTTATTATGAAATTTTTATATTCTCTATTATGTAAATATATTTATATGTAAAATAATTTAAAAAAATAAAATAAAATAAAAATAGGGGAATTAGCAAGTAGAATCTCGCCAAAAAAATACGACTAATAAAATTCTTTATCACAAAATCGTATGATAATAAGAAATTAATATAACAAATTGAAAAAAAATAATGAATTTAATTTTTCATAATGATTGTAACATTAGAAGTATTTCAAATATCCATTTCGATAAATACGTCTTTTCAAATTTTTATATTTAAGTATATAGGTATATATATAATTTATATTTATTTGTATCCAAAATCTGATTTTTTATGTTAGTTTGTTAAATTGTATTTACAGAGTGCGCATAAATTATTAGCCGATTTTGTAAGACTTATCTTTTCACCTTTACTGTACAGAAATAGATGAACTTGTAAAAATTTTGCACGATTTTATATCTTTTAACCATGCTAAGGAGAGGGAACCCTGTGTATCCATAATAAACAATACACATCCGAATGCCTTGTCATTAAATCATTGAGGGGCACGAACTAACTAGACTTCACTGTACCTCATTAATATCTAAAGATGTTTCACCTTGCAACAACACCACAATCTCTACTAATTATCAATAATATCTGTCGAAACCAAAGGCCAAGAAAATGGGTTTGGAAAAATTAAAGAGGAAATAAGATCTTATGGGGCGCAGATTGAATGCATTAAGATCAGTGTAAGCTTCAAATATTCCTCTTCCAAATAATCTTCTTCACTGTACTTCACTGTACCTCATTAATATCTAAAGATAAGATTAAATAAATATTGCATATAATATTTAATTACTCTTATCTTTATTAAAGATGTTTCACCTTGCAACAACACCACAATCTCTACTAATTATCAATAATATCTGTCGAAACCAAAGGCCAAGAAAATGGGTTTGGAAAAATTAAAGAGGAAATAAGATCTTATGGGGCGCAGATTGAATGCATTAAGATCAGTGTAAGCTTCAAATATTCCTCTTCCAAATAATCTTCTTCACTGCACTTCACTGTACCTCATTAATATCTAAAGATAAGATTAAATAAATATTGCATATAATATTTAATTACTCTTATCTTTATTAAAGATGTTTCACCTTGCAACAACACCACAATCTCTACTAATTATCAATAATATCTGTCGAAACCAAAGGCCAAGAAAATGGGTTTGGAAAAATTAAAGAGGAAATAAGATCTTATGGGGCGCAGATTGAATGCATTAAGTAAGATCAGTGTAAGCTTCAAATATTCCTCTTCCAAATAATCTTCTTCACTGTACTTTACTGTACCTCATTAATATCTAAAGATAAGGGGGGGGGGGGTGAAAAAAAAAAAAAAAAAAAAAGTAAATAAATATTGCATATAATGTTTATTTACTCTTATCTTTTATTAAAAGATATTTCACCTTGCAACAATACCACAATCTCTACTAATTATCATTAATATCTGTCGAAACCAAAGGCCAAGAAAATGGGTTTGGAAAAACTAAAGAGGAAATAAGATCTTATGGGGCGCAGATTGAATGCATTAAGATCAGTGTAAGCTTCAAATATTCCTCTTCCAAATAATGGTAATATATACCTATATATCAGTATTTCTGTTGGTATTGTGAGAAATATAGTCTAAGAAAATGTGCCAATATTTTATACCTACTATGTATAAAGTATTTATCTCCTTAAAAAAGCACCTAATAGATTTTTAAATTAATATTGAGCTAACGAATTTTAAACCATAAAACGAGAAAAAAAGTATAAATACAGGTACATGAATATTAATTATAATTTGATATTGCTATTATCACTGTATGTCGATGTTTTATTTGAACCTATTTGCTCATAACCTGGTTCAGAATTTGTCTCAATATAATCTTGTAAAATATTGTTATTATTTAACAGTGACCCACGTTCTTCGTTTTGAGAAGCAGAATCATTCTCCAGAAGATGATACGGAGGTTCCTGTTTAATATTCGGGAAATAATGAACACTTTCATAATTAGGGTCTGATTCACTTCCTTCGGTGGATCGACAAGGCATACTTTCATAATTGGGTTCGGTGGGTTCAAGATGATCATCGATGTATTTTATATCTCTCTTATTATTCCTTTCGATTGATGCATATTTAGGATCGATGTCTATAGGTCGTTCGAGAGTTCCTCGGGATGCCACTCTTTCATAACCAGAATCTGAAGGATCACTTGAAATACTTAGGTAACCGATTTCGGAACCACTGCATTGGCTAATAGGGCGTTTAAATCGATTTCTAGAAATACTGGCATAGTTGGGCTCTAAGGGTGGATTTCCAGTTCTTGATACTATTTGTTCATAACCTGGATCATTTTTAGAAAGGTCAACTTTTTCATAACCAGAGTCATCGTTGTCAGGTTGAAGGCGACGTTCATTTTTAATACAAGCATAACCAGGATCAGTATCACCTTTAGAATCGTTAATACTTTCGGCATTATTTTTTTTTAAATCTTTATTTGAGAGGGAAGATTTCTTTTGAACTTTTTCATAATTCATATCTTCTGCCTGTGGTCCAATTGAGCGACTAGGACCTATGCTTTCGTAGCCTGGGGTATGTGCTATTTGTGTATTATTCGAAATGTGATCTTGTTTTTTATCCAAGGTTAACTCAGGCTCAGAAGAATATAATGCTTCCACTTCAAATATATCACGACTGGATACCATTTCACAAGAAAAACGATTTTCTTTGTGGGGATTCGATGATACCTTGGTGCCATCATTTGATTTTGAATTTCTATTTTTTTTAATCACTTTGGCGTACATATCTTCTAAAGTTGAAATACCTGGTATATTCATATCTAAAGATTCATTGAGAATATGAACAGAATTAATAGAAGTAGTAGTATTTATTGGTTCAAGGTCGGAAGAGCATTCATTGGATGGTGTAACTGATATGGAGGGCGGAGGAGGTAACGGTGAATTTGCCTGTCGTTTTTCTGGTTTCGGAGAGCCAAGTATCGCAACAGAACTTGCTGCACTAGATGACGATGCTTGAAAAAAAATATAATAGATAATTGTTAAAATAAAATTTTATTAGAGATTTCATAAAATATTAATACCTTGTCGTGAATGAACTTGTGCTACTTGCTTCAAACTATCTACAGAAGGTGGCTGTGGAGGGGAGTGAATATCAGAAATATTTGCATTCGGACTGGTTGCTGTTATTCCAGTAACAGAAGAAGTTGGGGTTTGAGTACTCGTTATAAATTCTCCAGTAGAACAAGGAGATGGATTAAGCGTTGTTGTTGTCGTCGTAGATACAGGAATCTCATGGACAATAGCTCTGATAGGAGTTCTTAAGGGCAGAGAGGATAGTGGCTCGATTTGTGCATATGTTTCACTCCCACTTGTATAAACCCCTCCTTGATCTTCAATGGCTTCATACATTTCCTCTGGAAAAAAAAATAGTATTAAGGTATTCTGAGAATTTTTTTTAAATAAAAGAGTCACGGGTTTTTGGACAATGTTTTTTATTAATGTTAAATATCAATTTTTCGTACGACGTTTCGTCCTTTTTTAGGACTTTTTCAAGTAAAATTATTGGATAAAAAAATACTTGGTAGGCTTCACATTAATAATTTAAAAAAATGTTTCACCAAGTACCAACACCAAATTCCTTAAAAACTTTTTTCAAGTACTCAATTAGTTAAAACATTAATCGTTGATAAAAAAGTGAAACCATCGAGACAATAAATAGTGTATTCATAATATTCATCCTATGATAACTCAACTTATTATAGGATAAATATTATGAATACACTATTTATTGTCTCGATGGTCTCACTATTTTATCAACGATTAATGTTTTAAGTATTGAGAGTACTTGAAAAAGTCCTGAAAAGGACGACACGTCGTACGAAAATTGATATTTAACATTAATAAAAAAATTGTCCAAAACCCCGTGATTTATTATTAAATGGACATGAACCAACTATAAATATTTTTTTTTTGTTCAGGCAGAATGGTGAAGGTAGGTTTAAGGTGAAACCCGAGGGGTGAACCGCGATTGGAATTAGGTGTACACATCTTTGGAATTATGTGGAATTATTTTGGAATTCATTCATTTTTCTATTGTCTTCTACTTGGAAGTGGAAGTAGAGTGTACACGATATTAGATCGTGGTTCACCCATCGGTGAAACCTATTTAATAAAATTAAAAATAGATTACTAGGTAAGGTTCCAAAATAAAAAAATATTGTTTATGAGCAAGACTATATATATATATATGGTCGACGAACCCATCTTCAGGAGTTTGGATTGATAACTAAATAGAAAATATATTTTTTATTATTTGAACATGTGGAGGCAATTTTTACCTTTACAAAAAAAAGGGGGTGGGGGAATGAAACTGTGGGAAAAAAATTCATCGAAGATAGAAAAAGGTGGGACAGTGGGAAAGAGTACTTGGACATTTGAATAAATGAATGAATGAGATGGGCAAAAATTACCTCTCACATGTTCAAATAATAAATATGTTTCTATTTTATATTTAATTATCAATGTAAACTCCTGAAGATGGGCTCGTCACCCAAAAATATATATTGAGTTTTGATCATAAGCAATATTTCTTTTATTTTTTAACCGACCTAGTAATTGATTTTAAATTTTATATTGAGATATAGATTGATTATTTTAGTTTTTGGTTTACATCTGGATTAGCGTATAAGAAAATTAATTCAATTAATCTTAACAAGGAGTTCAGGGATCAGTGGCCGAGAGGATAAGAACTAAGGCTCTTAAGAAGGCATGGCAGCGCACATGCGAAGATCCTGGTTTCGAATCCTGGCTGATCCTTTTGTCTATAATAAAAAATCTTTTCTTCGTTCCCTAATTGAATTTATTTCTAATGTGACAAGAAAAAAATATTAATTTAATAAAATTAATTTTCTTATAGCCGACGCATGTTGGAAATAAAAAAATCAATATCAAAGCTTCAACTGCAATATAATTTGTTTTTAATTATTGTCTAATACCTGAATCATCAGAGACAGAGGTGTAATGTGAATCAACAAGCTCTTGGGTGCGGCTTACTAATTTTGTTTGAGCCTTTATATTAGCCAAAGGTTCTCTCACACTGATGCTAGTATATCCCTCTAAAAAATATATTTTTCAACTTTTTTATTAGATAAACAAATAATAAGAATACATTTTATATTCTTTAGATAGAAATAAAAATATCAGTGTATTAAATAATTCAGCCATCCGCCGACGTTAGGGATCATCAATGGTATCCTTCTTCAGGGCAGAGGCTAGCCAATAAATATCAAATCCTCCAAATTTTATATAATTATTTATTGAATAGCATGTGCCCTGAAGAAGGATACCTATATAAGGTCCGAAACGACAGGCGAAAGGCTGAATAAATACAATCACTGAGTTTTTGGTCAGAATGGTATTTCTATCTAAATATATCTAGAGCAGTGTTTTTCAACCTAGGGGTAGCGACCCCTGGAGGTCGCGCGAGCCTCAGTAATAAATCAATACATTTTTACTGTTTTTATGTGTTTTTTAGTATATGGTAAAAAAAAAATTAAGAATTGTAACACAACAAAGTCACGAGCCGGGTCTCTCAGGCCGATGGGCAGGCCCGGCTCGTGACTTTATGTAGGTTTATTGGTTTATAATACATTTTTCAATAATTATGTTGTTTTTTTTATTGATTTATTTCAGGATTTTTTTTTAAATAAATAATAAATCAAGGCGGGCCTGCCCCCCTCGTGACTTTGTATAGGTTTATAATAGATTTTTAAATAATTATATTTTTTTTTATTAATTTATATCAGGATTTATAAAAATAAATAATAAATCAATTCTTTTTTATCGTTTTTATATGATTTTTACTATATGGTAAAAAAATGAAAAATTGTACACAAAGTCAGAAGCCGGGCCTCCAAACAGAAGGGGGTAGGGGGTCGCGACATTTTTTTTCATACTGAAAGGGTCGCGTCATGAAAAAGGTTGAAAAACATTGGCCTAGAGAATATAAAAAATTTAATTGTGACAATCAATTATTAATAAATGTTTACTTGAATCTTGGGGATCTTGAGGAAAATCTGGTTGAAGATGTGGCTGGCTTGGAGGAGTAATGTAAGGGAAATTCTGATTGGCACTCATTCGACCTGTTATCGCAGTAGCTGCAGCGATCTCCTGTTCATGGTTATTGGTTTCGGTATTAGTGCTTCCTTCCATTTGTAAGGAATTATGGGAAGAGGATTTTCTTGTCCTTGGTGGAGGGACTGGATTATTGGTAGAATTATCGGAATCTCCCACTTCAAGCCTGAAATCAAAGAAAAAAATTGGAAAATTTGATAAATAGTGTTAAAAATCTGCAAGGCAGGTTTTATAATTGAAAAAGATTTTATATTTGATTTCGATTACTGATTAAAATATTTGTGAGACAGTGCCGGATTATAGTACGGGCGCACCGGGCGCTCGCCCGAGGCCCGAAAAAACAACGGACCCGGTCAACCGGAGATAAAAAAAATATGTTGATAATTTTTTATATTATTTATCTATTTTCTTATTTTTTCTATAGTCAAGTTTATTTTTTTAATATTATTATTGTTACACAAAAATGTGTATAAATCATAAATTATTAATTTAGATACGAAAAAGTAAAAACAGGGTCCTTTGTTCGGGGCGCCATTGTGATGTTTAGAAAATTCAGCAATGATCAATTTGCTCTTGATGGCAAAAATAAATAAAATAAAATGTTTATTAATTAAAATAGTATAATTATTTAATCCGGGTCTTGTGTTGGTGTATAACAAGCTTGAATTTTACTAATCAAATGAAGTTATATAATTTAAAGTCAAACAACAAATAATGATATTATTGAAACAATATTTTGTACTTAGAAAATTCGGCAAAGAGCCATTGCTCTGAATAAATAAAATTAAATATTTGTTGATATTTAAAATATAATATATATATATAAATTATTAACTTATGAGGAGAATTTTCTAGGTTAGGTTTCACAAAAAATTCTCCTCATAAGTTACTTATAATGTTTCACCTAGAACCGACACCTAAATCCTTAAAAATTATATAAATTATTGTTGATTCTGCTGTTGACTTCTTCGCAACAACAACGGCACTTAATCACACGAAACGATAAACGATAAATACAAAACCCCAACAATAAACGACAAAGAAAAAAAACAGAGCAAGTTCACTCGTCACATATTGCCACGCTGCTTGTAAAAAAAACCTCCAAGTCTTCATTACTCTCTTCCTTTCGAGTAGGGAGCTCAAAGTCTTTCTCGAGACACTAGGCTCCCGGAACATAACTGCGCCAAATTTATTTTGGTTACAATTTGTAGATTTAAGTGTTAGAACATGTGTTTCATTTATTTACCAATACTAAATTTATTTTATTTTTTCCCAACTTGCCCTTCCTTTGACAAAAATTTTGCAATATATTCAGTGTTTCAATACTAACCTAACAAAAAAAATAATAAATTATCTGTAAATGTAAAATTAAAAAAAATTTAAATTAGTAAAAAAGTGTTTAAAAATTTTTCTTTAGTGGGGGTGGGGGGGGGGGCGAAAATATATATATCGCCCGGGGCCCGAAGAACCCTACATCCGGCACTGTTGTAAGAATAGAAAATAATCAAAATGATTAATGTATTTTTGAAGATGTCAGCTAGGACATGAACGAAAAAATGAAAGTCGAACAAAGTATAAAATTTTTCGACAAAAGCATTTTTTTAAAACTAAATAAAAGTAATTTCAAATTAGATAAACAATTAATTAATTGTCCGTGTGCGTCTTTAAAAATTTCAATCGCCTACGGATATTAGAAGAAAAATTATTATTCAATTAAATTAAAAGAAAATGATTTACCTTGTGGATTCCAATTCTGATTCATTTTGAACTTTGGCATATGGATGATCAGCTAAAATTGAAGAAAATGTCATAAAAATTGATAAAAAAAAAGAATTACAATAATCAGAAAAAAATTTATATTTTATTTAATATTTATTAAGAATAATCTTACATTTTTTAAGTCTATCATAAGGATGATCTTTAACTACTTGAGCATATGGAGGAAAATCAATATTTTGAGATGAATCGTTTTTTTGTTTTTCTTGAGATGTTGATGCCTCACAATCTCTCGCTATAATGCCTGGATATATATAAATATAATATAATATATTGAAAAATTTTTATTGATTGTTTTATATATATATTTTAAATAAATACAAATCTTTTATAACAAAAAAAAAACAATCTTAAGGTAGTTCTTTCACAAATGCAAAATTCAAGAAGTCTTCGAAACTTAGAATATAAGTCATTAAAAGATAATAATACACATACTGTTAAAATTTGAAGACGATTTACCACACCAAACATGAAATAATTACAATTAAAAATGAAATTTTTTACATATGGTAGAATGGGAAAGGGTGGGAAAATGATCATTATTTTATTTTTTTTCATTGAAGGACTTTCACCATCTTGATGAAAAATTAATATTTGTTAGAATAATATATTCGGAGTAACTTAAAAAAAAATTGAAATTATTTACCTCGTAGTTTTGATTAAAAATAAAAAAAAATGACATATTTGGGCGATTATTTTTAGTGGAGGGATATAAGATCAATGGCTTGGATCGTTTCGATCCCTTCATAAATAGGATATAATAGTGTGAAAAATACAGTAACGTTAAAAAACATAACCTAAAATTTTAGCACCGTTCATATGTATAGAGTGGTTACGAGGCCAAAACTTTTTGTGTGGATTATCGCGAAAGATCTACCTTAAAAAGTTTATTTGAAATCCAAACGTTTCGGGAGAATTTCTCCCTTTATCATTGGAAATTTAAGAAATTTGTAAAAGCAACTATTTTCTATTATTAAAACTATTGTTAAAGGGGGAAATTCTTCGGAAACTTCTGGATTTCAATTAAAGATTTAAACATTGTTTTGAATAAAGATTTGTATATATATATATATATAATAGTATGGTATATATATATATTTTATTTTAAATGAATCATTTGTTACCTAATGCGGGATTATTAAGATTTTTCTTTTCTTCAACGGTGGCATAAAGTGCGGAATTTTGGTCTCCATTGGTTTCATCAATAGGATCGGCACTATCAGAATCAACTATTACGGAAACTACAGGAATATCGGGCAAACTTCTATTAGCAGACGTGGAAGACCTGAAAACAGTAAGCAAATCATAGATTAAAATGAAAATATTTTTCTCAATTCAATCCCTATTATATTTTAATTTATTATTGTAATCATCTATTCTTCAAAATACTTGTTTATATATAAATCATGAACAAACAGAGCAAAATGTCAAGCAGGAAGTATAATATTTGATAACACAATAACTTTTTAGAAGATAAATAATTTAACTATCTTTTTAGAAATAAAAAAAAGCGAAGGAAAGTGCCGAATTAGAATAAAGAAAAATTGTTAAAAAGAATGAAGAATTTAGAAAAAAATTAATCTAAATCAATTAAAATTGTTTTGATTGTAGCATAAAGTCGCTATTAACCATTTTTTTAGAAACGGCTAATGAAAAAACAAAAACTATCTGAGTAGTTTTTATAATAATAATGTAGAATATTTAAAACAGCCGAATGTTGTTTGAATTAATAAATAATAAAATTTTGAATGATTATTACGAGACAAACTTTAAACTGAGAAACTCAGATTAAAAAATATAAATATTTCTTAAGAAAATAGTAGGTATATTAAATGGCAAGGCGTAAAGGGAGAAATATCGACAAGAGTTGCGAAATGAGCTGAGATCTTAATGGTGCATTTAGCTGAGTACAAGTGTGAGCCTTAAGGCGAGTGCAGTGATTCACACGAGTACTCAGGTGAATGTATTATAAGCCGAAGAGAATGAAATAACCTGAGAGTTTATGGTGCATTCAGCTGAGTACAAGTGTGAATCCAACACATGAGCCGTAATGCGAGTGCAGTGAATCACATCGAGTACTCAGGTGAATGTATTTTAAGCCGAAGGGAATGAAATGAGCAGAGAGCTTATGGTGCATTCAGCTGAGTACAAGAGTGAGCCGTAAGGCGAGTGCAGTGATTCACACGAGTACTCGGTGAATGTATTATAAGCCGAAGGGAATGCTTTAACCTTGATTGTTTGGTATTCCTCTCTTTACGCCCTTGTCATAAAATATATTTTTTGTAATACCAGCTGAGAAAAAATGATTTGAGAGAGAAAATAAACCATAGCTTTTTCAATAAGATCTGTCTGTGTGTTTTTTCTAACGTTTGATCCATTATTTTAGGCACTGAGTAATTATCACATTAATATAAATAATATGTACTTAATTGAAGTAGTTTACAATAATCTATGTCGCTGTGAATTTATAAATAAATAATAAACGTGCGGGAAAGTAGAAGGAGTTGTAAAAAAAAGTGTAACTTTAGGCACATCGTGCGAGAAAAGTGTAAGTTCTATAGTCGGTCAAAAATCAGTTGGTTTACCCCCACCAAACATCTCTCGAAAATTGCACTTTTGAGACTGGTATTACAAAAAAGAAATGTTTTTTTATTTAAAAGTTAATTTATCGAACCTTTTATTTGAATGGGAAGATTCTGGAGAAGTTATTATTTGTTTAGGAATATTGTTCTGGTTTTCTTTAGTAGGTTCATATGGGCTAAATGATTCATCAGGATTTGTTATTTTAACCATTCCAGCCAAGCCCAGCAATTCATTCCTAAGAAGAGATCACTCTCAATAAAGAAAAAACAAAACAGTAAAACAGTGAAAACAATAAATGAAAGCGCTTGCCAAGCTTGAAACCCATTTGCTCTGGAGTAGCAATCAAAAGAAAAGGAATCTTACTTAGGTATCTTCTTTTTGCAACCGCATAAACAAAGGGCAAACGCTGTAACTAATGAAATAACAACTCCCAATGAAATTGTCCAGTTTATCATTTTAATACCATTACTACCTATAATTAAGAAAAGAAAAATGATTAAATATAAAGCAATTGATGGTGAAAGACAAACATGACTGTTTTATTGAGAGCAGCAATTAAATAATAAAAATATTGTCTCCTTTAATAAAAATATCATTTGTGCAGTAAATCCTATTTATTTAAAAGAAAAACATTTGACGGTATATCACTCGCATCCATAATAAGTATTAATTAAAACAGGAATAGCAGGGAATTGGACAATAAATAAAAAACAAAGTTTTTATTAAATGGGCCAGACGTTTCGTCGATTTATTTCGACTTCCTCCGAGGCTTTGTCTGTTTAAAAATAAAAACAACATAAAAGATTTTTATAAGAATTTTGATTTTTTTAATTGTTAAAAGGAGAAAAAAGCTTCAAGATTGTTGAATAATTGAGGCCAAGAATGTATTGTACGAGGATAAGTCAAAAATTACCTACACTCCCCGTTCTAGAACTTTATTAAACTAAGATAGGTGCACAACAGATACATTATTTTTCGATATAGTCTCCACCTTTAGCAATACACTTGGTCCAGCGAGCCACAAGCTTCCGGATGCCTTCCTGGTAGAAGGTTTTCGGTTGGTCATGAAGCCACTTTTGCACCGCATCCCGAACGTCTGAGGCAAATCGACGACCTCTCAAAGCTTCCTTGAGCGGTCCAAAGAGATGAAAGTCTGAGGGAGCGAGATCTGGCCTGTAGGAAGGGTGTTCCAGGGTCTCAAATTTGACGGTCGCCCAGCTCCCTCTTTTTGTGTTACGCTCGTTCGGCCACTTTTAAACATTTCGATCCATAAAAAAACGCTTTTACGAGATAAATCACTTTCCCCGTATTGTGACAAAAGTCTCCGGTTAATTTCAGCACCCTCTGACCACTCCTCGTTGGTCCTCTTTGGTGCAATCTGATAGCGGAGCTGACATGCTTATGCTGTTGTAGCTAGACGACAACTGACGCGATCGTGATTAAATTCCGCACACGTGACCACAGACGCGCCAACTCAAAGCATGCACATGCGGCCGCCTCCTATCTTAGTTTAATAAAGTTGTAGAACGAAAAGTGTAGGTAATTTTTGACTTATCCTCGTAGTTATAATAAACAAGAATAAAGATGTTTCGTCGCATAGTGGAATTGTCTTTTGACAAAGAGTGATAAAATGGGTCACTGAGGAAATCGAAATAAATCGACGAAACGTCTGGCCCATTTAATAAAAACTCTGTTTTTTATTTATTGTCCAATTCCCTGCTTATCCTATTTTAAAAACATTTGATTTTAAGTAAAACAGAAAAATTTGGCCTAAATGACATAGGAAGATAGTAAAGATCAGAGGCTGGAAAAAATATATTATCTTTAGAAAATGCCTATTAAAAGATTTTATAATATAATAATAATTTCATTAAAACAAAGGGCAAACGCTGTCACTTAATGCAATAGCAACTGCCAATCAAATTGTCCAGTGTATCATTTTAACCATTACTACCTATAATTAAAAAAGAAAAAGGATTACATATAAACCAATTGAAGGTGAAAGACAAACATGGCTGTTTTATTGAGACCTGCAATTAAATAATAAAAATTTATAAAGAGAAATCAATGAGATTGTTCTCTGTTTGATACCAATAAACATATACATATATTTAAAGAATATAAATATGTATTTATTTGAACGGAAATTTTCTCTGGAGAGAGATGGACTGGTAGAATAACTTTTAATTGAAAGTAATGGAAGGTAGCCCAGGGGTAGTGAGGAAAAAAAATTAAAACATATCCAAATAAGGTGTAATTTATTGGAATCCTTCCTCCTTTCATTTCAAACCGACGTTTCGGAGGATCCTTCCCTCTTTCTTCAGGGTTTCAAGGGGTCAATGAAGGAAACAAATAAAATGCTTCCTTCCTCTCTCCACAGCAGTGTTTAAAAATTTTTTCTTCCTTAGCAGAAGCATAGAAAAACAATTTTTTTTCTTCCTTTTCTTAAATATCTAGAAAGTTAAACTCTACTGTAGAGAGGAAGGAAGCATTTTATTTTTTCCTTCATTGACCCCTTGAAACTCTGAAGAAGGAGGGAAGAATCCTCCGAAACGTCGTTTTGAAAGGAAAGGATTCCAATAAATTATACCTTATTTGGATATGTGTTAATTTTTTCTTTCCACACTACCCCTGGGCTGCCTTCCATTACTTTCAATTAAAAATATGTATCATATATTTGTTAGGGACTAACTATAGTTTCGAAGGCTTGACCTTCAGTTCTCTTAATAAAAAATATTTGATCGGTTATTAGTCATAGGTTGAAATTTTTCGCTTTGTCGTAATAGCAAGCAGGTCAAATGACAAACAAATTCGTAATAGCAAGCAGATCAGATGACAAACGAATTCGTAATAGCAAGCAGGTCACACAAATGAATTCGTTATTGTATGTTTTGCGAACAGCTTGCTATTATAACAGAGGGAATTTAGCTACATCCAATAGAGAAATGACATTAATTAATAATAAGCCTTAGGATAAACGTCAAATCTTCGAAATTATAGTCTAACAAATAAATTTGCATCAAGCAGAGGAAAACCTCATCGATTTCTCTTTATAAATCAACAACTCTGTTACTCTCGGGATGACAAAATATATTCAATTAAATAAAAATATAACGTGTGTAGTAAATTCTATTTCTTATAAAGAAAAACATTTTATTTTTAGTAAAAGAGAAACCTTTTGACCTAAATGACATTGGAAGCTAGTAAAGATTAGGGGCTGGAAAAAATATTATCTTTAAAAAATGCATATTAAAAGATGTTATAATATTTATAATTGCTAATGAATACCTTTACGTCCCACATAAATTACCCGTTGAGTATGCAAATGTCATCCTCTTTATCATGGGGAAATGAAAGATGAAGAATCGAAGAATATTGAGGAATCCGAAATGTACAACCAAAATGTTTGAAATAGTTCCTGGAAGATATTCAGAATTAAGTCGTATTAGAGGTTTCTTAATTGTTGATTAGAAAAAAAAAAGGTTTTATTGATTTGCATTTCTTATTTTTATTTATTATAAATAAAATAAGCTTTGTAAATAAAGTGAATCAAATGGAGCCAACGGTGAAATAAGAAAAAAGCATTAGAAAATAAATTTTTATTTTTATAAAAATTAAATTATATAAAAATAAAAAAAAAATTAAAAATTCAGAAAAAAAGAAGAAGAATTCTAATAAATGAAATTAAGGTAGTTGTTTCACCATATGGGTTTTTTTAGGATTTTTTTTTGAAATTTAGACAGATTATTGGCTCAGACAAAGCTGTTGGCCTGAGTGATGCTATGTTTTCTCACCGCCAGGTTCGCTGTCATCAGTGTTCCCCACCAGTGGCACACCATTACCCCTAGTCGAGCTGAACTAATGAATGTCAACTTGGCGATAAATCATTATTTTTATAATATATGTATATTATAATAAAAGAGAGCAGGAATTCAAATCGCTCATTTGAAAATATATAGTTCATATAAACATACTTTTTCAATTGACACGGTTTTATACAGCTGAACCGAAAATCAGATGCCCTCATTATTTTTTTCTTCAGTGAAATACAAGAGTCCAAGGTGCTTTTTTCACTATTATTTATATCCGACGATTGGCTGGTTCGGTTTTCAATGTGTGTTTGATTAGAATTCTAATAAATGAAATTAAGGTAGTTGTTTCACCATATGGGTTTTTTTAGGATTTTTTTTTGAAATTTAGACGAGATTATTGGCTCAGACAAAGCTGTTGGCCTGAGTGATGCTATGTTTTCTCACCGCCAGGTTCGCTGTCATCAGTGTTCCCCCACCAGTGGCACACCATTACCCCTAGTCGAGCTGAACTAATGAATGTCAACTTGGCGATAAATCATTATTTTTATAATATATGTATATTATAATAAAAGAGAGCGGGAATTCAAATCGCTCATTTGAAAATATATAGTTCATATAAACATACTTTTTCAATTGACACAGTTTTTATACAGCTGAACCGAAAATCAGATGCCCTCATTATTTTTTCTTCAGTGAAATACAAGAGTCCAAGGTGCTTTTTTCACTATTATTTATATCCGACGATTGGCTGGTTCGGTTTTCAATGTGTGTTTGATTAGAAAAAAAATGGGAGTCCAAAACACACCCGGTTCGGACTTAACTTTCGGAGGTTCGGTTAATATATATTCAGTTCGGCTCGGTTGGGTTCGTATAGCTCTTTTTCAGGCTGGTATTTAGACGGTTCGGTTGGCTGACGCCTAAATGCCAGCCCGAAAAGGAGCTATACGAACCCAACCAAGCCGAACTGAATATATATTAACCGAACCGGAGTCGTTTGCACATATTCGGTTCTATTACGTGGTTTGATTTAATAAAAATATTGTAAATAATATTAATAATATTTATTTGAAAATAATAAATAACCGGCCCCTCGGCTCCAGAAACTGACAATCTTTGGTTCTACAAAACCTCGCGTATGCGCAGGACAAAATTTCGTAACAAGCAACCATGAATCGTGAGAGGAAAAAACAACATTACCCCAGGTGGTAACCAATCCACCCATCCACGAGTGGCAACCGGGCATTCAGATTCTGGGGGATCCGGACCATCACGAAGCAGGGCCGCGCCGACCCTCGGTTGCGCCTGTGTGCAGAAACCTATGAAGTGCCTCTTTTTTTTACCGTTGTGTTTCGCCATGAAAAATTTATTTATTTTTTTCAAATTTTGACCGAAATGTATTCTCTTAGTTTTATATTATTTTCATAAATCACATACTGAAGGAGGCAATAAAAGAGTGTTACCTTACCACATGAAAAATGTAAAACTTTCATTCATAAATTAATTCCTGTGAATACATTGTAATAGACTGATGAAGAGGGCAAAGCCCTCGAAACTATAGTCTCGTTATAAATAAATAAAATTTATAATTCCAGCAGAAGACACACTCTTTTATTGCCTCCTTCAATATATAAAAATTCTGCTACTCTCGGCAAAAACTTTCCAATTTAATCACATACTACTAAAGGTCATTTGTGCCTGACTCTGTAACTACCCATGTACCTACCTACCTATATGTCCGTCCCTCCAGGGGTGGGGGTTGGGAGGTGGGGTCCAGGGGGCTACTAAAGAGCCTGTGTCTGTACCTATATCATCACATACTACTAAAGGGCATGTGTACCTATGTTTGTCCGTCCCCTGGGGGTGGGGGTTGAGGTCCAGGTGTGGGGAGTCAGGGATGTGGGGGTCCAGGGGTACTAAAGGACATTTCTCTCTGTTTCTGTACCTATATCACATACTACTAAAAGGCATTCTGTGTCTCTGTATGTACCTATGTTTCTATGTCCCCCCATAGGTTGAGAGATGGGGGGGGGAAGAGAGGGGTTGGGTCCAGGGGAAAGGTGGGGGTTCAGGGCGTGCGGGGTCCAGGGCTAGGGAGTCCAGTAGGTTTACTAGGGTGGAGGGTGATCAGAAGTGGGGCAAAAGTTCTGGGGTTTGGGAGAGGGTCGGTGGGATGGGGAGTGGTTGGAGATGGAGGAGAGGGAGTGTTCAAGTTACGGGGGTCCAGGGGCCCTAGCCCTCTTGGCTAGCAAGAGGCTCACCAAAGGTGGGCCTTGCAGCTAGTAGATAATAAACGGTCCCCCTGGCAATTACTGCGAAAAATAAAATGAGAATTAAATTATGTACATTCTTTATTTAAGATATTTACAAAATGACTGGCTCTTTTTTCTAATAATACATTATAATGACTTACATATTACGTATGTTATAATCTGCAAAAAAAGCAAGAAGAGTCGAAAATGCCGAAAAATGTCGACATAATTATACTATTTTCACTCAAATTTAGGGAACGCGGTGTTGGTTTATAGTGAAACATTGTTAAAATTATATTAGGTTGGAGTTGGTGGTGTTTCATGTGAAACACCACCAACTCCAACCTAATATAATTTTATTTTCACTCTTCTCTCTTTTCTGTTTGCGAAATCCTTGATAGTTTCATGTACCTATATCTATATCGTCTAATATGGCCTCCTCTATAGATATTGTTACTTTTGTTAGCTTTTCCTGCCTCAGTATTGAGCGCAGGTAATTTTTTATCAGTTTTAATTTAGAAAACGACCTTTCTGCGTTTGCTAGTGTAGCAAAATTTGTAATGCTATGGTGATTTTAGGGCATACGGCTGTCAAATTGTTTAAATATATAAATTCGAGAATTTTCACCACATCATTATTTATTTTTTTGAAAAAAGACTGACATGATTCTTCACACAAATCATCGGCGTTAATGTTATTCAATGAATCATTTGCTGAAAGATTTTCTTGCAAATGATTGGAACTGGTTCTTAATCGACTTTGATCTTGGTCATTACTCAGTTTAAATAAAAAATTAAACATGTTGTTGTGATTATTTAACAAATTAAATCTTTCGTCTACTGAGCATAAAGCTTGATCCAATATATAAAAAATACATTAATTTTAAAAGAGGTTTTTGGATCATTTATAGTATGGTCTTCGTGTTCATAATCAAAACTTTTTGGAGTTTTACGACGTCCTAGGGGTTTGGAAGTTTCAAATTCAGTCTTGATATCTAATTTTTCGACAATTTTCATGGTATCATTTACAATTTTGTCAAAATTTTCGTCGGTTCTAATTTCAATCAAAAACGCATTGCCGGACATTTGATTTTTATTTTGTAGTTTTTTAGTAAAAAAAAAATAATTGCAATAATTGGCGCCGGCGCCCCTATTGCCCCGGCGCCTGTGTGGCCCGCACACTTCGCACACATAGGCGGCGCGGCCACGCCCTGCCATTCTCATTAAAAAATGCGCCCCTGAACTTGCTCCTATACTATCCAAATTATACAATCTCTCCGATAACTCTGGAATATTTCCGGAAGCCTGGAAACTAGCCAGAATCCAACCAATTAAGGAAAAAGGCGATTCTTCCAACATAAAAAACTATCGACCCATAGCAATCACTTCTGTCTTATCCAAAATCATGGAAAGGCCATCAACGAGCAAGTTCTACGACACTTAGAGTCAAATAAATTTATCCACGATAGGCAATACGGCTTCAGGCAATCCCGGTCGACTGGTGACATCCTAGCATATGTAACTCATATCTGCAACAAAACCCTGAAGGCCGGGAATGAGACCCTCGCGGTAGCTTTAGACATTTCAAAAGCCTTCGATATGGTCCGGCACAAAAATCTTCTTGCCAAATTGACCTCCGTCGGCCTTGCACCGAAACACTGTAAGTTGCTCGAAAGTTTTCTTTCAGACCGTAGTATTAAGGTTGTCATCGATGGAATATCATCTTCCCCTTCCACACCAACGCTGGAGTTCCGCAGGGATCGGTTATCTCCCCTACGCTTTTTCTTATCTATAATATATCAACGACCTTCTAAACTTGCCCTCCAATCCGGTACATTGTTACGCAGATGACAGCACCCTACATAACGCCCCTGCATCGCATAAAAACCGTGCAGACATTGCCTCTTCAATTAATTTAGACTTATGCAAACTTAAAAACTGGGGATCCTCAAAACTTAGTTAACTTCAATGCAGGGAAAACTCAGTGTTGCCTTATTTCTAGGCGCGTCGACAGAAACCTCCCAAACATATCATTCGACTCAAACTCACTAGAATTCAGGATAAAATTTCAATGCTAGGCGTAACTCTAGGGTCTGACCTTTCATGGAATGACCATATCTCAACCACTGCTAAAGCTGCAGCGCGCAAGCTTGGTCTCCTATTTAGGTCTAGACGCTGTTATAATCCCAGTCAACTTCTTATACTGTATAAGGCTCAAATTCGTCCCTGTCTGATATATGGCTCTCATCTGTGGAGTGGTGCATCCAAGCATTCTCTTGCTACACTGGATGCAATTCAGAAGCGAGCAATTAAACTAATAGGAGACCCGGCTCTAACCAACTTACTCGACTCCCTGGCTCACCGAAGAACCGTTTCTGCCCTTTCCCTGTACTACAGATACTATCACGGTGTCTGTTCAGTCGAGCTGAAATCACTTATCTCCCCTAATGCCCTCTTTACGAGAAACACGCGGTTTTCTAACGCTCAGCACCCCATCGCTGTCAAATTGGATAAAAGTCCTACAAGCGCTTTCGCCAACTCTTTTATCCTATGACCCCAGAATACCTTCGACCCCCGCCCAACCCATAAAATTCTTTCTTCTTCTTTTCACGATGGAGGGGCCAACCCAGGCCCTTTAGGGGTTGCACCTTTTTGGTGTAACTCCTTCTCTCATCATTATCATAAAAAAAGAGAATATTTAGAGGCTCTTCTCCATAGATGAGAGTCGTATTCGAGATAAGGGGCGGATTTGGGCCTTGTAGACGGTGAGAAGATGTAGGGGTGTGAAAAATCGCTTGGACTTGAATAAGAAGCCAGTCTTCATTGCTGCAGATTTCGCCACAGAGGAAATGTGTTCATTCCAAGACAGGTCAGATGCGACAGAGACGCCCAACATGGATAGGCTGTCACACATTTTCGGGTATTCGAACCGAAGAGAATATCAGGGTAATCTTTATTTTCGCGCCTAGAAATTAGACAACATTGAGTCTTTTTTGCATTGAAGTTAACTAAATTTCGAAGACTTCTTGAATTTTTGCATTTGTGAAAAAGCTACCTTAATTCAATCATTTATAATTCTATACTTATCTATTAAATATACAAATTATATTATATGTAATATGTAACGTTCTCATAAAATAAATTTTAAATTTAGCCACCATGGGCGCTAGTATCGAAATCGGAGTTCACGCAGTTCTTTATATTCATTTGTACATTAGAATAATAAATTGGGTAGTTATCTCCTTTTTAATAATAATAATAATTTGAAAATGTTAAGAACAGCAAGGTCCTTGCTTATATATTTTTTTTGAGTGAGTTTTGAGCCGTGTTCCGATCGGCCCACACCGCCCCCTCCTTGCTGCTCTCGGATTTCCATTTGTGAAAGAACTACCTTAATTCAATCATTTATAATTCAATACTTATCTATTAAATATATAATTATATTAACATGTAATATGTGACGTGCTCATAAAATAAATTTTAAATTTAGCCACCAAGGGCGCTAGATATCGAAAATCGGAGTTCACGCAATTCTTTATATTCATTTGTACATTAGGAATAATAAATTGGGTAGTTATCTCCTTTTTAATAATAATAATAAAGTGAAAATGTTAAGAACAGCAAAGGTCCTTGCTTATATATTTTTTTGAGTGAGTTTTGAGCCGTGTTCCGATCGGCCCACACCGCCCCCTCTTTGCTGCTCTCGGATTTCCATTTGTGAAAGAACTACCTTAATTCAATCATTTATAATTCAATACTTATCTATTAAATATATAATTATATTAACATGTAATATGTGACGTGCTCATAAAATACATTTTAAATTTAGCCACCAAGGGCGCTAGTATCGAAATCGGAGTTCACGCAATTCTTTGATATTCATTTGTACATTAGAATAATAAATTGGGTAGTTATCTCCTTTTAATATCAATAATAAGGTGAAAATGTTAAGAACAGCAAAGGCCCTTGCTATATAGTTTTGAGCCGTGTTCCGATGGGTTGCCCCCACCGCCCCCTCCTTGCTGCTCTCTGATTGGCTGGCTGGCTCTCGTCCGCCCATCTGATTGGCTGGCTGTTTCCCCCGTGACCTGCAACCTGCAACTCGCAGCCCACCGGCTGATTTGTTCCAATTCGCCCACTAGCCAGATAGAGAATGTCCTAGACATTGATATGATTATTTAAATTTACAGAGATGGCTATGGGAAAATGTTTTCGACTTTTTGAAAAAGTCAACCCTCCTAATCCATATAGTATTTTATTAGAACAAAGAAATAAGGAAGAAACTCTTCTCTTCGAATCTCAGGCCGTTGCTATATTATGTATGTAATTTTATTTATCTAATCATTTAGGAATATTTATAATTATATTCAAGTAGTTTTTTTTATTATTTTTAATAAATTCGAAACCAAATTAATCGAATTGGATTGTTTTTCAGCTGCTCACGAAACCGAATCGGTGAAACGTCAATACACCAAATTACTTGATGCTTATGGCTGTTTAGGCGTCTTACAATTAAATGCAGGTGAATATGTCAGATCTAAATTGATCGCTCATTCCCTTAAAACCTATTTCATATTTTTCTATAATTGTTTTAGGAGAAAATGCCGTTCTCTATATTGTGCTTGTGACAGGTTGCGTCTCAGTAGGCAAGATTAATGATTCGGAAATATTTCGAATAACGCAAACAAATTTTATTTCGCTAAGAAATCAATCCCAAGATGAAGATCGAATATCCGAAGTTCGTAAATTGCTTAATTCCGGGACGTTTTATTTTTCCTGGTCTTCAAATGGGGAAGCCTTTGGATCTTACATTAAGTGCTCAGAGAAGAACAAGAACTCAAGAAACGGATAATCGTTTCTTTTGGTAAATCTCGTCACATTTTCTTAATATTTTTATATATTTTTTTTAATTAAAAACTTCCACCCTGCTAACCTACAATTAAAATAGATTTTATTTTAATCAATGTATGTCGTTGTATGTTTTAATTTTACCTTATTTATAAATATATGAATAATATGAAAGCAAAAATCTGATAAATAAAAAGTTTAAAAATATAGATTTATTTAATTTTTAGGGTTTCATTAAAAGGTAAAATGGAACCCAATTAGTTGCGGTAGAATGTCTGTCTCGTTCTAATTATGGTTGGAAAGCTAATAAAAATACACTCTTGTAATTTACAATATATGTTATAACTAGTGAGCGGATTTTCAGACACTTATTTTACAATAAATAGTCCCTTAAAGTCGTTCAAATAGTTCCTTATAGTCCTTTAAATAGCGCTTGAAATTAATCATAAAAAATTTGGTTGAGTTTGGTACAGGGGTCTAGTTTTTTAATTTTTAACCCCCCCCCCATTTTGGGTGGTTAGTTTTTGAATTTTTAGTCTTCTGGGGTCCTACTGATTATGTATACAAAATTTGGTTGAGTTTGCTCAAATGGCCTAGATTTTTAACCCCCCCCCCCCCCTCCACCCCCTTAATTTTGGGTCGAAATGCACCAAAATCTAATCAGCTCTTAATCTCAATGGACCACTAGTTTTTGAGCTAGCTCGTCCACAAAAATTTGGTAACGCACAGACTAACAGACTAACAGACATTTTGACAAAACAGTTATTATCTCGAAAAATATAATTTTTTCGATGTTCACTTATTAGAGCTTTTTTGTAGACCGAAATGCCATGGTTACGCTCAATTTTTTTAATCAAAATAGTTTCAACCGTTTTTGAGATATTTTGAAAAAAAGAAGCAAAAAAAAAACACTTTTTTCATGCACGATTACAATACTTGACCATACCCTGTATGGTAAAGTAAAAATACCAAAAATCTTCAAGTAAACACATACTTCCGGTTCTTCTATTTTAGCTAAAATTTTGAAGTACTTATTATAGCCTCAAGAAATCTTAAGTTTCAAATCCCAAAACTCTGGGACTTAGCGTATACGAGATATGGACTATTAATTTTTTTTGCGACCCTCCTAATTTACACCCCCTTCCTTTATTTCAATCGGATTAGAATTTATACACGACTAATAACTTATGACACTTGATAAGTACACCCATTTAAAAAAAATCTTTAGAGCCGTTTTTGAGAAAATCACAAAAAAAATAAAATCTTTCATGTAAATGGCAACTTCTGGTGCTCCGATAAGCTTGCTGTACTCCTTCTAGCCTATATCGAGCTTAAGTTTAAAATTTCGTAGCTCTGAGACATACGGTTGCCAAAAGCAGGGGAGCTACACACATACATACTCACGGACCATTGGATTTTTGACCTCTGGGGACCACAATATCCGGTTTTTGTACTAAATTCGGTTTCAAATTATTAAGGACATCGATTCCTTCCTCCTAGAAGAGACAAAATGAAATGAACTTTTTTCATCTCGGAGTTAGAACTTCTCAAAGTGTCAAGACCCCGGGAGGCGATTACAATACTTACATATTATATTTTTTAAATATAAATGTGAAAGTAAACATTATTAGAAAAATAGAAAATTGATTTATTCATTTTTACTCATAAAAGTTTGACATATAATTGTTTAAATTATCCATTGTGAAATTTATTCTACGATTAAGAAGTATATTTTGTGAATTGAAAAAGTCCTTTCTACTTCACATGAAGTGATAGGAGCAAATTTTAAACACACTATTTTTTTAATATTCAAAAATTTTCTAATCTCAGTAGATTTTTTAAGAGTAGAAGCTTTTTAAATAAATCAAAGCTTCTTTTAAAATATTGTTTGATTAGCTTTAATTGAAATTTTTTTATAAATAATTAAGTAAAAATTCCATTAAATATTCCTTAAAGCTAAAAAAGTCTGATCTACAGTAAAATAGTCCATTATAGTTTCTGATAAATAGAACTCAAAATTCTTAAAATTTCATGATCGTATAGATCTATAAATACTTGACCATACCCTGTATGGTAAGTAAAAATTTGCCATTAGTCCCACTCATATAAAAAATACATTATAACCTAAGAATCCGCTCTCTAGTTATAACTATTTATTGAACACAAAAAACAAATAATACATTATAACTCACGCCGTTTCGATCGTTCTCAAGTTTGATGCAAATGAGCATCCAACCCGATTTGTGACAACTGATTTGACTACGTGAGTGTCCAGTTATATATAGTTAGTAAGTACACAGTCTAGTCAAGAACTTAGGACACTAATGAATCCAAAATTTTAATCACAAAAAGTACAAGCTTTAACAACTACATATCTAATTTATTCATTTTACCCGAAATCGTATTAAAAACTCTTTCTAGGTGTTTGTGATGTTAAGAGCTCGTTAAATAGAAAAAGGATCTATTTTTTGAAATTTACTTAATTCACTTTAAAATGACTGAGGGAAACAAAAATGTCAATTTTTGACTAATTTTTTGTACCTGTCGTAATTCAGAAACTACTCATTTTCAAATTGGAATACGATTCCAGAATTTCTGTTCATACTATGTTCATTAACGACAAATAAAATTTTGATATCTCAAGTATTATACAAGAAATTATCCGTTTTTCTTATCAATACGAAAAATATCGGTTGTCTTAACTTGTATTTATTCAAATAGCCCTTAGTCGAATGGTTAAAGGCCATCGGTCGCAGGTTCGAATCTGCTTGGGGCCTATATGAATAAAAAATAGAATCTAATTTAAATATCTAGTTATAGAAAAATAAACTTGAGAATCATAATCATTTAATAATTGTTTGTTAATCGAGGTATTGCTCATTTCCATAAATGAATATCCTAAGCAAATAGCTTTCTAATACTTTATTTCAAGTCCTTTGCCAGAAATTTTTTCGGGGTTGGGTTACTCACCGAGTAGTCAGGGGAGTATATAAACTCCTAGGGGTAGAAGACATGATCTCCCAGATGCTCAGTTTGCTGATTTTTTATCAGAGTATTTTTTTATTAAAATTTTATTGAACGTTTATTTATATTTTGTAAAGCTTCGATTTTTACTTATACATTTCTTTCGGGAGGGGGGGGGTCCCTCCACCGCTGGCTAGGGCTAGTATATTTCACTAATTATTATTCTACATATATATATATATATTCTGGATAGAAAGAATTGGCGTGTTGGATGCGGAAAACGGCGCATGCTGTAGAAACAAACCGCTTTTATTATTATTATTATTCTATTATAAAATTATATTTTATATCTAAAATTCAAATAAACGATTTAGTAGAGAAACTTTTCCGTGCTTCAAATGTGTCTCATGTGTTAAATACTATTAGCATAATCAATTAAAAATTAAATTAATCGCCAAGCCAAAAAAAAAAATACATAATAATTAAGATTCAAATCTTATCTTATTATATTAAACGAGTCAATTCTTGTATATATATACAGGGTGATTCACGATCGATGACACGTTAGACGTTTATGGAGAACGGAACGCAGGATTTTTCTGAAAATTTAGCACCTTACATTTTCTTACCTGTTCTATCGATCTAAAATATTTTCAGCATTGTGACGTTTCGGCTTCCACCAAAAAGTCTTAGCAACTTTATTTTTAAATGGAACAGCAAATATTAACACGTTTTTAGAACCGTCCTTTTATTAAAATACTTTTTTGTTAATATTGTCCTATACCTATCCCTATCGGTTTTCGAGATAAAAAATAATTTGTGTTAAATATGGTCCAAAACATGCCCTAATTAAACTTAAATAAATTAGTGCTCTCAATTCATGAAAAGTTGATATTTTGGTGGTAGTTTAGACAGACCCGAAGTATTTAATTTACGCCGAGAAATCGACTCCATATTATACAGGGCGTGCTAAGATTACTATTATTTCCGTTATTCATAAAAGGGGTCAAAAGTTCGTTTTTTCAAATGAGACCCCTGTATATTACTCAATAAATTGAAAGACGAAGAAAAATGCTTTAAGATGATATATCATTTCCCTATACCTAAAACATCAAGTTTTCTTAATAAAGGCGCTTTTCGTGAAAAATTACTTTTTAAATGAATTTAATTTTAACTAACCATTGAAATATCAAGTTTATGACAGTGTGTTGACTATTTATAAGAAACTTATAAAGAGTTTATTGAAGATGTTCAAAAAAATCTCCCAAAATGATCGCTCTCATTTTTGTGGAGATTTTTTGAGCACGTTTCAAATCCCATAAAAAGATCATTACAAATATAAATATATATTAAAAGTTAGGCAATTTAATTGATTATAAATCAAAGTTTAAATCTCACAAATATTATTATATAGTAGGATTTGCCAATTGAATTGATGAACTCAAAAATTGTTATTTAATTAAAAAAATAATTATACGCTATTTATTTATATATCTATACCTATATACACATAATCTGCAGGCCACTAGAAGACTAGAATGCAAAAACTGGAGTGCGGGGGCGGGGTGCGAGGGTGGGGGTAGGGGTAGATGTGGGGTGAAGTGGTGGGGAGTCTGGGGGGCGAAAGGGGTTCGGGGATTAATATATAGCTCCTAAGTGAAGCAAAAAGTTACCGAGCATCACTCGGTGGCCAGGTACTAGATATTATATCTTTAATTAGGCATAAATAATAATCTATTAATCTCTATATAAATATACCAATTCAGTGCGAAGCCCTCGATTCCCGAGTCCCACTCGCACTTGGCAAAATATTTCTCTGAAATTATCTTTTTTCTCTTTTGTGAAAGGAATCGAATGCTTCACATTCACCTGCTTCGGTTCAGTGTCAGCTGTTCTAATTGGCTTCTGAAAACCATGTGTGGCAGTGTAGAAATTCGTACTGTCTACGTTGGACACCGACAAGCAAAGGCTGTCATAATCTCGAGACTTAGCTGTGAAAGAGCTGGCACACGGTAGGGATACAAACATAAAATCATTTCACCTAAACAATAATAATACATCTTTACAATTTCTTTTTAGATTTAATGTACGTGGTAGCAATGATGATGGAAATGTGGCAAATTTTGTAGAAACAGAGCAAGTTATTTTTTTAGATTCGGAGATTTCATCTTTTCTTCAAACAAGAGGCTCAGTACCTTTATTTTGGGAGCAACCTGGAGTACAAGTAAGATAATACTTAGAATCTTAATCTCTTATTAATTAAATGAGCAATTCTTATACATATATATGTAGGGGGGGGTTTCACTCAATTGGCTCGTAGGGGTCAAATAACACACGTATTTTATAGTTAAAAGTATTTATTTACAAAAAGGGGTTTACAGATTTTATCTAGGGGTTAATCATCTTAAAATATCGTTAATTAATACATCGTAATGGGTCCCTCAAATCAACAACCATCTTTAAGTAACTCTCGTTTTCAACTGCCTCCCAGTTGCAACGTTGCAACATGACATTCAGACATGCATATCAGTGGTGGGGAGATTGACCATGTTTGTTTCGGCAACCCGTCGAAACAAGTTGTCATAATAATATTTATGACATGCTTTTAGCCTAAAAGTGGATGCAATCTCTACAGGGCCTGGAACCCAGAAGATGGCCTTTCGAAAGAACAACGGGCCTTGACTCGCACGTGCTAATCATATCCTCTTAATAAAATAGAAATTATACAATTCATTAAAATAATTTCCCACATATATATCGCACCTCCTCTCGAATAGCGTCATAAGTCATAAAACCAAACTATCGAGAAAAAGGCGTTTAAAATTTATCCTACTTTTATTTTTCACTTTTCGAGTCTTAATTTAAAAAATAACAAAATTAGAACAAAACGGTTTTTCACCAAGTTTGAATGATTTTTGAATCTCTAATAAATGATTAATACCTGAAAATATGAAAAAAAAATTTGGAGTTGTGACACTGTAAAAGATAAAAAAAATGATTTGCGAAATTTTGTTTATTTTAATGACATAAAAATTATGTTATGAAAATGGCAATATCTGAGCTAAAAGTATGACGAATTCTGAAACGAATGCTGCAATAAAAATGATTTTAAACTTTTTTGAGTTGTGACACTATTTGTGCTGAGGTGCGATATTTATTTATATAGAATCGATTGTTCGAAAAGGGCTCTAACGATTTCGATGAAAATTACGTACTAGGAGGGTTTTGGGGTGGACAAATCGATCTGTCAGGGTCACTTTAATTTGATAGTTTTCTCTTAATTAATCTAATTATTAACAGGTGGGTGTTAATAAAAAATTTATAATCAAATTTTCTTTTTCCATTTTCCTTTTATTATTTAATTGTTGTATTTTTTTAATTTTAAAACGCATTAATAGTTCATTACAAATATTATTATATACTAAAATTAGAAAATTTAATTAAAAGTAGTTTCTATTGAAGACAGTGGTAGATAGAACTCATTGCTGAATTGATGCAAAGGTAGCCCAAGGATAATAATCCCAAATAAAAGAATTTATTAGAACGTCATTTTTATCCTTTTAAAAAAACCTGAAGATTCGGAGGATCGTCCCTCGAAGAATCAAACAAGGAATCTCATGTATATTAATAATATTTTGATCATAAGTTTCCTATATTTGATTCAATCGCGAATCGAATGCAGGTGATTTTTGTCAGATATTAAGTGAAAATAATATCCGGATTTAAATATTTCTGTGTTGAAATAATGAATTTAAATAATTCTCTAATTAATATATTAAAGAATAATTAACATATTAAAGAGAGTTGTTTTTGATCGCGTTTTAAAGCAAGATATATATATCGCGAGACTACTGCTGGTTGAGGCTATTGGAGTCTGCTGAATCTTAAGTCTGGACCAAGAGAGAATGAAAAAGATGTGATCCATCTAGCTATGATCCAGCATCATTTCGCGGTGATGGGATGGCAAACACCCAACACACGTGTTAACAGATCGAGCGCGCTGGACTGGGGATTGAATATATAACATCTCAGATTACAAATCCATTTGGTGATCCATATCAGTGTATAAAAGCATCATGCGTGCTAATCGCAAAATGATGCTGGTCATATCTAGATGGATCACATCTTTTTCATTCTCTCTTGGTCCAGACTTAAGATTCAGCAGACTCCAATAGCTTCAACCAGCAGTAGTCTCGCGATATATATATCTTGCTTAAAAAAGCGATCAAAAACAACTCTCTTTAATATGTTAATTATTTTTTAATATATTAATTAGAGAATTATTTGAATAATATTTTGATTGCAATTAAGTTCAAAACTGTGCACACGAACGCCGGAGCGGGTCAAAACGTTCTAAAAAAAATAAATAAATTTTTATTCAATTCTGGCTGCAAATAAAAATCCACCATGACTCTAAATTTTAAATTAAAAATAATATTAACATATCGCTTTTAACTAAAGCAAAAAATTACCTAGCAACGCCAGATTCACCAGATACTAATATTTAAATCTTTATAAAAACTCGCTTGTCTTTTTTTTAGGTGGGCTCTCATAAAGTTAAAATGTCCCGTGGTTTTGAAGCATCTACCTGTGTTTTTAATAAACATTTAGATTTAATTAAAGAACGTTATGGATACCAAGCGATTGTAAATTTACTGGGCTCTAGCCTCATTGGAAATAAAGAAGGAGAGGCTGTTCTAAGTCAACTTTTTCAGGTTTGCAATCTATCTAATTATAACGAGTTAAAATTTTTAAAAGAAAAATATAAATTTATTATAATTTTTATCTTTTGTAAATTTTAAATTGGAAGAATTAAATCTATTCAATATTTATAGGCCCATCACAAAGCATCGTATCATTCAATTGATGTTCCTCATATTGTATTTGACTATCATCAAGAATGTCGAGGAGGAAATACTAAAAACTTATCAAAATTAAAAGCTAAGATAGAAAAATACATGAAAGCTTATTCTTTATTTTATGCCAAAGATGATGAAATTATATCGTAAGTACATATTTAAGGGATTGTATCTCGATTATTTTCATATTTAAAAATATCAAAATCCAATTATTTTTTTTATTTTTGCATCAGCGTACAAAAAGGAACTATTCGTACTAATTGTTTAGATTGTTTAGATCGAACAAATTGTGTTCAAACTTTCTTTGGATTAGAGGTAATTAATTGTAAGATTTATTTCTTATTTTGATGTACTTTTTAAATTAACTTCCATCTGAAATAGATATTGGCTACACAATTAAATTTGCTTAATTTAATGGAAAAACAACAAATGATTACCCGTTTTGAAGAAGTCTTTAGACAAATGTGGATTAATAATGGAAATGAAATAAGTAAAATATATGCAGGCACTGGAGCAATTCAAGGTGGTTCTAAGGTAATAATTTGTTCTTTACATTAATTCTTTTTAATAAGTTGTTGTAGGGAAATAAGGACAATAGCTTATGCAAGTATTTTTTATGTTATGCCAACGTTTCGTCAACTTTGTTGATTCCTCAGGGCTCAAACAAATTAATTTCTTTGCATATTTGTCATTTATAAATATTCATTCTTAGCAAACACATATAGGTACAGATTGAAAATGTTTTCTATTTAAATCTAAAAACGTTGGCATAAATTAAAAAATACTTCCATAAGCTATTGTCCTTATTTCCCTACAACAACTTTTAATTTAATCGATGGACATAAATAATGAAAATAATTTAATTCTTATTTTTATTTATATTTAAAATGTAATTTATTTTTAGTTGATGGATGGTGCACGATCGGCTGCAAGAACAATACAAAATAATCTTTTAGATAATAGTAAACAGGAAGCAATCGATATCTTGCTATTAGGAAGTACGCTAAATACTGAATTAGCTGATAGAGCTCGAATACTCCTGCCTCCAAATATGTTACATGGTATATATCTGACTTATGAATATATATAAGATATAAGATATTTTGTCCACTCTTTTGCTTATTAAAGTCGTTCCAAATCCCCGTTAGGTGTTTTTTGTTTTCTATAAATTTACAAGTAGCTATTAAAGGCGACTCTGGGTCAGTGGTTAGAGTGTGGGGCCGTTGACTTGAAGTACGCTGGTTCGAGACCGAGTCTCGGCAGATATTTGCAGCCGCCTCCTCTTGGAAAGCAATGGCAACCTACCAAGAGTATAATTGTCTAGTAAACCTCTCCAAACTAGCCGTTCGGAACCGGCGTTAAAAAGTAGGTCCCGTATATCTGTGTAAAACAACTAAACACACTCAGCAAGGTATATGTGGAGAGGCGCCGACGCCCCTTTCGGGTATGGCACTCTAAGAAGAAGGTATTAAATCTAGAAGGTGCAACCTATAAATCATGATGGACGACACATTCCTTAAAAGAATAGAAAATCTAGGGTCTGGAGTGGAGGCGAATGCAATTGTAAACCCGAGACTTCAATTTTGTAGGATTCAGGAAAGAGGGCATCAAGGAGGGAATTCCAGTCTTTAGAAGTCATAGAGATAAACCAATTGATGAATACCCTTGTTCAGCTTGTTTCTATTTGTTGAATTGATAGACTGGGAGTCGCAACCCTTTATATCCACTAGAAACGCAAAGACTATATCCCTTAAGGTAGTTGTTCCGCCAAATGGGTTTTTCTTAGGATTTTTTTGAAATTTAGATAGATTATTATTTAAATACTTCTTTATCAATTGGTGGGAAAACGAAATTTATAAACAATATAGTTCCGGAGATATTAAATTTCAAAAAATAGAGTTTTTGACATTGCACTATACGGGATATCGGAAAATTTACATACATATTTAATTATAATTAAGAAAACCCTTCTTAGCATTTTTATAAAAAACTAAAGCAACATTAAACAATAACCAATACATATTTTAAGACAATTTTGATTCATAGTTACAACACAGTTTCTGAGATAATAATGAATAAATAATGAAAAATGTATAAAAAATTTGCACTAAAAACAATTTGGCAACAGCGCATTTATTTAACCATCGAAAGATATATAAAGCGCGCATGCTCTAGATTTTTTTCAAAATTATAATTTTTTTAAGTTTTAACGTAGGCGTTGATTACATTTGTTAAAAAATAACAAAACGATTTTTATAGAAATTTAAAATGTATTTTATCTGTCATTTTAATATAAAAATATTCGATCTCTTACAATGGTGCCAGATTTGTCAAACAACCACGGGATTGGCTAGTAGTGGTACATAAGCAGCTTAAAAAAGTTTTGAGGCTTATGAATTATGAATCCTTATTGTCTGTTCTATATACTCTAGCATTAACTTTTTCCTAGTATTGTCGCGAAACAACTACATTAAGGTTATTGGGGATTAAGTATGTATTAATAAAGTGAAATCAATGAAGATGTCCTTAACTTGATGCTAATAAACATATACATATATATAACGAATATAAATATGTTAATATGTTATTTCTTTGTTAGAGACTATAGTTTCGAACTTCATCATCAGTTTTTTAATTATAAATATTTTATCTGTTATTTCTCATTAGTTCAAATACCTAATGGATGTAGGTAAATTTGCTTTGTCATAATAGCAAACTGTTCATAACAAGAATCTTTTCAATTAAATTTTTCAATTATAGGAGATTGCCAACGGCATGATTTCAAAAATTAACCGAAGTTAAAACATGTCGTGCTTTTCTAAGACAGTCTGTTTTTTCTAAGACAGGTGATTCTGCTTTAGGTACTGTATGCTGTTGGCATTTTTACACTAACATATTGCGTATATCCACATACCAGTGGAATTGATTAGAGAAAGGTCATAAAGAGAAATAGAAGAATTGCGACACTATATCTCGGCCCACAGAAACGCAACGACTATACCTTAGGTATATGGCATTGCTCCAATAGTATAAACAAAATCTGGCTAACTTAGTTGTATATCGTCGCCTTAGAGTGTAAACCTGCCTAACTCATAACAAGGAAATTTTACAGGGCAGAGAAAAAACAAACAAAATTTAATATTGTTGTTATGGAAAGAAACTATTTTTGACATTTTTTTCTTACAACTTACGATCGTAATTTTAAGTAGCAGTTTTATTTGGACGATGGTGCATCTCTTTTCTTTAGAACGGTATTAATTTGGCATATATGATAAAAAATGGATTTATCAGGTTTACACTCTAAGGCGACGATATAGAGCATTGTCATTCAGGTTGAAATTGTCCGATCATTCTTTTTATATCTAATAAACAAGAGAAAATTTGAGTAATTTCTTTTAATAGTAATAGAAGAGAGATATTAAATTCAATAATTCCAAGTGAGAATCTTTTACAGCACCGACTAGTGTTCTTCGGGAAATGTGCAAACGCTTTAACGAATATAGTTTTCCATCTACTGTACGAATCGCTGTTGGAACATACAATGTCAATGGAGGCAAACATTTCCGTAGTGTTGTTTATAAAGATGTCTCGCTATCTGATTGGTTGTTGGATGCTCCAAGATTAGCCAAATCAAATCCGTAAAATAAAATTTTTTCAAATGCCTATACGTTTACCACAATCTATGAATTGACTATCTTTTTGAATTAAGCTCTTGTGCGACGTAAATCAAGTTCCAGAAGATAATACTCCAGTAGATATATTTGCAATCGGCTTTGAAGAAATTGTTGATTTAAATGCAAGTAATATCATGGCTGCAAGCAGTGAAAATGCTAAATTATGGGGCGAAGAATTGCAAAAAGTTTTATCCCGTGATAGGGATTATGTGATGGTTACTTATGTTCAACTAGTGGGAGTATGTCTTTATCTATTTATTCGACCAGATCATGCTCCATATATACGCGACATGTAGCTGTGGATTCTGTTAAAACAGGCCTGGGTGGTGCTACTGGTAAGTTGGCGATACAATTTATAATCAAATTCCCATCTGAACCGTTCAAAACCCTAGTGATGATTAACACTATTGTGTGTAAAGGTATTAAGGAGCTGTAGCCACGGAAGTCATGTGTCTTCCATAGCACATCTTTTTGTTTCGTTTGCGCTCATTTCGCAGCCGGTCAATCGCAAGTCAACGAACGCAATGCTGATTATACGGAAATAACTAGGAAAATTACATTCCCATTATGGTAACTATTTGTATTATTTAGTAATTTTATTTTTCATAAACAATGTCATCGAGTATACTGAGTCCCTCAGACTGGTTTGACGCAACCAATCCGTCTCCACCTCGACTCTGTCTCCCGCCAGCTGTTTGACCTCTCCAAATGTCTCGCATTCCATATTCCCAAGTATTTGATTGAAATATTTTAATCTGGGCCTTCTCCCATGTCTCAGTGGGTGACCCATCATCTGACCTCTTCTCTTCTTCAGACTCTTCCACAAGGTTCTTCTTTCTCCGATTCTTCCAAGAACTTCTTCATTTGTAATTTTATCCATCCATTTGATATTCATCATTCTTCTGTAGCACCACATTTCGAAAGCCTCTAATCTCTTTCTCTCCGCTTCTCTAATTGTCCAGGTTTCACACCCGTACATGGCTATGCTCCATACATATGTCTTTCAATAGCAACTTCCTGTTTTCTAAGCTGATTGAGGAGGAGCATAGTAGTTTTTGTTTTGAATTAAACCCCATTTTTGCTTGGGCAATTCTTGATTTAATTTCGTTTTCGCTCCTCCCATCCCATGTTATTTACTTCCTAGGTAGCGGAATTTCTTAACTCCTTCTAGGTTTTCTTGGTTAATTTTGATGCATTCCTGTCTCGTTTGTTCTTTTTTGGTACAAACTAGGACCTTGGTTTTATTCTTGTTTATTTTCATTTCTTCTATTTTATTTTCATTATGATTATACTAATAAATTTTGTTTTTCAGGGTAGAACTTTAAATTCTCATGATTACGTTATATGGTGCGGCGATTTTAATTATAGAATTGATATGGACAAAGAAGAAATGAGGGAACTTATTAAGAAAAATGAATTAGATTATATATTACAATATGATCAATTGGGGTAGATATTTCTAATCCAACCAACAAATTTTATTTTAAATAACTTTGTCAACAAGAAAAAAATTACTAAATTTTAGATTTAAGGTTCAGCAAAGCCAAGGAAATGTTTTTAAAAATTTCATAGAAGGAGATATAACATTTCCACCAACTTATAAATTCGATCTATTTTCCGATGATTATGATACAAGTGAAAAATGCAGAGCTCCTGCTTGGACGGACAGGATTTTATGGAAAAGAAAACAAATGCCAGATTCGGGCAGGTTATTTTGAAATATATAGTTGTATAAGATTGGAGTAATTTTATGAGACGGACTGATAAGTGAATTAAGTGGATATCGATGAGGCAGTCCAAAAAGAAGAAGATAATTTACACTATCTTTATTCATAAAACCGACGTTTCGGAGGCTATTCCTCCTTCTTCAGGGTCTGTAATTAATTAAAATGGGATTTGGCCATCATTACAAACAAGATCATCACATTTTTTTTATATAAATACAATTAATATATAATTACATAGAATTTTTGAAAAGTGAATGAAGGAAATCCAATGCGATGTCTCTCTGTCTCCTCTTTTTCAGTGGCAGTAACAATAATATATTGTATATCATTCTCAGCAGAATAATAATGTAGTAATGATTTGCAAAAAAATTTGATATAAGTTTTATATCATTAGCCAAACCCCTCCCAGATAAACCCTGCGCAAAGCAGTTGTGCGCATAATTATTTATTTATATAGTACAACAATGTGTATTTTGCTTTAATTATACTTTATACATATATACCATATATACAAACTTTTTATAAATTATTTATTTATTTATTTTATTTCATTATTATTTTTTCTTTTTTTTTCATCATAAATCCTAAAAAGGGTTGACAAGTCTCTAAAATAAAATTATGAGTTTACTATTTACAATTATTTACATATTATCTATTTACATTGTTATATCCTCCCGATTCTGGTTTGATTTAATAAAAATATTGTAAATAATATTAATAATATTTATTATATTATTATAATATTAATAATTACATTATTATTGATCTACTGCACTTTTAATTAGGAAACCGATAATTGTATTTTTAAATCCCCGGTCAATATTCGTTGAGTGCTGCTCCCTACGAGCAGTCAAATAATTCGATAGGGAGACCGTTTTGACAACGGAATTGGCGCTTGAAATAACAGACTTCAGCTTTGCTTTTACCAGCAAATTAAAATATCATTAGTCCCAATTGAAAAATTATTGAAAAAAATGTAATTAATAATAATTCTTGAGTCTCTCACTTGTCTTCTCGTAGCTTTAGTTGATAAATTAAATAACATAAAAGATACAACAATTACTAGCAATCAAATTAGAGAAAACATTGAACAATTACTTAACCAAATACTTAATAAAAACATTCAAAATGTCTAAAAACAAAAAAGATAATTTAAGTTTCTTACAATGGAATTCACGTTCCATTAAATCAAATAAAAGTATTCTTAAAAATTACTTATCTGAAAATGAGATAGATATAGTTCTCCTAAGCGAAACATGGCTAAAACCAGATGACATAATATATTTTAATAATTATAACATAGTCAGACAAAATCGCAATGATGGTTATGCTTGGAGTAGCCATTTTAATTAAAAAAGATGTGACTTATAAAAACTTAAACATTAATAACGACTCAGATATAATGATTGTCGCCATCCAAATTGATACTCCTCCATATATGTCGATTGCATCGATCTATCGTACTGATAATGCACAAGCCACCAATAGAGATTGGAAATACTTATTCAAACAATTAAAAGAACCATTTCTGGTAGGTGGTGATTTTAATGCCCACCACCCCATGTGGGGATATAAAATAAACAATCATGGCAATTCTTTAGCTAATGCCATAGATGAACTTAATCTTATAGTTCTCAATGATGGTTCGCCCACTTTATTATTTTCTTCTTTTTTTGGACTGCCTCATCGATATCCACTTAATATAAGTAGTTGTATATATATAGAAAAGAAAAAAAATTATTTATTGTTTATATAAATGAAAAAAATACAAATATTTTATAAAAGACAATCTAGAATACGTTTATTCAAAAGCCAAACGTTTAATTTATTAATAATATTCATGCCACCTTCAAACATACTAATTCGTTATCATTCCTATTTTCAAAATTAAAAGACAAAGATCCTCTTTTAAATCAAAATAATTTAGTTTATAAAATTGATTGCTTAAATTGTACATAAATAGGACAGACTAAACAGTACTTAAAATCTCGAATTTACGAGCATGAATATTCAATTAGAATGAAAAATTCTGAATGTACAATGCTGGATAACCATTCTATCGTACTAACCTTAAACACAATTTTGACTTTTCTAATCCCAAAATTTTAGATAAAGAATATAATTTGGAAAAAAGATTAATTTTGGTAATTTTGGAAATGATCGAAATTTTAAATAACAAAAATTCGATTAATAAAAGGTCACATATGGATTGTTTTTCGAATGTTTATAAACATTTTTTAGAGTTATTGGATAAAAATACTTGGTAGGCTTCACATTAAGATATAAAAATAAAACGAATTTATTTTTGGAGAGACTTTAATCTCGAATATATATATTTCGGGTGGCTAACTTTCTGTTGCTCCTGAAGATGGGTTAGCCACCCGAAATTTATATATCGAGATTAAAGTCTCTCAAAAAATAAATTCGTTTTATTTTTATATCTTAATGTGAAACCTACCAAGTATTTTTTATCCAATAATTTAAAAAATGTTTCACCAAGTACCAACACCAAATTCCTTAAAAACTATTTTTTTAGAGAAAAATAAATTTTCATAAATATTTTTATATTTTAATTAAAGGTTGGTCTGGATCACCAAGTCAATCTGTACAATTGTCTATTTATAAAAATATTTAATATCTTAGTGTTGCTTTCTAAATTCTAGAGAAAGCAACTTTTTTTTTTTTTCTTTTTTTGAAAAAATTGTTCCATTGATAAAGTGAGAAATTCTCCCGAAACGTTTGGCTTTTGAATAAACGTATTCTAGATTGTCTTTTATCTAAAAGATTTCTATTTTTTTTCTGTTGTATATATATATAATCGCCAATAACGAGTATGTGGATTAACATATATCGAGACCAGGCTCAAAATTGCGGATTTAAGAGCCATATTTGGTGATTCCTTAATAACATTTCAAAAGTAAAATTAAGCAATCTAAGCAAAAAAAAAGTAAAAATTAATATAATCAATGAGATGTTGTTATTTTCTTTAGTAAAAACAAATTGAAGCATCGCGCATAACGGCTATACTCATAAGTTGATTAGCTTTTTTACTATAAAAATATATGCCTATTTATGTCTCATAATAGTGCATACCGAGGGTGAACCGCGATTTGGAATCAAGGTGCACACCGTCATTTGAGTTGTTGCGGAATTCATTAGATAATGCCCCTTCATCTATTGTATCTCATCTACTTGGAAATAAAGAAAGTGGAAGTGGAATGCGATGGTGTTCACTATATTTGGTCGCGGTTCACCCCTCGGTGAATACTATGTACCCCGAAACTATATATATCTTGCACATATTAGAACATTTTTTTATATAACAATTATTTAAATGGATGAATATGTGGAGTTTCAGTTCTCCAAAAATAAATAAATAAATACGTGTAAGAATTAATTTTATCTTTAAAGGTTTACCACCTGATTGGAATTCTGGAAATTTGGTTTACTACGGTAGAGCTGAACTTAAACAAAGCGATCATCGGCCAGTAATTGCAGTTCTTGATGTAGAAGTTCTTACCATTGACGATGCTCGACGAAGTCAAGTGTTTATGGACGTCATCCAAGATTTAGGTCCTCCTTCGGAACGCAAAACGATCATCATCGCAGCAAAGCATTTCCTCTTGGTGTTTTCCTTGATAATCTATAAAGTATAAATAAAACTGCATAAACTCAATCATAGAACAAAAGAAGATTTTGCAAACAATCGCCTCCTCGCAGCTTTTTAAAGCAAATTTCATCTAAGAATTTTCTCAAAAATTCTCTTTTCTTTAAATATTTGCTCCGAAATTCCCTACTCATCAAAAAAATGTTGTTATTTATTGTTCGGGCACTCTTTGCTGAAGAGAAATAAAGTCTACTCAATAGGGTGGTCCTTATTTTGGGTATTTTCGAATTTTTGGCTGACAGAGGCTCATATGGTTTCCGAAATAAATAAAAAAAAATATCCCCAAGTTCTAGGCACAGTCTTCAATTTTAACACTTGTGCACAGCGATGCAAGTTTCCCGTCTAAATAACATGGGGTTTTTGGCATTGAACGATCAATTTTTTATTCCGGCCAAAGTAATGGTTCAAAAAATTTGAAACTCTGTAGACATTTATTCTTATAATAGTAGCCATCCTTCAGAATTTTTACAGATTTTTAGCTATTATAATTTTGGAATTACAGCTAGATAAAATACTGCTATACACTTAGTGTTACTAAGTTATATGACTCACAAATTATAATAAGCTAAATATCTGTCAAAATTCTGATGGATAGCTAATATTATAAGGATAAAAGTCTACAAGTTTCAAAACAGAACTGTACTTTCTTAAAAATCCGTATTGATTTAACTGATAGAGTTTTTCTTTAGGAGACGGACTCGGTATAAATATACAATTGGATGTTGAATGCTGGTAGATCCAAGGTGTTTGGTAAAAAATAAGACTATTTTGGGTATTTTCAGATTTTTACGCTGACAAGGGCTCATATGGTTCAAGAAATAAATAAAATATCCCAAGTTTCAAGTCTCAATTATAACCTGTGTCCCCAGCAATGTTAGTTTCTCATCTAAATAACATGGGGGTTTTGGGCTTGATAAATCAATTGAATGTTGATGAAGGTAGTCCAAGGTGGTTGTAAAAAAATAAGACTATACAGTTTTATTATTTTACATTTATTCGATAACCGACGTTTCGGAGATTTTACTCTCTCCTTCTTCAGGGTAACGAAAAGTCAATGAAAGTATATAATTCATAATTACTTCCTGTCTCCTTTGACAATGCCAAGAAAACATTATAAAATTTCATCTCGATAGAAAAAGCAATTGATGATTTACCCTGAAGAAGGAGAGAGTAAAATCTCCGAAACGTCGGTTATCGAATAAATGTAAAATAATAAAACTGATATAGTCTTATTTTTTTACAACCACCTTGGACTACCTTCATCAACATTCAATTGATTTACATGCCCAAAACCCCCATGTTATTTAGATGAGAAACTAACATTGCTGGGGACACAGGTTATAATTAAGACTTGAAACTTGGGGGATATTTTTTTTATTTATTTCGAACCATATGAGCCCTTGTCAGCGTAAAAATTCGAAAATACCCAAAATAAGGACCACCCTACTACTCAAATAGGAATTTCTTGAAAACTAATTAAAAATTAATATTGATAAGTAAATATTTTTCCCTATCATCATTTTGGACATCGTGCCATAAAAACTACAAATGGGTTCAATAAACTCGCATAGATGAAAGAACAAATTTTGCTTTATATATACATTTTTAGGTTATCAATGAAGGTAACGCCGAAGAAGTTTTCGACGACACGTTTATGATGGCTCTGCTCCAAGAATTGAGTCAAATTGGAGAAGTTATTCTTGTACGCTTCGTGGAAGATACAATGTGGGTGACTTTTAGAGACGGGCAATGCGCATTGGTTGCTGCAAAAAGAGAAACGACCCAGGTAGCTAATTCATTATAAATGTATTCAAAATTATTATTTTCCTGAAATTTTAATTGTTAATAATTTATTCATTTATCAAGTTGTGCAGTCATAATTTGAAACTCAGTCTCAAAACTCCAAATTGGATAGAGCAAGCTCAAGAAGAGTTAAAATTATGTACAAACAATACCATCCCGCTCTTTAGCCATCTGGAGCCCCTTTCTGAATTATTACAAGAAGGAGGTAAACTAATAAATAGATACACTATATCTATCTATAAATATTTACTATTGTTATTATTTTATTTTTGTTTAGATGACCAATTACAATATGATGAAAACCATTCAAAAAATCAACCACCTAAAAGGCCAATGCCACCTTCACGACCACCATTACCAAATACTTCACCTAAAAGAATTTACCCAAGGTAGGTTTGTTAAATTGTTTTCAAATAAAGCCTGTATTATTTCACATTTCTACTTTTTTCTTCTTTTAAATATATGACGCCAGTAGATAAAATATTGTACGTATTGTATGGCAAGGACGTAAAGTGAGGAATATTTGACAAGCCATCACATTACGCCCTCGCCATACACTACTTTTTCTAATACCAGCTGAGAAAGAACGATTTGAGAGAGAAATAAAAATAATTTTTAGAAAAAAAAAAACTGACTTCAAAAAAATTAAATGCAAGAAATAAAATAATAAGAACTGAAAAATCAAATAAAATGCCCAAAAAGTTGCTTACTTAGTTACTTAGACGACCCGTTCCTCAGTGCGTCTGTTTGGTGCACGCGGGTCCCAATTTCTACGCCATGCCCTTCTGTCTCTTGCCAGTGTCGTCCAGTGCTGGATTACTTTGCGCCCACTCGTGTCTCGAACCCTATTTTTGTAGTTTAGAGAGTCCCCCATCGAATTGGCGGACGTCCAGGCGGTCTCACTTTGTCTCTGGGGATCCACATCTGGGTAGCGGTACTCCACCGATTATCCTCTCTCCTCACAAGATGACCAGCCCAGTTGTGTTTGGCTTCGTTAGAGTGAGTCAAAATGTCCTTCACCGAGGACATATTTCTGATGTCGCTATTGTGGAGATTAAGAGACCGTTGTCTTTGGAGAGTGATGCCAAGAAGTCTTCTCTCTAATGCGGACTGAGATGTTTTTAATTTGTTTTCATGGAAAAACTGACTTCAAAAAAATTAAACGCAACAAATAAAATAATAAGAACTCAAAAATAAAATAAAATGCCCAAAAAGATATAAAATAATTATCTGAATTTAGCTACAACTAAACGACGAAATTTTTCCATGAAATCACTTTTTGAAGTCGGTTTCAAACAAACTATATAAGCGAGCTTACGCGATGTTGTCTTCATTACACGCCAAACGTACTAAATAAGATCCGTCGAGTGCGATTCATAAAATGTATGATTGGCACCGACTTCAAAAAGTGATTTCATGGAAAAATTTCGTCGTTTAGTTGTAACTAAATTAGATAATTATTTTATACCTTTTAGTGCATTTTATTTGATTTTTGAGTTCTTATTATTTTATTTGTTGCATTTAATTTTTTGAAATCGGTTTTTTTTTCTAAAAATTATTTTTATTTTTCTCTGTTTAGTGATGTTTATCATGCATCGCAGTTAGATGGGTAGGCCTTTTGTTCTCACATCCGGTCGTTCGACCTTATTTTTATTTATAAAAGATTTTTCCATTATTTGCTCAAAAGAATTGAAGATTTCCGTTAATTTGTCATTGATCATATTCAGAACTTGATTAAATTAATATGAGACCAATCGGAAGGTACCCTCTTTCGAATAAAAAAAATCATCGAAATCGGTTCACATTGTAAGAGAAGAATCAACGAACAAACACAAAAAAAGGACATTCCGATTGAATCGATAAACTCCTCCTTTTTTAAAAGTCTGTTAATAACACATAATTATATTTACATAAAATTTAATTTAATTTAACTAAATAATATTAAATTTTAATTATAAATAAAGTCTTTATTGAACTTGAAAATGGACTGTTTTATTTAATTGAATAAAAATTAAATGAACTATTCTATAAATATGATTTTCAAATTTATGTTTGAACAGTTATTTAATTTTAAAAAGATAGTTTTAAATGGATAAGTAATACACAAGCGTTTTTGAATAAACTTGCGGAAAAAGAATAGAGAGGGCTGTAAAGAAAAGTTGAACTTTTTACGCATCATCGTGTAGAGATCCATAGGGGTTGCATCTTCCTGGAGTGCCACTTCTTGCATTCAATTACATTAAAAAATAAATAAATAAATAATAAAAAAGTATGTACTATAGTCAGTCAGAATTCAGTCAGTTTACTCTCCCCAAACGTCCCTCGAAAATCGAACATACGCAGGCGGTATTACAAAAGATTTATTTCCTCATTTTTCAAACTTGAAAGTTTATAATAAGAAAATAAGGACAAGTTTTTATGTGTGACTTTTTTATTTATCAGCCAACGTTTCGTCGACTTCTTCAGGGCTTCAAATAGTCATGCCACACATTCGTCTAAATTTTCTTGTTATCTTCCTTACCATTGAAGACCATAAGAAACACAAATTTCAAAAATATTTGGCACATTCACATAAAACAATTTTTTTTTTTTTTATAGTGTTATTTAAATTTGAGATTTCTTTATGGTAAGGATCAAAAGAAAAAAGATTCTATTCTGTTTTTAAAAACAGTGTTGCCTCATTCTATTTATGTTATTTCTGTTTTATATCTAATGTAATTGTTAATATAAAATGTAGCCTTGGCGATCCCAGGGCTGGATATCTTTTTCAGAGTGCCTCGCCCTGGTTTGAGAATTTTTACTCGGAGCGACCCGGAGTGCTATCGCCGATTGCCAGATGTATCGTGACGGCTAATAATAATGACCACCTTATTGATTTCTTCTGGAGAGATGGCCCAGCCCAACCCTTTTTCAGCGTTGATCTATTTATTTAATATTTCAGTAGTCTATATTCCCAGTCAAATATTTTATTTTTCTTGACCATGGCGGTTTCTTGCCTATTTATTTATTTATTTTTTATTCCTTGACTACGGAAACTTCCTGTCTACTCATTTATTTATCTGTTTTTTAAATTATTTATTTTTAAATAATTTAACAACAATTTCTTCAAACCCAGTGACATATTCTAACTATTTATTTTTTGAGTTTTGGCAATTAGATGGCGATCATCTTGCTATTATGCCAGTGTGTCCAGAATTTTATATTTTAAAGATGGAATTTTATTGAGGTTTTTTGGACAGGGTTGTTTACCTGGTGGATGGTAATATAGGATTTTAGCATGAAAAATGTATACATTAAAGTTTGAAAAAAATCTTTCATGCTAAAATCCTATATTACCATCCACCAGGTAAACAACCCTATCAAAACCTCAATAAAATTCCATCTTTAAAATATTTATTTTTTGTTTTATTTGATTATTTATTTATTCTTCGCAGTGTATTTATTTATTTATTTTTATTGTTCGGACGACATGCGGTATTCCCTTTTTTATTTGTTATTATTATTATTTTATTCTTGGTCAGCAGCATACTAAGGTTTCATAACGTTCTGCTGTGGCCACACCCTGAGCCACTCAACCGGATCCTGAGTGGGAGGATCGGAGGACTATAAGGGGAGATGTGGAGGTCCTAAAAAAAAAAAAAAAAAAAAGAAAAGAAAGAAAAATTGTTTATGTGAATGTGCCAAATATTTTTTGAAATTTGTGTTTCTGATGATCTTCAATGGTAACGAAGATTACAAGAAAATTTAGACGAATGTGTGACATGACTATTTGAAGCCCTGAAGAAGTCGGCAAAGTCGACGAAACGTTTGTTAATAAATAAGAAAGTCACACATAAAAACTTGTTCTTATTTTCCTCTTATAAACTTTCAAATTAATACAAATTATGGACGGAAATGATAATAATAATTTTTTAACCCTTTCGGTGTATGATTTATCAAACAGAAGTTGACTTAAGTTTTCCCCCTGCTGGCTCTCTCACCTTCCTTTCACTCGAGTTTTCTTTTTCGCTTTACACGCAATGTTTTTATTTTTCTCTTCTTTGTTTTATGTTAATTATTCTTTTTTACTGCTCATATGAGGCAAACTGCCTCAGAGCATTGTGTAATGTTAAATTGTAAGAATTATGAATAAATTATTATTATTAAGAATATCCATTTAATATTTTTTAGAGCCGGAGTCATAAGTGTTCCCCTTCAAACTGTGGGTATTCCTGTCGAATTACCGGCAATTCAATCGACCGTTATTGATTCTCCTGAAGAGACAGCAATATACGAAGAGATTCAAGATAATGTGGAGAGTTATCCGATTCCATCAGGACCCCCACCACCGCCTCCTCGCGTTGAAGAAATCGGTTCGAATCAATCGCAGGCAAGTCCACCTCCACTTCCATCAAGGCAGGTGCCTCAACTTCCGCCTCGGCAACAGACACCAAGGGCTCCTGACCGTGGAGCAGCTCCACCTCCGGTTCCCGCTCGAGCAGGAGTACCTCCGCAATACCCGCTCGGAGTTAATACCGCTACACCTTCTACTCGGAAAAATGCTACTTGAAACACCTCTCTCTTAGCGTAAAATTATATATTTATTTTATCATTGGCTATTAATACTACTATAAAATTATATATTTATTTTATCATTGGCTATTTAAATATTATATTGAACTATATGTTATTTTATCATTGGCTATTTAAATACTATATAAAATTATATATTTATTTTATCATTGGCTATTTAAATACTATATAGAATTATATATTTGATCCTCTTTCTGTACGTTACAAGTTTAGCAAGAAATGAAATATTCTCTTCTAAAATTGGCTATTAATACTATATTAAATTATATATTTATTTTATCATTGGGTATTTAAATACTATATAGAATTATATATTTATTTTATCATTGGCTATTTAAATACTATATAGAACTTGATAGAGATTTTCTTTAGGAGACGGACTGGTATAAATATGCAATTGGATGTTGATGAAAGCAGTCCACGGTGGTTGTAAAAAAATAAGACTATAGAGGTTTTATTATTTTACATTTATTTGTTAAACCGACGTTTCGGAGATTTATTCTCTCCTTCTTCAGGGTAACAAAAAGTCAATGAAAATAGTTCAAAACATAATTACTTTCTGTCTCCTTTGACAATGCCAAAAAAACATTATAAAATTTTTTTTCATCTCGAATAGAAAATAAAGTAAAAAGCAATTGATGATCAATATGTTAATAACACTAACATTAACATATTGATCATCAATTGCTTTTTACTTTATTTTCTATTCGAGATGAAAAAAATTTTTATAATGTTTTTTTGGCATTAATCAAGGTAGATCATATGTGACTATATCTCGAATATTTTCTAAATGACGGATAATAATACTCGCGAAATGCATCCATAAATGTTAACAAATAATAAAAACTATATATTTATTTTATCATTGGCTATATCAACGTCACTATATGGAACTATATATTTATTTTATCATTGGCTATTTAAATACTATATAGAACTATATATTTATTTTATCATTATTATTTAAATACCATTTAAAATTATATATTTATTTTATCATTGACTATTTAAATACTATATAAAATTATATATTTATTTTATCATTGGCTATTTAAATACTAGATATTATAAATTATTCATTTATTAATAAATCAAAGGCTACCATTTAATAATTTTGTTATTAATAAAACGATGTAGTTTTTTTTATTTATATTATATATATATATATTTTATCATTGTCTATTTAAAATACTACTTATATATATATATATTCGAAATATTTTTAAAATATTTAACCAATTTAAAGAAATATTTCTTATGATTAAGAATATGATTATTTGATATTCGTTGCTGTCTTGAAAAACATGACTTTTTATATCCTATTTTACCGAAACATTTTATAGAAATATTATGATATTTGTTCCAACCGTGAAAAACATACGAGTTTTAATATCCTGTAACTGAAATATTTTAGAGAAATATTATGATATATGATTATATTATTTTTTTCTTAATGAAATTGTTAGTACCTATAATTGTTAATTTGTAAAAAATAAAAATATATTTTCATTTATTAAATTTGTAATAAGTCTAGTATATTCTAATTTTTACTAAATGCACTTGAAAGAATTATTAAATGTATATTAGACGTCAAAGTATATAGCGATGTAACTAGACAACTGTGATAGTGTTAAAAGGCCAGCATTATTAAAATGGTCAAATATAAAAATAATAACCTACACTACAACATATACCAACAGAAATAATTGATTATTGATGAACAAAATTATCGAAATATTAACATATTTTGAAATAAAATAGAGGGTCCGGAAACGAGGTGTGATTATTTTCATAAAACTCCTACAAAGTTGTTTTTGACGAGTTTCAAATTTTATTTTTATGAATACATATCGACGCTAGAAAACTATCTTTCTGTATCTCAAAAACTGGAACTTATCAGAGGAGTCAAAAAACGATTTAAAGAAAAAGAAAGTTGTAATTGTTTTGTACTAGTCAAACATCGACGAGATATGAATGCTACTAAAAAAAAATATTTGAAGGAATTTTAACGTATCTATTTAATTCTGAAAAGTAGCGGATTTTTATCTTTTTACAACATTTATCGTATATTTAGTGGAAAAAATTTCCAAAGTTGTATGTAAATAAAAATCCATCATAGAAGAACGAGACCCAAACCACTCGACGCAGTTTTTTTTTTCTAATTCCAATGATATTTAAAAGTGATATTTGATTTTTTCGAGATATAACAAAATTGAATTCTAGTCTCGATATATAAAACTAAGATGGTGTAACAAAAACATTCGAAAAATAACACCATCCAAATAATGACCTTTTTGTTCAAGAATGTTTGCAGACTCGTAGGCTTTTAAATAGCGAGCAATCCCTGTGTGGTGTGAAATGGCCAGATTCGGCATAATTGAGTCTATTTTTCATGGAAGCCGGACCTACTCTGACAGTGTAAACTCACAACGTTATATTACGTTGTTGCTCGAGTTGTTACTATCGGAATTGAGCAGACGTCGCATTGACCACACTACAGAGTTTGCTTACAATAAGTACTTCAAGAGAATCAATGGTATTACAGTGAAACCACGGGAAATCCGAACGCAAAAAAGAGAAACTTATTTATTTAGTCATAAAACAATTATGTATATATTCTACATTATAACCTTATTTTACATAATTAGTTGAAAAATTAACAAAGAAGTACAGTTAGCATACCTAACAAAGTGTAAATGTGTCTAGATACTTATGTCATCCAGGATTGAAAAACGGTACAAGTTGGTTATTGAAATTCTTTAGGTTAATCACTTTGCAAAAACAATGAAATAATAGAAACACACAAAATATCACTTAATCTTTCCCTTGATATCAGTTATCTTCAATTGTCGATACTGCTTTCGGCTAATCCGAACAAATTGAAATCCGAACAGGCTACAGCCCCAATTATTTCGGATTTGAGGGGTTTCACTCTATTAAGAAAGAGCATTTCGTGACAGTGCTTGGGGATGTGAATGTTTCTGTTACAGCATCCTAAATGGCATTATATATGAAGTCATTAAAAAATAATTTAAATCGTCAAAAAATCTGTACAAGAGTTTTCTGAAAATAATCACATCTCGTTGCTTGACCCTGTATTATCAGACCAATGTTTTATTTATATCTCTATCTATAAAGCATAATATGTATAGATATTGATATTTATAATTTATAATCTATTATAATAAAATAGTACAAGTATTTAATGTTAAGATATATTTAATCGGATTCAAATTAAATTAATTTAATTTATTTAAAGCCTTTCTTATTACGCTTAAAAGTTTTAGCTAGTAAGAACTAGAATTTTACCCCATACATTCCCACCACCACAGTATTATTTAATCTTCAAAAAAGTATGAGAAACTAAACATATATCGACTATTTTTTTAAGTGCATATATATATATTATATTTTGATTTAATACTTAATAAAATAATTTTAAAAAATTTGGATTTTACGTAATCCTTAAACTACCTATATATATATATATTAATAATGAGTCTACTGTTAAAATTTACATAAGTGATGAAAATAATTTTACGTAATCCTTAAACCATATATATATATTAATAATGAGTCTACTGTTAAAATTTACCTAAGTGATGAAAATAATTTTACGTGATCCTTAAATAACCATATAATTTTACTTGATCCTTAAATAACCATATATATATATATATATATATAATAATAATAATGAGTACTGTTAAAATTTACCTAAGTGATGAAAATAATTTTACGTAATCCTTAAACAACCATATATATATTAATAATGAGTCTACTGTTAAAATTTACCTAAGTGATGAAAATAATTTTAAAAGATCCTTAAATAACCATAAATTTTACGTGCTCCTTAAATAACCATATATTAATATATATAATATTAATAATGAGTACTGTTAAAATTTACCTAAGTGATGAAAATAATTTTACGTGATCCTTAAACAACCATATATTTATTTATATTAATAATGAGTCTACTGTTAAAATTTACCTAAGTGATGAAAATATCTGCATTGAGTTTTTGAATTTTATTAATTTTATTGATCCGCTCTCTGTGTTATACTTTATTTTAATACTTATTATGTATATATGTATATTTAGCTCTTAATTTTATTCAACAATAATGATTTTATTATAAGAATATTAGATTAATGAAAAATGGTTACAAATGAGTTCGTTTATTTTAATATTCTTTATCTAATATTACTTTTTATGAAAATTTATAATAAATTTTAATTTCAAATATTTATTAAAAAAATAATATTAAGCTATGTTCTAAATAAATATATGAATGTATATTGGAAAGAAATTTAATAAATATGTTATAAAAACGATTTCGACTTTGTTTTTGTGAACTTTAAGTTGTAAAAAATAGAGTATTTGGAGGTTTTTTTTTTTTAAGAATTACAGATGTTGAGTTGACATGCTTTCTACTCTTCAATCCATGCGTCAACTGCACTTCAGAGAACTCTTTCAAATAATTATCTTCTTCTTCAAATGCCATACTCGATTACGAGCGGCAACGATTACTATGGAGAGTATTCTCTCCATTGTAATTTTCCTGGGGGAATGTTTTACAGGGGTGGTTTCCATTGCTTTCCACTAATTATAATTATTATAAATAAATTTGTAGTAAGTTCGTTCTTGTGCTAAAATGTTGTGTAGGGGCTTTATAGCTTTAGAACTTGTGGTATAAAAAATTTCCTTTATTTCGTTTTTTTGTGATTTTTTCACAAAACAGCTCCAACGATTTTTTTAAAAATTTGACACAACTAATAACTCATGACACTTGATAAGTAGACTAATTTTTAAAAAAATCGTTGAAGCCGTTTTTGAGAAAAATCAAAAAAAAAAAATCTTTCATGTAAATGTCCACTTTCGGTCTTCCGATTTTCAACTAAAAAGCTTGATGTACTCCTTCTAGCCTATATCAAGCTTAAGTTTCGAATTTCGTAGCTCTGAGACTTATGGTTACGAAACGCGGGAGGGTGCAGGGTTCGTGGAGTGGGGGGTTCAGGTGAGGGTCCAGAGGCGTAGTGGGGTGGTACGGGGGTGGGGGTCCGAGGTGGATGGGGTGCAGGAGGGAGTGTTGGGGTGGTGATGTGGGGGGCGGGGGTTGGGCACGGGTATATGTGGATGGGGGTGCTGGGTGGGTTGGGGGTGCTGGGTGGGTTGGGGGTTCAGGGGGCGTGCCCCCTGGCTAGCAAGAGGGCCACCAAAGGCGTGCCTTGCAGCTAGTAGAATATATAAATGATTGGATTGTGGATTCCCCTTGCAAAATTTGAGGCGGTGGCTATGCTACCGTTGAAACTTGTTCAACAAGTTCAAATTGGAATAGTTTTTATATTTTTGATTTTTAAGCTCGAAATAAATGTTGTACAACAATTATGTTAAACAAATAAATTTATTATCATTATGTTATAAAAACAATTTGTCTTGATCTATAAATAATCTTCCAAATTTCCCGATTCGATAATATTTTAGAAACATTTGAGCAGCTGAGTTAAAATTCAGTCTTTTATGATAGCCTAAAACAAACAAACATTTCGATAAGCTATTTTAGTAATTATACTATTAATTATTTTTCTATAGTAGAATACAAACCATCATGTTCTCTAAGTTTTGAATATAAGTTCTTTTTTAAAGCTATATAAACTAGAATTTCATTGATATCATCGATCGGCTTTTCAAGACCTAAAGTATCTACATATCTGAAAAGGAATATTTATAATGAATCTAGATAGATTATGTAATTCTATATATATATATATATATATATAATTTTTATTTAATCCACTGGCAACTGATTTAAAAAAAATATGTTTACTGAAATACATTCATTGATTAATCGTATGTTTCTGTATATTTGATTCAATCGCGAATCAAATGTAGGTGATTTTTGTCAAATTTTCAGTGAAAATAGTATCTGAACTTATATATTTCTAACTTGAAATAATGATATTAAATAAATTTATAATTTTCTCATTAATATATCAAAGAATAATTAACATATTAACGATAATTGTTTTGATCACGCTTTTTTGAATAAGATATATCTCGCGAGACTGCTGGTTGAGACTATTTTATTGTGGCTTCATCAGGCTCTATACAAAAAATAAATACAAATGAATCATTCACAATTTATTATTTAAAAGAGAACTCAGTGAAATGATACATATATATCTAAATGATTCTATTAATTTCAGAACAGACACGAATAATCTAAGCTGTATTTATAATTATATATTGAATAAATATAAGGTCCATAAAAATAATAAAAAAAGATTGGAAGGGAGGAGTAAGAAAAACAGGTGATTGTCAATTGAAAATAGAATAGAAATTTTTTTAAAAATGGCCTAATGAGATGTTGATTTTGAATTTGATCTATTCTGCTGAATCCATATAAATGAGTTTAATTTTAGATTAAATATTTAAATGTATTGATAAGAGTTATTTTTGTATTTATTAAATCCTTTTGAATCAGTCGAAGGCGAGGGGTGAATCGCGACCCAATATGCTGTACACCTACTTCCAAATATTTCCAAGTACTTCCAAATATTTTCAAGTACTTCCAAATATTTCCAAGTACTTCCAAATATTTCCAAGTACTTCCAAAGAGGTGTACACCTACTTCCAATGGCGGATCACCCCTCGGTCGAAGGTGTACAGTTGGTCTGTTTGAATCCATTGATACTCTAAACCAGGGGTGAGCAACCTTTTTAACCCACGGGCCAATTTAAATTTTAAAATTTTGTGGCGGGCCGCACTTACTAATAATTTACAAAGCTTTATATATATACTAATAAACATTATAATATAAAAATACAAAATTAAAAAAAGAAAATATTTCATATATAAATTTTAATGCGACAAGAAAAGAACAAAAATGCAAAATTTAAAAAGTAAATATTTTATATAATTATAAGTGTATATTATAAGTGTATATAAATGTTAATGCAAAATAAAAACAAATAAAAGAAGAACAGAAAAACTAATTTACTTGAAAACTTTAATGAGAAATTTGGCACTGCTTTTTCGATATAAGCTGATCAATATCAGCCGGTATTGATGAAGTAGCTACAAAGAGAAACAAAGAGATTGTCTTCTGCTTGATGCAAATAAACATATACACATATATATCAAGATGATATATCTGTATATATATATTATTTATTTGTTTGAGACTATAGTTTCGAAGACTTGGTCTTCATCATCAGTCTTTCTTCAATTATAAATGTTTTTCATGGAGTCAATATCATATGGATACTGAAAACTTGGTGTTCCTTCGTCACTGGAAAGCTAGCAACTAACTGATGAGTTAAAAATGTGTTTATTTGCATCAAGCAGAAGACAATCTCTTTGTTTCTCTTTGTGAATCAACAACTCTGCTACTCTCGGCAAAACAAAAACTTTTCAACTAAATGAAGTAGCTACACGTATGCAGCTTTCTAATCGAGCATCACTCAGTCTTGATCGGTGGTCATTTTTGATTAATTTCATGGTTGAAAATAATTGTTCGCATACATACGTACTTTCGAAAAGAGACATCATTTGCTTTGCATTTTTCGTCAAAAGCGGAAATTTCTCAGGGCTCACATAAGATTTATAAAAATTATCGATGTTTACTGAGAAAAATACATTTTTTAAATCGGTATTATTCTGTATGTTAATCACTTCCATTTGAAAGTTTTCAGGAACTGTATCCACATCGATATTAAATGGCGAAGAAAACATTTTCATGGAAACCGCTATCTTTTCAGCTTTGAACATTTGGAATCGTAATTGAAATTCGTTGATTAAAATGTCTATATATTGTACGTATTTTTGAGAAGTAGTAACGTTTTCTTTTTCTAAATATGGAAAGTGAGACACATTATTGTGCAAAAGATGCTGTTTCCACAATTTTAATATGCGCTCAAAGCCTTGAATTTTATCATACAAATTGTGAATAAACTGTCCTTTGCCTTGAAGTTCCACATTAAGATCACCGAGATGCTGAGTTATGTCGATAAGAAACGCAAAATCGCACATCCATTCTTTATCACCAAAATGAGGAAAGGCATATTCCTTCATATCCAAGAACAATTGTATTTCACTTTTTAAGGCGTATACTCTTTTTAGCATTGCACCTCTACTAAGCCAGCGTACTTCGGTATTGAAAACCACGTCGCCATATTATTGCATGTTTGAACAAGTCGCCGATAAATGAGTAACTCGTCTATGTATTCGCGATTCAAACTAACTCGAAAGAAGTATACTTTGACATAAATCATATGTTTTAATCTGTCAAATTACATTCGATGGTGGCGCTAGTGTCAGATTGAATCCCGAATTGTATAGTATCCGATTTATAAATTGGCGACTACTACTAATATAACATTATAATTAATTTATTGATGGGAGAAAAATTAATAAATAACAAATTATTATTATTAATAAAAAATATATTAAAAATATTTATTAACAATATAATAAATAACAAATTATTATTGTTTATAAATAATCGAGACGAATAATAAAATTCTATTTTAGAAATGCTCGGCGGGCCGCAGAAAAATATTTAAAGGGTCGCATGCGGCCCGCGGGCCGCAGAAAAATATTTAAAGGGCCGCATGCGGCCCGCGGGCCGCGGGTTGCTCATCCCTGCTCTAAACAATCAATGGTGTTGTACAAATGAATGTTGAATTTTTCCATAATAAATTGTTTTTCTTTTTTTCACCAATTATACTAGTACATATATACACTATACAATATTCTCCCAAACAAATTTCTATATATAGACATTATTTACATTATAAGTTGACATTTCATTTAAAAATTAAATTTCTCAATTAGGGTATATCTATATTTCCAGGCCTCCCTAAAAATCCAATCAGCCCAGGCCAATCCACCCCACTCAGAATTCCTATAAACTCATCAAAATTTAAAATTCTTTTTTTCACCCCGAAAAAACACACAAATAACTCTCATATAAAAAAGGAAAACCCATCCTTTTAAATATAGTAGGACTTAACATTGCCGGAGTTAAAAGTAAAATTAATAATCTTGATGTTGTTCTATTTCTAAAAAAATTTGATGTCTTCTATCTCTGTGAAACATTTTTAAGTGAAGATAAAGACTTTTTAACTTTTAAAATTAATTTTAAAGAATATGCTTTAGAATGGACTCCTGCAGTTATCAAAACTAATTATATTATATTATTCTGGGTTGATTTTGATAATTGTGAATGATTCATTTGTATTTATTTTTTGTATAGAGCCTGATGAAGCCACAGTAAATTGGCGAAACATTGCAATTGATCACATGTTTTAACACGGTGTTTAATTGTTCCTTTTTTCCTCTGATTTGTCACATCTAATTTTTAATAAACTAAGAAAAACTGTCTTATTTAATAGAGATACCTACTTGAATTGTTCTTGTTTATTTAATAAATATAATAAATAATCAGCGATTTTATTCTCGCCCACTAAATTATCTTTAAGACAAGCTAAAAATCAAAATTTGTTATTTTAAAAACAATACTTTGAAATGTAATAAACATTAAGTATTAGGTTCAATTACCACACAGAGCTAAGCGAAATCCTGATTCGACATCCTCAATTGAAGGTGTCAAAATTCCTGGAGAGTCATATAAATATATTAATGGATCTTGGGAAATTTTAATCTTATTCATCACACTTCTAGTAACGCCTGCTTCAGGACCAACTGGAGCTGCATTTGCAGAAAAACAGAATAAATTAGAGAATTTTCTGGTTCTTTAATATTTTGAAAATGATATTTTACCTTTTTTCAAATAAAAATTCCTTAAAGCATTAATTAAAGAAGATTTCCCAACATTTGGGACTCCAATAACTAGAAGTGAACGGTCACTTACAGCAGTCCTATTATATCTGTCTGATGAATCAATGAGGTCTATTACTGTTGGTAAAATCTAGAAAAAGAGCTAAACATAAAAGAAGGCCAATGGATAGTAGCATAAGGGCTCGTTCCTACTGGTCAGGCTCGTTCGAGGAAAAGCAGCTTTTGGATTGCGGTAAAAAAAACATTCTCCGACTCAGGGTCCTGATATATTTAGTAGTTCGACTATGATAAAATTAAATATTAAGATATTTTATGAAGTGTGTAATAAAAAAGAATATGTATACAGGATGCGAGTGTAAAAAGCTTTGGAATTATTATTGAGGAAGTCATTTGAAGCAAAAAATGTGATCATAAATCCTTTTCAATTCCAGAACTACAGCTGATCAAAATTTTATTTAGATATATGTACTTGCATATATTAGGGCGTCCGTTAATTTTTTTTTTTTTTTGCAGCACACTATCGAACAGTGGTCCCAAAACTACAGCCTGCGGGCCAAATCCCTAAACTTTTCCATCCGGGCCGCGGCTACTACAGAAGTAATTCACAAATATTTACTATATTAAATATTAATGCCATATAATAGCGTATTTTTAATATAATTTCCGTATATGTTATATACAGTCCATAGTTTTCAATGTTCACATGTGGCCCTTATCTCTAAAAAGTTTGGAGACCCCTGCTCTAGAACGTTAGAAAATGACTTAAAACTGATGCGAAAATTTTGTTTTTGTAATACCAGCTGCAAAAGTCCGATTTTCGAGGGACGTTTGGTGGGAGTAAAACAGACTGATTTCTGACTGACTATAGTACATACAGTTTTCTGGCACGATGTGTGTGAAGTTCCAATTTTCTTTACAGACCCCTCTACTTTCTGTTTATTCTAAACGCTATAGGTGATGTAGTGAATTAGTTAACCACTTAAACTCTATGAGAATTTCCATTCTCCGAGCATTAATAAAAATTATAAATGCAATTCTAATTCTAATACACATACCAGGTGTACAAGTATAATATTAAATGCGGATTTTTTTTCCTAAATTCGAAAGAATGATAAAAAGTGCTTTATTCAAAGTATGCTCCATCGCTTATTATACATTTTTCCCATCTTTTGGGCAATTTGTGAATAGCACGCCAGTAAAAATTTTCCCCTTTTGCTGCGAACCATTCATCCAGCCATTTTTTCGCATCTTCATACGAACCAAAGAGCTGCTCAGCAAGTGGGTGACCAATCGATGCAAACAAGTGGTAATCGGAACAAGCAGTCTGGTGAGTAAGCCGCATGGGGTAGAACTTCCCAGATGAGTGCTTCCAACGTCTCCGCGAACCGGTTTTTCCGTATATGATGGAGAATTGTCATGAAGAAAAATGACATTATTTTGCGTTATATGATATTCTGATCGTTTTATGAGCAGCGAACTGTTCAAATCGATCAATTGTTGTTGGTAGCGTTTGGTATTAACCGTTTCAATCGTTTCGTCCAACAATGCTTGAAATTCTCCATCTTCTTACCTTTTTGGCGGTTTTCACTGTTCCTTGTCTGAAACATCGAAATCACCATTTTTGAAACGCCGAAACCATCTTTCACACGTGTCTTGCGATGGAGCATGTTCACCATAAGCTTTTCGAAGCATTTCGGTATGATTTAGCAGCAGTTCTCTTCGAATGAAAACAAAAAATTAATGCTGTCAGCGAATGCTCTTTATTTGGCACAAATTTCGACGTATTGAAAATAGTAAAACCATACTATGCAAACACTTTTTCAATTTATAACTTATATAAATAAATACGGTATAATTAATTTTTTTAATTAAATAATTTTTGAGTTCATCAATTAATATTTGTGGGATTTAAAACTCGATTTTTAATCAATTTATAACTTATGGCGCAATAAAATGCCATCTGTGTCAAATTTTTATGCTTACACACTGCATTGGACGTCATCTGTTTCTCAAATCCGTATTCCATACTTGTACACCGAGTATATTTAGCTTTGATTAAGGATTTAAAGTGTGAGGACAAATGTACAATACTTTTTGGGACACGCTGAACATATTTTTAAATAAATTTTGATCAGATGTAGTTCTCTTTTACTTAGGGAAAGTGGTGTAGGTTTTAGGTGAAACATAATATTAATTAATAATGTAAAGGGTGTGTAGTTTCACAGTGAATGTAGTTCTGTAAGGGACCTAGTTAATATATTATTATTTGATTGAAATGACCTCACCGACAATGTTCCAATGTATTTTACATTTGTCGTGAATCATTATCTATAAAGAAATGATATTCCAAATTCATTATTTTTATAAAATTTTAATTGTAGAAGAAATGTATGACGATAATGCATTAGTAAGTGTAATGGAAAATGTGGACAATTTGGATAGAGATGGCCAAAAGAAAAGGATTCTCTATCGTACGAGTTTTCGGATATCACAACAAAATTTCTGTTCCCATCCCTATAAATAATAGAGGCATTTATAAAGTCAAAGAAATGTGTTTAGAATAATTATTTAAAGTACCTGGCCACCGAGCGTTGCTCGGTAACTTTTTGCTTCAGTTAATAGCTATGTACTAATCACCGAAACTCCACCTCGCCCCGACACCCCCCACCCTACCCTCTCACCCACCCCCCGCACCCCCACCCCCAGTTTTTGCATTTCTAGCCTTCAGTGGCCCACAGATTATGTATATATATGGTAGGTATATAAATAAATACGGTATAATTAATTTTTTTTAATTAAATAATAATTTTTGAGTTCATCAATTAATATTTGTGGGATTTAAAACTCGATTTTTAATCAATTAAATTGCCCAACATTTAATATATAATAATAATTATAATGATCTTATTGTGGGATATAAAATTAAAAAACTAATTATTTATTAAAAGGAAATTGAATAAAAATGTAAATATAAATTTTTATCTATGACAACCACCTGTGAATAATTATTTCAATTAACAATAAACCCATCAAAAACAACTTAGCCGAAGATGAGACCGTGATAGATCGAATGTCCAACACAAAACCCTCCTAACCCGTGAATTTCATCCAAATCGTTAGAGCCGTTTTCGAGAACCTGACCGGATATATATGTACAATTTTTGCTCGTTTAATATAATAAGATATGTACATGTTTTAATTCCAATAAATTAACATTATACACAATTAGTCATGCTTTTTAATAATAACAAACTAACAAAACATTCTATGTCAGAATTAGGACCAACCGAAATTTTTCATGTCAGAATTGGGTACAAAAATATGTAATGCATTTAATTAATTTTTGCGCAATATAATATATTTAATATGGGTAAAACTGAAACAAAATGAAATTAAAACCTTCAATTTCAACGTATTAAAAAAATTATCACGTTTTTATGTCATTATATATATACCTGGAGCCACCGAGCGATGCACGGTAACCCCTGACACCCCCCCCTCCCGAAACCACACACCTAGCCCCCACTACTGCACCCCCACCCCACCCCCGATTCTTAACTCATAGTAAATGAATATTAAATATAATAGATTAAAAATTCACAGTTCATTGGACAATGTTTTTTATTGAAGCTCTTATCCAATTTTTGTACAACGTTTCGTCTCTCGAGACTTTTTCAAGCACCTCAATTGGTTAGAGCAACATTGGTTGAGATAACAATAAAAATAATTGAGACATAGTAGAATTTTTTCTTTTTAGATTGATACAACAAATCCATCTAGACTTATTTTGTTGTATCAATCTAAAAAGAAAAAATTCTACTATGTCTCAATTATTTTTATTGTTATCTCAACCAATGTTGCTCTAACCAATTGAGTGCTTGAAAAAGTCTCAAGAGAGACGAAACGTTGTACAAAAATTGAATAAGAGCTTCAATAAAAAACATTGTCCAATGAACTGTGAATTTTTAATCTACTAATTATAATGGACATTAATCAACATAATTTATTAAATATAATATTTATTTACTCTTATCTATATATATAAATTCTTTGCCCGATACACTCACTCACTCACTCACTCATCATCAAAAGAGCTATAACCATTGAACATAGAAACATGAAATTTGGAGAGGATATTACATCTATGACATAGGGGCTCACTAAGAAAGGATTTTTCGAAATTCGACCCCTAAGGGAGTCAATGGGGACAAAGTTTGTTTTCAATGATTATGAGATATCTTTTAAGGACGATAAAATATCTACTTGCTTTTTACTTATAAAAATACTAAATTAAAATATCTAAAAACTAATTTCAGGATTTTTTGAAATTCGACCCTAAAAGAGGTCAAAAGGGCAAAATATCTTTTGCAATGTGTTTACAGTAATTATGCATTTTCAATTAAGAACGATAAGATATTTACTTGATTTTTACTTAATAAAATTCTAAATACAAATATCTAAAAAGTAATTTCAGGATTTTTTCAAATTCGACTCCGAACTATCCAAAATGTGAGTGGAGGCAAAAATTAAAACTCTCTCCGATCTTGATCAAATTTTGTAGAGTTATTCTTTATTACTTTAAGAAACTATTCCTGTAAAAATCAACTATCAAAATTGACTGTATGGAGGCGAAAGGGGGGGGGGTCAAAATATAGAAATTTTTAGCTTTTGTGTACATTTACTCTTTAGAAAACTGAGAGTTATTTATTTGCAAATATCTAAAAAATAATTTCAACCTCCCAAAATGTGAGTGGGGGCAAAAAATTAATACTCTCTCCGATATAGATCAAATTTTGTAATGTTAGTTTTTAAGACTATATAAAATGTATGCTGTAAAAATCAATATCCAAAATGAGTGCGTGGGGGCGAAAGAGGGGCAAAATAGTACAAATATATATTACAGACCTAATAATCACATGCCGAGACGCTGCCCGCCAGGGCCACCTGCCCGGGGGCCGAGCTGTAGAGGCGTGCCGAAGGCACGCCTGGAGCAGCTCGTCTTTAATATATAAATAAATATATATATAAACAATTTTTGCTCGTTTAATAAGAGTATATTTTGTATTACGTTCAAGTGGTATTAGCTCTTATAGTGTCCGAATTTGGTACATTTACCTTAATAATATTTTTTCGATATACAGTGGTACCTTGAGATACGAATTTAATTCGTTCTGTGATCATCGTCGTATGTCAAAAAAATCGTATCTCAAAGCAATTTTTCCCATTTAAAATAATGTAATATATATTAATGCGTTCTAGCGATATGAAACTAACCCAAAACACAGTTAAATTACACATAATATACACAATTTGTATATAGATAAACGAGTAATAATACACATAATGTTTATTAATTTGTTTATTAATATATTAATAACACACAATGTTAAAGATAAGAGTAAATAAATATTATATTTAATATTGATTTACTATGAGTTAAGGATACTAGGTCACTTATTTCACATTAAAATTAAAAAATTAAAAGTTAAAAAAATTTCTTTTTCTTAAGTTACTTTCTGTACTTCCTGAAGATGGGTTGATAGCCCGAAATATATATATTGAAAAAGAAAAAAAATTATTTTTTAATTTTAATGTGAAATAAGTGACCTAGTATCCTTAACTCATAGTAAATCAATATTAAATATAATATTTATTTACCCTTATCTTTATTAAAGATGTTTCACCTTGCACCAACACCACAATCTCTACTAACACACCATGTTTATTAATCATCACTTTAAGGTCAGGCCTTTTTGGCCTGACTTTCACTGCGTGAGACCTTCATAAGGTAACGATCAAGAGAGGTCTGTTTCTGCCTTCTTTTTAAAATGTTAGGAAAGAATGTGAGACACCTATCATCAAATAAGGCACATCGCAAATGCGTATCTCAAATTTTTCGTTGTATGTCGAGGTATAAATTTTAGAATATTTCATGTTGTATCTCAAAACATTCGTATCTCAAGGTACCACTGTATATTTCTATTTCTATTTATCTCTTTCGCCTGAGCGCCCTGGCCAGTAGGATATTACCAAATTAAGAAATTCTTACTTTATTAACGCCTTGACTATTTTGATTAGTGCAATTTGTAAAAATTAGATTTTTCACTCCTTGTCTCTAATTTTTTTCTCAATTTTTTTTATCATTTCGGTGGAATAAGATCATATTTATTGAGAACTAAAATTGTAGGTTTAATTCCAACAAGTCTTTGCACAAATAAAGGATTTCTACCTGAAAAAGGTACCTAAAATTGATCTAATTATTCAACAATACTTGAATAAAAATAAAAATAACACACGATTTACCCCTGGCATCGTGAACTTCAATGAGACAATCGACATTTTTTAGTTTCTGTTGCATCTGTTTTAATCCTGAAAAATATTCATACTAAGCAAATCAATCATTAAATAACAGAATTGATGCTATACCTTTATTCATATGTCCAGGAAACCATCGTAAAACATTTTTATCTCCAAAATCAAAAGATTTACGAAACTCTTTAGTTACAATATTAGTAATATTTGACATTTTTTCTCTTTCAACTTAGAAACGAAATTTAAATCAGTAGTATAGTGTTTATAATATATTCCAGAATTATGGTTGATTTATAATATAATAAAAGATATAAAATGAGTATAATATAATAGTTTGTTTGGTTTTAAATGTCACCGGCGATTCATTTTTAACAAGAGTTTAGCTATGACCAGTGTTGCCAACGATTTGATTTATAAAACCGCTAGATCGGTCTTCCAAAATAGCCAGAAACCGCTAAATTTCGGATCCAAGCCCCATCTAGCGGTAGACTCAAAAAGTGAATAATTGCTCTCACAAGAAATGCAGTGAGAATATTTAGCTTTAATAAGAAATCGAACAAGAATGGAATGCTATGAAATCAAGCCTGACTGAAACAGCCAACGAAGTCCTTCAATCAAAGAAAAACGAAATTAAAAAGCCATGGGTAACAGACGAAATACTGCAACTGATTGACGAACGAAGAAAATTTAAGAACAGAAAAGACGAAGAAGGGAAAGAAACATATAAAAAATTAAGATGGAAAGTTATAAGAGAATGTAGAAAAGCAAAAGAAAAAATGATTCAAGAAAATGTAAAGAAGTCAACGAAAATCTAGTATTGGGAAAAGTTGATGTAGCCTATAGGGCAATAAAAAGAAATTTTCAAGAAGACAAGCCAAAAAGCAAGAACATAAGAGATAAAGGAGGCCACATTATTCTAAACGAAAACGAACAGGCAAATAGATGGAAGGAACACCTAGAAGAACTCTATGGAGAAGAAAAAACAATGAACCCAATAGAAGAAGAAGAATCTGTGGACGAAAACGAATTAGGAGACCCCATACTCAGGTCAGAATTCGAGACAGCTTTGAAGGAACTAAAAAATAATAGAGCACCCGGAATAGACAATATACAAGCTGAAATCCTAAAGAACTCTGGGGAAAAGGCACTTGACAAACTCTTTGAACTAATTAGCAAAATCTATAAATTGGGAATCATCCCAAAAGATTTCCAAAAAAACAAAATAGTCACACTTCCCAAAAAGACAGGCGCGGATAAATGTGAAAATTTCAGGACCATTAGCCTAACCTCACATGCCTCCAAAATCCTAACCAAAATAATCCAGAGAAGAATAGAACAAAGAGTTGAAGAAAATCTGGGGAAGACCAGTTCGGCTTTAGAAGAAACAGAGGCACCCGAGAAGCAATTCTCTCTCTTAGACTAATAATAGAAAGGGCTTTTATCAGGGAAGAATCTGTCTACATCGGATTCATAGACCTAGAAAAAGCATTCGATAATGTCAATTGGGAAATTATGTTTAAAATATTAAAACAGGCGGGAATAAAATTCAGAGAGAGAAGACTAATCTACAATCTATATCAAAACCAGACGGCAATTATAAATATTGGTGATGAACACAGAGAAGCCAAAATAAAAAAGGTGTAAGACAAGGATGTGTGCTGTCACCCATGATTTTCAACTTATACATAGAAGAAGCGATTAAAGAATTCAAAGACAAAATTGATACAGGTATAGAAATCCAAGGTCAAAAGATCGCTATGTTAAGATTTGCCGATGACATTGCCCTTCTAGGAAGCAATAAAAAAGAATTAGAGGACGCCTTGAATGGAATTAACCAAATCCTAATAGAAGAAATCAAAATGAAAATAAACAAGAATAAAACCAAGGTCCTAGTATGTACAAAAAAAGAACAAACGAGACAGGAATGCATCAAAATTAACCAAGAAAACCTAGAAGGAGTTAAGGAATTCCGCTACCTAGGAAGTAAAATAACATGGGATGGGAGGAGCAAAAACGAAATTAAATCAAGAATTGCCCAAGCAAAAATGGGGTTTAATACAAAACAAAAACTACTATGCTCCTCCTCAATCAGCTTAGCAAACAGGAAGTTGCTATTGAAGACATATGTATGGAGCATAGCCATGTACGGGTGTGAAACCTGGACAATTAGAGAAGAGGAGAGAAAGAGATTAGAGGCTTTCGAAATGTGGTGCTACAGAAGAATGATGAATATCAAATGGATGGATAAAATTACAAATGAAGAAGTTCTTGGAAGAATCGGAGAAAGAAGAACCTTGTGGAAGAGTCTGAAGAAGAGAAGAGGTCAGATGATGGGACATACACTGAGACATGGGGGACTGCTTAGGGATATCTTGGAGGGGGAGGTGGGAAAGAAAAGGGGAAGGGGAAGAACCAGATTAGAATATTTCAACCAAATAATTGGGGATATGGGATGCCAGACATTTAGAGAGGTTAAACAGCTGGCGGGGGACAGAGTCGAGTGGAGACGGATTGTTGCATCAAACCAGTCTTAGGACTGTATACTCAATGATGATGATGAATAATAATACTCGATGATGAATAAAAGTAATATGGTATTTAAAAAAAAATTATTAATAAATTAGAAAACTGCAATACAAAATATTTTTAATTAGAAAATCAAATTTACATATAGTTTCTGCGCCCCACACATTTTGATTAAGTATTAGATTATTTTGTACTTTTTAGAAAAGTTTTTTTTTTAAATATATTTAAGACAGTCTTTTATTATTAAGAGTGATAAAAAACAGGTTTTATTTACTTTATATTTTTTATTTTTTATTTAATGTCTTTATGTTTTGGATTAGACAGTATACCTATATTTTATATTTTTTTTGACTGTCAAGGTAGAGTAATAGGGAGTGCCTGTAAGCTTAGAACTTAGGCGAGAAAATTGTCTCCTGAAGCGAGGGGAAAGGGAAGAAGAAGCTCGATCGCCATCTTGCATAGTTCAAAACATTGCCAAACAAGGTTATCAAATGAGAAATACATGTTTAGCAAAGAGCTAATACTCTCATATAAGCAGGTTTTTCTTTAATATAAAATACAGTATATGTTCCTATGACTATTTTGTGTATACATATTCATCTTATTTTAATGTGAAATAATTTTAATAACTAAAAATTTTAATTAATTTCAATTTTCTCTAGATATCTATAAAAATCAAAAAACTATAATTTAAAATAGTTCTTTTATTTAGGTGACCTTATAATTTTTAAAATCGAAGGTAAAATGATATAATATATTATATATAGGACCATATGGAAATCTCATTGTTTTGAATGATCCAAGATGGCGGACTGTGAGTCAGCGATGACGTGGGCAGGCGACACTTTTCTAGCCATATGCTCTCTCCCTATCCCCCTGGTTTCATGACGTCACAAAGTCTTGCAAAATTCAAAATTTGCGAGTGGAATTTTAATAGTAAAAAGCGCGATCAAAAACAATTCTCGTTAATATGTTAATTATTCTTTGATATATTAATGAGAAAATTATAAATTTATTTAACTTAATTATTTCAAACTGGAAATATATAAATTCGGATATTATTTTCACTTAATATTTGACAAAAATCACCTGCATTCGATTCACGATCGAATCAAATACAGGAAACTTATGATTAATTAATAGTAAACACCTTACACATGTGTTAACAGATCGAACGGGCTGGGCTGGGAGATTGAATATATAACTTCTTAGATTACAAATTCATTTAGTGATCCATATCAGTGTTTGATATATAAAAAGCGTCATGCGGACTAAACGCCTGGATTATAGCTAAATGGATCATATCTTTTTCATTCTCTATTGTTCCAGACTTAAGACTCAGCAGACTCCAATAGCCTCAACCAGCAGTAGTCTCGCGATATATATCTTGTTTAAAAAGCGCGATCAAAAACAATTCTCGTTAATATGTTAATTTTTCTTTGATATATTAATGAGAAAATTATAAATTTAGTAAAAATTAGATGAAAATTTAAACCATTTCAAGTCTAGCTACGCTCTAAGTAGTTTGGGATATTAAATTAATGTTTACGTAATTTAAATATAATACATTATGATTTTAAGAAATGATTCCCTATAATTTTAATTTAAAACATGAAATTACTTATATAAAATGAATAATTTAATCTCTGTTAATCCTGTAAAATGACAGGTTATTATATTTTTCAAAGAATGCCTGCCTACTATCTTACTACCTCCTATTCTCTACAATAACAATATTATTCCATTCACTTGCTCAGCTAAGAATCTAGGATTGACTGTTTCGTGTAATTTATCTTGGAAAGTTCAAACAACTAATATATGCCGTAGTGTTTATGGGGCCCTTCACTCACTGAAGCGACTCTCATATCTCACGCCATAGAATCTTCGCCTCAATCTAAGTTTATTAGCTCCACTTTTCCAGTACTGCGACATAATCTTTTCGAATTCCCTCGACAGTAAATCGGGCAAAAGACTAGAAATAGCTTTAATTCATGCACCCGCTATGTCTTAAATCAAAAACCACGTAGCCATCTTTCGGACCAGGATAAAAAAACTTATTTTAAACACAGATCTTTCTAAATTTTGCGCTTGGCGGTGTTGTGTGATTATTTATAAGCTATTAAATTCTGAAATATTCATTTGCCCGTCTTACTTAGAAAATCTATTTGTCGTCGGTCGCTCCACCAGAAAGACAACACTATAGTGAAGGTGCACCAAATTGGCGGGTGTAAGGCTTTGGAATGAACTTCCATCCAAATTTCATGCAAACCCAAATCTTGGTGTTCTCAGGTCTTCGTTCTTTATGGATCCCAATAACTGATACTCCTTACTCTTATTTCCTTTATGTCTTCTAATCTTTCTAAACTTTTTTTCTCTTCTTCTCCTTCAAAATATGTGTATTGGTGAACTCTTTTGCCAACATTGTAAAATATTGTTGCTAAATTATGTATAAATACTAGGTGGGACCTAAGGTCCTATGTTTGTATACTTTGTGAAATAAATAAATAAAATAAAAAAAAATTTGTAATATACCTACTATAGGCTTGAAAACAAAAAAAATGCTAAATTCCTTAAATTCTATTAATAAATTGAAAAAAAAAGAGAAAAAAAAACTATTTTTTTGTTTATTTTGTCATTGATCTGAAAAATTATCATTGAAATCATTATTCTTTGATTTTTCAACCTAGAGTTTTAGAGTTAGAAAGCCCAAAATCAAATTAGTTCTTCACAATAAAAATACAAAGATTTTGGCGCCAGAACTAACTTTCTACGACTTTCCTTTCTTAATAAATCGATTTTCTTGCAATCCTTTTAAAACTCTGAATACACATATTTATAAGTGTCATATATACGTAGAAATTTTTGTCAATAGTTCTTGCGGCACTAAATTTGTAAATATTGACCATTGAAATTTGCATATTTAACACCCGACTGATGTTAAAGCGACTGTTTCATTAAATAACAATCGTAATTTTCTTGAAATTTTTTTCAAAAACTGAGAATCATTAACTGAAGATTTAACAAATATTTTTCTGTTAAAATAATTGTATCAAGAGGTATTCGTTTTGTATGGAAAATGTTAAAAGTTAGGTATTTTTGATGGTTTTCATTTTTTTCTCTCATGGCATGGCAAGTGAGAGATGGCGACTTGGCAACGTCTCACTAAAATCACTCAATTTTTCCATATCTAAAAAACTTCTGCATCTGGTTCATTTGAGATCTTTAGCTAATTCTCTCAACCTAACTATACTGTTCTCATCTGGAATTTTGCATTGAGCTGTTTCATGAAGTGTTTTTTTTATCTTTCGCTTTAACATCAATCGGGATAAGGTTCGTGTGTTAAATATGAAAATTTCAATGGTTAATATCTTCAAATTTAGTGCCGCAAGGACTATCGAAAAAATTCTTCGTATAAAGGACACTTATATATATATATATATATATATATCTGATTTATTAGTGAACGTCCCTAAGGTCTAATCAGTAAGTAAGATAATTCATACTTGAAGCCCTCCTAGGCCAAATTCTTCAGCCCAGACTCTTTCCCCCACCCTGAGCAAAAACTCCCCTGAAAGACACCCTCGCCTTCGGTATAGGCAATCCCATGGCCTCCGCCTACCACAGCAACTTCTAAACATGAGCCAAATTCGTATATATGCTTTCCACCTGTTTCATTCTTTCCTAATTCCTCTCAAATTTTGATAATCATATTTCAATTAAATAAGTTTTTTGAGCGATTTGCCACACTCTGAACATAAAGGATCCTGGCATGTCCAATTTTGTATATTTTATTATTACTATACTTATTACTTCCGATTGATTTTTGAAATCTTTTAACATTTTTCTTTGCATAATGGTCAAATTAGAATTTATTTACATTTTTGCTTATTTTTAAAAATAGATACCACTGAGTTTCCAAAAAATGCATTCTGGAAATGGCAAAAACGCATTGGTATGCAAAAACTTATAGAAATAACAAATAGTAAATTAAGTACAAGGATTTTTTATTAAAAACATATAAAATAATATAATATATTATAGATATAAATATTTTTTAAATATAAAAATAAAATAAGACTAAATTATTCACTCATTTAAAGTAGAAAATTTTTTATACTATTCTATTGTGGTACAAATATTAATTAATTTAATAAAAGTACAAAATTAAAAAAATTCTATCGGAATTGATTATTGTTTTACAAAGTTATTAATGAGTATTTTTTCATGTTAAGGAAAAGCTGATACATTATGTTAATTAGTTAATGAATCAATTAGATCTATTTAAAATATGATATTTTTTTATTAAATTTTTTAATTAAATAAATGCGATCCTTTTATATAAAAATAAAAAATAATAATAATGAGAATTATTTTAATTGAACTTCAAATGTTTCGTAATTGATATCTCATTTATCAAAGAAATTTTCTTTGCTTAAATTATATTATACACTAGGTATATAGTATATTTTTAACATACTTATACTAAAAAAATTTTCATTTATAAAGGAATTTATTAGGTTGGAAAGAAAGTTCTTGCGGCTTTTGTTATTTTGATTTTAAATGCTCTATTTTCGATTAAGTTGACTTTGTATATAATTTTAAAGTGCATTTTTCGCTCTATGAAAATGTGATATTAATTTTATTTTCAAATATATTTTCCTGATTTCTCAGGGTGTTGAAATTGAAAACAACATGGACAAAAAGCAGATTCGTACAATTTTCCTATTCCAGTTGAAACTAGGTCAGAAAGCTGCCAAAACACGAGGCGTTTGGCCCTGGAATCCCTAACGAACGTACTGAACAATGGTGGTTTAAAAATTTCAAAGTGGTGACGAGAGCCTTGAAGAAGATCATCGAAGTGGTCGACCATCAGATGTTGACAACAATGACCTGAGGGTCGTAGTTGAAGCCAATTATCGTTCAACCGTTCGAGAGCTTCTGAATTGGCCGTAACGCATAAAACAATCTGTAACGATCTACTTTTTTAGACTGCCTCATCAATATCCACTCAATTTTACTTATCAGTCCGTCTCCAAAAATTACTTCAATCTGATCTACAGAAAATTGGAAAAACAAAAAAAGCTTGATAAATGGGTGCCGCGCGAATTAAACTTATCTGGCAACACTGTCCGAGCTTCTATATATTTTATCATAGAAATTTCAGATAAAGTAGATTATAAAGGGAGATTTATCAAACAAAAAGTTCTTAATAAGCGATTGAAAGCTCTTGCGACAATGACTGAAGCAAAAAAACGTCAAAAAAATTACTAAAGTAAATCCACTCTTTAGGTTAAATAAATGCGTTGTTGACAGCTTGTTTTTATTAGTGTAAATTTTTCATTATTATCTCAGACACTGTGTTGTAACTATGAATTAAAATTTTCTTAAAAAATTTATTAGTTATTGTTTAATATTAGTATAGTTTTTTATAACAATGGTAAGAAAAAATTCTTAATTATTATTAAATATGTTTGTAAACTTTCCGATATCCCGTTTAGTGTAATGTATAAGAGTTTGAAAAACTCTATCTTTGTAATTTAATATCTCCGGAACTAAATTGTTCATAAATTTCGTTTTGCCACCAATCGATGCAGAAGTATTTAAATAATAATCTGTCTAAATTTCAAAAAAATCATAAGAAAACCCATATGGTGAAACAAGTATCTTAATAGTTAAAAACCGCAAGAAATTTCTTTCCAACCTAATAATCCCGAAAGATTTGAAGTTTAGTTTAACGGATTATATATATAAAAGTATTGTAGTGTAATGAGTAATGTTTACAAGTATGGATAATGGTTTTAAATGAATTCAGTTAAATGTGTAAAAAAAAGTCATGTATATTTTAATTAGAAAAACTTAAGATTTTTCTATTTTAATTTCATATTCCTTAACATAAGCTTCATAATGAAATCCATTATATAAAGAATAATTTAAATGAATCTAAAAAGAAGAATTTTATTAATTAACTGATATATTTGAATAAATAAATTAATTCTATAAGTTTAATTACAGAAAAAAGTCATGTATATTTTAATTAGAAAAACTTAAGATTTTTCTATTTTAATTTCATATTCCTTAACATAAGGTTCATAATGAAATCCATTATAAAAAGAATAATTTAAATGAATCTAAAAAGTAGAATTTTATTAATTAACTGATATATTTGAATAAATAAATAAATTCTATAAGTTTAATTATTTACCGAACTATCTTCAACCATGGGTTCTAATATTTCAAGTAGTTCCGAGAATGTTGGTCTTTCATCTAAGTCATTTTGCCAACACTGAAGCATCAACATATAAAGATCATCAGAAATATATTGCTTTTGAACTAATCTTTGGCCTCTAGTTACATGGTTAGCCACATCATGATTTTGAATTTCAGCATAAGGAGTACCTCCTAGAAAATATTAAATGTCATTGTAAATATATTATATTAAGGATATCTTGGCTGAGCTATAAAAATTTTATTAATACAAAAATATTGAAATAAAAATTGTGTTTAATAGAATTTTAAGAGATTTTATTTTATTGTAATTCTATTGATGATGGCAAGACAAAAAATTTCTTCAAAGCCAACGAGCAATGATAAAGGAGACAAAAATTAAAATTGTTTCATGCTTCTTTCCTTTGAACCCTGAAGAAGGAGGTAAGACCTCCGAAACGTCGATTTAAAAGTGTAAAAGAAAAGCTTGTAATACATTTTTTTATTTATCCTTGGACTGCTTTCCATTCAATCCTCAATTTTATATTATATTTTCGTATATTATACTAGCCAGATCAAAAAGTCTGGAATAAGTGAAACAAGAAAACATTTTTTTGCCCAAATTCGGTTTTATTTTTCAACATACATTCCTTTTAAGTCAATACAGCGAGTCCAACGTTTTTCTAACTTTTTTATCCCGTCCGAAAAGTAATCTTTCGGAAGCTCTCCAAAATAGGCCTCAGTTTCAGCTATAACTTCCTAATTTGAATGAAATCGCTTACCGATGGGCCATCTCTTTAGGTTTGGAAACATGTAAAAGTCGCTGGGGGCCTGGTCTGGCTGAGGAACCAGTTCAAATCCGATTTCGTGCAATTTTGCTTAAGCAACTAACGATGAATGAGCAGCCGCATTGTCGTGATGATAGAGGATTTTTTCTTCTTCAAATGCGGCCGTTTTTCTGTGATTTCAATTTTCAAACGATCCAATAATGATGAATAATATGCGCTAGTTATGGTTTTACCTTTTTCAAGATAGTCGATGAATATTATTCCACGCGCATCCTAAAATACGGAGGCCATAACCTTTCAGGTCCATTGCTGAGTTTTTGGACGCTTCGGAGCACTTTCACTTGGAGAAACCCATTGTTTTGACTCTGGTGTGTAAAAATGGATCCATGTTTCATCCATGGTTATGAATCGGCGCAAAAACTCGTTTGAATTTCGCTTAAACATTGCCAAATTCTGCTGGGAAGTCGTATTTTGCTCCACTGTGAGCAAACGCGGCACCCATCGCGCGCAGAGCTTTTTCATACCCAAAATATCATGTATGATATTGAACACACTGCCATACGACATCTTTGTGGTCTCAGCTAGCTCCCTCAATTTCACTTTGGGGTCGTTCAACATAATATCATGGATTTTTTGGGCGTTTTCTGGTGTCAGACCTCTTTTCGGCGTCCAGGTCGTTCAGCATCACTTGTGCTTGTTCGGCCGCAACGAAAGTCAAAAAACCACTTTTGAATCATCTTCACCGACGGTGCAGAGTCCGGATAATACTTATCTAGCTTGGCTTTGGTCTCGGTTATCGTTTTCTTGCGTAAATAGTGTTTAATCAGAAGGCGAAACTCAGATTTTTTCATTTTTAAAAAATCACGGAGGTTGGTTGCTTCTCACTGCCGTAATTGTAAATGCGAAAACATGAATGGTTGAAATTTTGAAAGACGTCTAATGAAGAATTAAGTTAGCTATGAATGGTTCACATTGGTACACACTAGCCCCATTTCATAGGATTATTCCAGACTTTTTGATCTGCATTTAGGCATACTTTATAAACTAAATAATAATTAATATATAATAAAAAATGAGTAGATTTATGAAAATAAAACCATACCAATAACAGACATTTCCCACATTACGCAGCCAAAAGACCAGACATCACTTTTATAAACATAAGCCCGATTACGAAAGATTTCTTGAGCTGTCCATCTTGTGTAATCGGGAATTTCATTGTCAATGTTATATTCAGCTATGCCGAACATACCAATTTTTGGTTTACCAGATGACATAAAAATATTTCTTGATATTAAACGTTTATGAATTATCTAAAAATTTTAAATTTAAATGTTAAATTTATATTGTATACTTAATATTACTCTTTTATAAATATTAAACGATAATTTGATAAAAAATTTATTGAAGTGGTGTATAAGTTAAATACAAAAATTCACTTTGTTATTTTTATTTTATTCAATTAAAAATATATAATATTAAAAAGTTTTTTTGCCATGAGTTGCAAAGATGTAGCTCAATGTGTTTAAAAATGCCTGAAACGTGAAGAAAAATAATTTCAGCCATGATTTTTTTTCTGTCTATGTGTCTGTCTGTGTTCCGAACCCACGATAACTAAAAAAAAACCCAAGAAAACGGCAGTTCGTATAAAGTTAGTTCTGGTGCCGAAATGTTTGTAGTTTTTTTCCAATGCAGAGAACTGATTAGATTTTGGATTCGCTAGCTTTCGAGGTTCTGCTTCAAAAATGCGCTAATTATCATTTTTTGTCAAGATAAATAAAATCAAAAATAAATTTCTAATAGTTTAGTATTAAGAGGGGTCTAACTGGCGAAAAAGTTTTAACTTTTTCCTCCTTTTATAGATATTATAATTATTTGACCATTAGCATTAAGTACTAAGTGTATACCATAGAGTAATATAGAGTGGAAGGCTACCGAATATCGAAAAGCGCTCTCTAGCGGCTCGGAGAACATTATTCTTAGTCCTTAAGAGCTATTCAAAGATCATAGTCATAGGACATTCAAAGCCTTTGTCATAGATAAAAGATTCATACAGGCTTTGTGCTAAACGTTCATTTAGAAAATTTTCCAACGTACAAATTTATAGATTAAAATATTATTAAATATGCCTAGTTCTCGACGTCAATGTTTTGTGAAAGGTTGCTTTCGCGACACAAAATCAGATAAAGAACATACTTTTTTTAAACGACCTAAAAATCCTGAAATGTAAGTACCCTATATAAAATTAACTAGTAATTTATTTCTTTGATTTTTATATGTTAATTCTTTAATAATTTAATTATAGAGCTAAAGAGAGCGGTTCCCGCCATTTTATTGCCCATTCCGAACCGCCAGAGAGCTCTGTAACTCGTATACGTTAAAATACATTGGCATCTTATGGAGCCTTCCACTCTATATTACTCTATGGTGTATAGCTGTTCGGATATAAATAGAATCACTTTAAATAATGCATACTCCTTTTATGTTCAAATAGCTATTTATGACTAAATTTTCACATAAAAAATTCAATATAATATCTATATGACTCAAGATCAAGATAAATACGATACTATAGTCTTTTAAGCCGTAGCCATAAAAATCTCGAGGTTGGGGTGGTCAAACCCTGGTGATCACTCCAATGGATACGGCATTGATAGTCTCAATTAAATAAATTAACATATATGTATACGTGTGTGTGTATTTATTATATCAAGCAGAGGAGAGAATTTTCGATTTATTCATATAAATTCAACAACTCATTTGCTACTCTTGGCGAAAAACTTTTGTTATTTTATTCAAAGGTTTTGCCATTGGCATCAATTGTAAATATTTAAAATACATAATGTATATGTTTATTTTGAATTCAAAGAACTAACAATATTAAATGATTTTATTTTTCCAGATATTACAAATTTTAGACAAATTTATTATTAAAAAAAAAATTATTTAAAGAAAAAAAATCTAAAAAATACCTTTTTCCTATTTAAATATTCCATTCCTTGAACAATACCGATACATGTTTCAATAATAAATGATTCTGGTAAAGTGCAGAAACGATGATTTGATGAATGATCAAGTTTGCGACTTTCTAGCAAAATATTTTTTAAGGAATTTTGTTCTATTTCCAAAACAATATATAAAATATCAGATGTTTCATGTGTGCCAATTAGTGAAATAATATTTTGATGTGAACCAGCTTTGATTAATACATTTAAATCTTGAAGCATCTCTCTTTTTTTTTCTTTACCCAATTGGCCATCTAAAGTGATAAAAAATAATAATTATAATGAATGAATCAATTTGTAAACTTTTTTTTTAATAAAATGAATTTTTTCAAGAGTGAAATGTCTTGTGCACTTTTAAGGTAGTTCTTTCACAAATTCAAAAATTCAAGAAGTCTTCGAAACTTGGAATATAAGTCATTAAAAGCATAATGAACACACTGTTAAAATTTGAAGACGATTTACCACACCAAACATGAAATAATTGCAATTAAAAATGAAATTTTTTACATATGGTAGATTGGAAAAGGGTTGGAAAATGGTCATTATTTTATTTTTTTTCATTGAAGAACTTTCACCATCTTGATGAAAAATTAATATTTGTAAGAATAATATACATATTCGGAGTTACTTAAAAAATATTGAAATTATTTACCACGTAGTTTTGATAAAAAATAAAAAACAACATATTTGGGCGATTATTTTTAGTGGAGGGGATATAAGATCAATGGCTTGGAAACGATCCATTCATAAAGAGGTTATAGTAGTGTGAGAAGTACAGTCACGTTAAAAAACATAACCTAAAATTTTAGCACCGTTCATATGTATAGAGTGGTTACGAGGCTAAAACTTTTTGTGTGGATTGTCGCGAAAGAACTACCTTAAGTGAATTAATTTAATGTAATAAAATATTTAGGTTTCAAATTTCAATTAGGCTTCAAATACAAAATAAAAAAATGATTGGAACGATTAGAAATCGTAATTGTATATTTACCTGAAATATTATATATCGCTACTGATACAGGATATCCTTTTTGTTGAACGGTTCCCTTATAAATCCATCCGTATTTGCCTTTACCTAAAATATCTGTGGACACTTCCAAAAAATTTCTTGGAATATTCCACACTTGATGTTTCAGGTTTTCGTAATGGTTTGGAAGTTGATATTCTTCTTCAGGAATAAAACCCTCATGTATAAATCCAATTTCAGGCTGTTAAATAAATTAATATTTTTATTTAAGATAAAGAATAAAACAAAATAAAATGTTGAGGAAATTACCGTTTCTGTAATAGGGCTTTGTAGAGAAAGCTCTTGATGTTCCGTCAGAGGCCTTCGCTTTCCAAGTTTGTGTCGAATTACAAAGTACACAACAATAGAAAGTAATAGTAGTAGTCCAAAGAAAACGATGGCAATGGAGAGGCCTAAGACTAGACCAGGACTTGATTCAACCCCTAGTAAAAAAATTTGCAATTAATATAATTATATTATCAACATTTTATAAAGGTATTTTATTAAAAATTCAATCTCAGGAACATATACAAACAAATTCTAGTCGTAGTTAATTTTGAAATGAATGAAAGGAGAGTCTACTATGAATGGCTGTTGAGAAGCTCTTTTATGGTCCTTTGTCACCATTTCCCGTCCCTCTCTCATCTGCGGGACTCCTCACTTTCATAACTTATAAATAATTTGCTTTACCGTTACAGAGGCTGCACAAGACCTAAATTTGATGTGGGCAAGATGAATTTCGCGAGGCCCTCTGGAGTCGCGAGATGACAGATTTTATATATTTTTAATTTTAATTTATAATAACTGACATTACATGAAAAGAATATTCAAAAGTATTAAATGTCCAAAAGTATTGCAAATGAATCTAATCTGGATGAACTTTCTCGTAGCCAGTGGCTTCTGAGTATATATAGTATGTTGCAGTAAAAACCCATTTTTTAGTAAGAACACGTTCTTACTAGTCAATGTACTTCTTTCACAAATGCAAAAATTCGAGAAGTCTTCGAAACTTGGAATAAAAGTCATTAAAAGCATAATAAACACACTGTTAAAATTTGAAGACGATTTACAACACCAAATATGAAATAATTGCAATTAAAAATAAATTTTTTTACATATGGTAGATTGGGAAAGGGTGAGAAAATGATCATTATTTTTATTTTTTTCATTGAAGGACTTTCACCATCTTGATGAAAAACTAATATTTGGTAGAAAAATATATTCGGAGTAACTTAAAAAAATTGAAATTATTTACCTCATAGTTTTGATAAAAATAAAAAACATATTTGGGCGATTATTTTTAGTGGAGGGGATATAATCAATGGGTTGGAAACGATCCAATCATAAAGAGAATATAGTAAAGATAAGAGTAAATAAATATTTTATTTAATATGGATTTACTATGAGTTAAGGATACTGGGTCACTTATTTCACATTAAAATTAAAAAATTAAAAGATATAAAAATTTTAATTAAATAAGAAACCAGCCCATAAATCCAGATTCCACTTCCGCATTTGCTAATCATCTATATGCTTTAGATCATGTACCTTTACCTTCTAACCCCTCCCCTATTCATTTCGAAAGAAAAGGATTAAGATTGGACCTTCTTGAATCCATGGAAATAAAATATGCCTTGTCGAATGATGAAAATGTTATCAACAATCAACTAGATGTAAAACCAAATATAATAGTTGATCTTTTAATATCCAAATGAAAAAAATCATCCCCAACCCAGAGACATAAGTCAATGACCTTACAAACTTGCCTTTTACCCTAACAATCCTATGTAAATAAAGGTCAACCCGATATTCTTTCTGAACAATAGCTTAAGAGAAAGCGTCCTTTTTAAAATAATTTTATAAATTCTGTCTCTCTGTTCAATAAACATATATATAGCCTGTTATTCAATAAGTTAAATTAGTTACTTTCTGTATTTCCTGAAGATGGGTTGATAGCCCGAAATATATATATTGAAAAAGAAAAAAATTTTTATATCTTTTAATTTTTTAATTTTAATGTGAAATAAGTGACCCAGTATCCTTAACTCATAGTAAATCCATATTAAATAAAATATTTATTTACTCTTATCTTTATTAAAGATGTTTCACCTTGCACCAACACCACAATCTCTACTGATTATTGAGAATATAGTAGTGTAAAAAGTACAGTCACGTTAAAAAGAATAACCTAAAATTTTAGCATCGTTCATATTTATAGAGTGGTTACGGAGGCTAAAACTTTTTGTGTGGATTATCGCGAAAGAACCTCCTTAAAAAGCATTTCACTGAATACTTTTATGGCAAATAGAGTTTACTGATGTTGGTTGAGTTTATAACTTTTAAGGAGTTAGGTGTTGGTTCTAGGTGAAACATTTTAATATAATAATAAAACTTGAGCAAGATGCGAGGTAGGTTTCACAAAAAAGAAATAAAACAAAATTGAGTTTTGAATTCGATATATTTCAGGGGTGAGCCCATCATCAGGAGTCAAAGAAAACCGACCTAACTCCTTAAAAGTTAGTCAGTTTTCTTTTGATTCCTGGTGATGGGCTCACCCCTGAAATATATCGAATTCAAAACTCAATTTTGTTTTTATTTCTTTTTTGTGAAACCTATCTCGAATCTTGCTCAAGTTTTATTATTATATTGGTTGAGTTTGGTTCAAAGGTCTAGATCTTAATTTTTGACCTTCCGTCTCATTTTGGGAGTTTATTTTCAAATTTTTCTAAACGAAAATGTCAAAAATCACATCCTCTACAACTTTGTTTTTAATTTTTGACATTTTCGTTTAAAATTTTTTGAAAATAAACACCTAAAATGAGTCGGAAGGTCAAAAATGAAGATTCTAGACCCTTTGAACTAAACTCAACCAACATCAGTAAACTCTAGTTGCCATAAAGCTATTCACTGAAACCTGTTCTTACTAAAAACGGGTTTTTACTGTTACATATATAAGCAAAATTATTCATATATACGTTAGCAATAATTTATTAGAAACACTAGATTTATTCAAAAACTAAAAATCGAATATTCTAAATATCTTCAGTTCTATTAGTTTTAAGAAAAAATGTATATTAAATGAAAAATGACTTTTTCTATAACATTTTAAATATATTAGATATAGAGTGGAACCCGATTAACCAACGTTTCGCGACTCTTCATTAAACGAAGAAATTTTTCCCATAGAAATTAATTCAAATACAATTTATCTGTTTAAGCCTCCTAACGTATTGCAATTTTTTTGAAAAATGGGTTTTCTTTGATGAAAATATAGGAAATTGTAGATAGTCGATTTTGTCATATTGTATTCTTTAGTGATGTAAAGAAACACGAATGCCATTCTCGTGTTTTGCGATAATTTATTTCTTTACTCCCTTCCTATACTAGAACGTTCGTGCTCCCAGTGCAGGAGGTCTAAGTTCAAAAGCAATTCACTCGAAAAATGTAGCCAGCTATATGAGCTTGGCTCTTTATCAAAAAGCAATGGCCAGAGAGTCTATCAGTTAAAAACTCAGTTAAAAGGAAATATATATACCGGGTGAGTTTTTTATCTTGAGACAGTCTTATAATTCAAAAACAGTGCATTTTATGGAAAAAAGTTTCAAATAAAAGTTTGTTTATATCGAGGGGGAAACTAAACTACACTATTGTTTGTCGTCCTAGAACAAGCTTTCATGGGTATTTCAAGGTCAAGTTCTGTTTTTTAAATGGAACCCTATATTTTTCTATACGTCTACTTAATCTACAAAAAAACTGAACAACTTTCATAAGAACTATTTTTTATAAGACATCAAATAAACAAAATAAATGAACCAATTAGATCTCAAAAAAATCTTAATAATTAATTTTAACAATTATTTAACTTAATTATCAAATAATAATGATTAAATAATTAATTATTAAATAAATAATCATTAAATCGAAAAGTCACAACAATGAAAATAAGTGTTTATAATGATATTAAAACTTCATAATACACAGATTTAAGAGATTATTTTCTACTTAATAGAACTAGTTAAAATTCTTGAGTTTAAAAAAATTTATTTCCAGTAGATAGTTATAGTGTATTACAATAATAAAAATGGAGCATTTTTTTGATGAAGACAGAAATGGTCTTAATTTATGCGGTGAGTGTGGAAGAAGTGTTAGGGGCTGCCATTGAAATGGATGTCGAGCGTTTTCCTGATAGGAATACACCCTCACAAGCTTCATTTTATTGTGTTTTAAAATCTGTTTAAAAAAAAAAGAAAAAAAACAGGAAATGTTTATATTTGATGTCATATAAAAAAATAGTTCTTATGAAAGTTGTTCAGTTTTTTTTTGTAGATTCAGAATATGTACAGAAACATATAGCTTTCCATTTAAAAAACAAGAACTTGACCTTGAAATACCCTTGAAAGTTTGTTCTAGGTCGACAAACAATAGCGTAGTTTAGTTTCCCCTTCGATATAAATAAACTTTTATTTGAAACTTTTTTTATATAATGCACTGTTTATGAGTTAAGACTGTCTCAAGATAAAAAAACTCACCCGGTATATTTACCCACTACTTCAAATAAATAATATTTATTAGAAATTAATATATGTATAGTATACCAAACTTTTTAAAATATAATTTGTATAAATAAATATTTTACCAGTAACATCTAATACGAATACTCCATGTTGTTCGTGGTTAACAGAAGCATATGATGCTTTAGTTACTCCATTCATTGAGCTCACTACTCCAAGAGTTATGTGAATATGGTCATTTTCGGATAATGGGCTATTATAATATTTTCCATATGTTCTTCCGTCGCCTACTATAAAATCTCTGGGCTGAAATTCAATCAAATTATTAATTTTATTATTCATAAAAAATAAGTAAGATCTTACTGGCCGGGGCGTTTAGGCTAAATTTAATATAAAACAATTAAAAAGTACTGTCATTAGAGTCATATTCAACTCGACTAGCCCTGGAGCTGACCTGAATCGTACGGGTTAAAGCAGAGTTTCTCAAACTTTTTTGAAGTGGGGACCACTTTTAAAGTCAGAAAGAACAGTTCTGCGGACCATCCTGTTTTCAATGAAAGCAAATTTATAATTTTTTTAGCATATTTTAATATCAGTATACCGGTGAAAAATGGGAGAGGCCCACAACGGACCTGGTACAAAAAGAACTAAATAATACAGGGTGGGGCATAAAGATCTACCACATTTTGAAGAGGTATAAAAAAATGAAAAAAGTTAACTAGAAAAAAACTGAATAAATTTTTGAAAAGAACATAAAATAAATTTTTTAAATGTGTTTTAAACATTATCAGACAAAGGGGGAGGGGAGTCAAAAATGAAAATTCTAGCACTTTCGACCAAACTCACCAAATTTTGTATACATATTCTGTGGACGCCCAGAAGGCTAGAAATGCAAAAACTAACCTAATTTTGTATACATAGTTTGATCGAAAAGGGCTAGAATGATCATTTTTGACCTCTCCTCCATTCTGGGTGTTAAGTTTTTGTATTTCTAGCCTTCTGGGCGTCCACAGAATATGTATACAAAATTTAGTGAGTTTGGTCGAAAGTGCTAGAATTTTCATTTTTGACCCCCCCCCCCCCCCCCCATAATTTGTCTGATAATGTTTAAAACACATTTAAAAAAAATTATTTTATGTTCTTTTCAAAATATATTCAGTTTTTTTTCTAGTTAAATTTTTTTCATTTTTTATACCTCTTCAAAATATGGTAGATCTTTATGGCCCACCTGTATAATAACAACAAATAACAATTCTTAAATTTTGTAAATAGTTTTTTGTAAAATACTTTATAAATATATAAAATTGTACTAATAAAAGTCTTAAATAAATAAATAAAATACTGGTGAGGAAATGGCAAGCACCAAGGTCATAGAGCTTTAAATCCCTCTTTTGTTGATGAGAGTAGAGTGGATATTCGGTAAGTAGGTAAAAAAAAATTTCATAAAATGTCAGTAATAGGAAAAAAGGTGAAAGACCATTGCTATGTGTAGTTTGCTGTAATTTCCAAAAATCTGAGATTTTCAGCTATAGTGTGATATGCAATTCATTTGAATTTGATTTTTTCTTGTCATTTTTGAAGCGACCACAAAAAGAGACATCGAGGACAACTTGTGGTCCGCGGATCATAGTTTGAGAAACGCTGGGTTAAAGAATGGAACTTTATCGAACCGAACCTATCTTAATTATGCATCAGATTTGGTTTGTAGCCATCAACTTAATCTAAACACACCTCATTTTAGATAGTGAAGTTAATTCTTCTCATTAATATATCAAAGAATAATTAGCACATTAACGAGAATTGTTTTTGATCTTGCTTTTTAAACAAGATATATATCGCGAGACTACTGCTGGTTGAAGCTATTGGAGTCTGCTGAGTCTTAAGTCTGGACCAAGAGAGAATTAAAAGATGTGATGCCATTAAGCAAACACCTAACACACGTGTTATCAGATCGGGCGCTCTGGACTGGGAGATTGAATATATAACATCTCAGATTTCAAATTCATTTGGTGATCCATATCAGTGTTTGATATAAAAAGTGTCATGCGGGCCAATCGCGAAATGATGCTGGATTATAGCCAAATGGATCACATCTTTTTCATTCTCTCTTGGTCCAGACTTAAGATTCAGCAGACTCCAATAGCTTCAATCAGCAGTAGTCTCGCGATATATATCTTGTTTAAAAAAGCGCGATCAAAACAATTCTCGTTAATGTGGAATTATTCTTTTGATATATTAATGAGAAAATTAACTTCACTCATTTCAAGTTAGAAATATATAAATTCGAATATTATTTTCACTTAATATTTGACCAAAATCATCTGCATTCGATTCGCGATCGAATCAAATACAGGAAATTTGGAGTGTCAGGTGAATAAACATGTTTAAGGAGCAAACCAAAGCTGATTTGCCCTATTTCATTTAAGCGCCCTCGGCCAGTAGGAACAAAACAAAAAATATAATATCTCATTAATACAATTTTTAGTTCTGAAGGTTCCAATTCTGCTGTAATATAATATGGTAATCCTTGAGATTTAGCTTCTTTCCAATCCGTAAGAAGATGTTGGTCTTCTAAGGAAAATTGTTCGCCATCGGTGATGACAACTATCTGATATTTAGAAATAGGTCCCTTTTCATTAATAACAGGTTCTAAATGGATTATAATTTGATCCTTCTGTTTCTTTATAATCTTTGGCACTTTTGGATATTCTGGATCTAAATTTAATAATAATTATTATTATCATTTCCGTCCATAATTTGTATTAATTTGAAAGTTTATATTAGAAAAATAAGGACAAGTTTTTATGTGTGACTTTTCGATTTATCAACTCAACGTTTCGTCGACTTTGCCGACTTCTTCAAAATTTAGTTTATTTGAATTTGAGATTTCTTTATGTAAGGATCAAAAGGAGAAAAATATTCTATTCTGTTTTTAGAAACAGTGTTGCCTCATTCTATTTATGTTATTTCTGTTTTATATCTAACTAGCTGGAAGGCCCGCCTTCGGCAGCCCTCTTGCTAGTCAGGAAGCACACCCCCTGGACCCCCAGCCCACGAACCCCACCCCTCACCCCCCGAAACCCATCCAGCACCCCCACCCCCGCACCATGCCACAACCCCCGACCCAACACTCCACCCGCACCCTAACCCACGAACCCCCCCTAACCCCCCTCCAGCACCCCCCACCCCGCACCTGTGCCCAACCCCCGCCCTCACACCACCACCCGCACCCCATCCACACCAGACCCCACGCCGTGCCCTCCAACCCTGCGCACCACACTCCGCCTAGCCCCCTGGACCCCACCCCGCACCACCACCCTACTCCGTCTCACTCCCTCACCCCACCCCATTCCACCCCGCGCACCCTCATGCCCTAACCCATCCCCACTCTATTCCACCCCCGCACCCACCCTCCGTACCCAGTTTTTGCATTTCTAGCCTTCTAGTGACCCACAGATTATGTATACAAAATTTGGTTGAGTTTGGTCCAAGAGAAATAATTTTCATTTTTTTGACCCCCCCCCCCATTTTGGGCGGTTAGTTTTTGCATTTTTAGCTCTCTAGGGGCCCAGAGATTATGTATACAAAATTTGGTTGAGTTTGCTCCAAGGGCAAGAATTTACATTTTTTACCCTCCTCCCCTTTTTGGGTGGTTTTTCGGGAAATTTTTTTAAATTAAAGTTGTCAGAAATCACATCCCCTCAGTGCCGGCGCAACTCACTTTGCCGCCCCGTGCAAAACATTTGTTTGGCGCCCCCCCTCCGATACCTTGCTCCTCCCGGCCCGGAAATCAGCATAATAGTACTAGGAAGTAACAAAGATAGGATAAAATAACAATTAGAAACATCAAACATAACAGTTATTAGTTTACTGGTGTTATTTACAAATAAAAAATATTTTACAAACAAATTGTGTCAACAGTTCTTGTACACTATTGTAATTTTAAATTTACAGTAGGTTAAGATACTGTATACATGTAGAAATACCAAATACTGATTCTAAAACATTTCCTCATCACAAAAGTTATTTGGAATTAAAAAACCATTTTTCTTGCTTTAACAGCAGCAAAGTCGTTCACTAAATCAGTATAGTTCAATTTTTCTCCCAATTCATGTTCGATTGATATTGTTGCTAGGTCATCTAACCTAGTTTCAGACAGTCACATTTAACCGCTGCGACCCCCGCCCACCTTGCCTTTCTGCCGCCCTGTGCAGCCGCACGGGTTGCACCCCCGGTAGCGCCGGCCCTGCATCCCCTACAACTTTGTTTATCATAAAATTTGCCGTAGGGTTAATAGTTTAGGAGTTATTCGATAATTTTCATTCGAGCGCCCCCCCCCCCAAACCCCCTTCTGGGGTCAAAATATCAAAACGTTATAATATAGCTAAAAAGGTAAGTTAGAAGACATCTGATGTAAATTTGAAATTTCATAATAATCCCTTCAGCCGTTTTTACGTGAATCGTGAGCAACTTTTCGGAAACCACTGAAACAGACAGACAGACAGACAGACAGAATTTTGTTGAGGGTGTTTTCGTTCATAACTTTGCTTGAAACGTGTGTAACCAAAATTTGGCGTGATTTGAAGCAATGTACAGACAAAACCTTAATTATATATATATATATATATATATATATATATAGATGAAATTGTTCATATAAAAAGAAAAGAAAGAAAAATTGTTTATGTGAATGTGCCAAATTTTTTTGAAATTTGTGTTCTGATGGTCTTCAATGGTAACGAAGATAATAAGAAATTTTAGACGAATGTGTGACATGACGCGCTGAAGAATTTGACAAAGTTGACGAAACGTTGGTTGATAAATAAAAAAGTCACACATAAAAACTTGTCCTTATTTTCCTAATATAAACTTTCAAATTTAATAATAATTTAGAATTAAAAAAATATATTTTAATCATATGGATCGATAAATAAGAATTTACCTCCTATTATTGTTCTTTCTAATATATAAGCAGGAATTCCTTCTCCATATTTGTTTTTTGCTGATAGTGAAATATTATATTCAGTTCCAGGAAATAAATTTGAAATTCTCACGGAAGGTGTAATATTTGTATAGGTCAGTTCAAGATTTTGAAATACCCGTTTACTGGCATATGTATTCAAATATTTCACTTTAACTATGTAATAAGAAATCTGATCATATTCATTTGAATCAGATGTAATAGAAATAGAATGTTCTGTTTTATTGATAGATCGAAGATTTAAAGGAGGGCCATTCTCTGAAAAAAAGAAAAATTCAAAATGAAAATGCAACCTAATAGAAAAGTTTTTATTTTGCCGAGAGTAGCAGAGTTGTTGATTCATAGAGAGAATCAAAGAGGTTGTCCTCTGCTTGATGCAAATAAACATACACACATATATATAAAATATATATATGTATATATATTATTTGTTTGAGACTATAGTTTCGAAGATTCTATCAGTCAGTCTTTTTAATTATAAATATTATTTTTCATGGGGTTTTTAATTCTGACTGGCTCACAAGCTGAGAAAGAAGGAAAAAATTTTCATTATCTAAGTGATATTGACCCCATGAAAAATAATATTTATAATTAAAAAGACTGATGATGAGGGCCAAGCCTTCGAAACTATAGTCTCAAACAAATAAATTATATATATATATATATATATATATGTGCGTATGTGTTTATTTATTTGCATCAAGCAGAGGACAACCTCTTTGTTTCTCTCTATAAAAAGGTTTTCTTATTCATAAAGAGAAATCATTAAAGCTGTCCTCTGTTTGATGCAAATAAATATTATACATATATAAATAAATTCAAATCTTTTATAAAAACCACCTTCAAACGTTTATTGATAGACCAAAAGTTTTGGGAGAAATTCTCCTTTATTAATGGATGTTTCTCTCTATGAAAAGATTTTGTTTGCACCAAGGGCGGTCCCAGGGAGGGGGTCATGAGCCGGCCTCAAATGGTTTCCAAAACAAACAAAAAGGTCTTAATTTTGTAAGACCATAGTTTCACAGGTTTGACCGTTTTTAATTAGCAATATTTTATCTGTTATTTCTCATGGGTTCAATTATCTGAGTGGATATAGATAAATTCGTTTAGTTTTTATAGGAAGCTGGTCACCTAACAAACGAATTATGTGTGATCAGCTCGCTATAAGACCAAACGAATTTATTTATAACCAATCGAGTATTTAAAGTCATGAGAAATAACAGATATTTTTTTCTTATGATTTGATGCGAGGAGTTACACAAAAGAAGGTGCAGCCCCTAAAAGCCTGGTTGGTTCTTCCATCGTGAAAAGAAGAGCGATTTCATGGGTTGTAGGAGTCGAAGGTATCTGTGGATGCAGGTGTTAAAACAGTAGAAGGTTATAGGCGAGGGATGAACCGCGTTTGGAATTAGGTGTCTTTGGAATTATTTGGATTTACTTAGATAATCTATTATCTTCTACTTGGAAATGAAAGTAGAAGTGGAAGTAGGTGTACACAATTTTAGGTCGCAGTTCACCTCTCGGTTATAGGTTTCCAGAAAGGGAGTTCCAGTCTCTAAAGGTCATAGGGATAAACGATTTGGCGAAAGTGTTGGTTCGATTCTTATCCACGAAGCCTGACGTTCTTACAAATAGGGCTTTAGGAGAGATTATTGATTTCAGCTTGCTGCAAAGCTGCTTTATATTCATTCCATTAAGCAACTCATTTTTTTTCTTTTTTACAATTCCTAAATTAAAATTCTATTGAAATAGGAGAAATTCTCCAGAAACGTGTGGTATTTTTAATATATGTATGTTTGAAGATTGCTTTTTATAAAAGATTTGTATTTATTTATTTTATAAAAATAATCAATAACATTTTTTAAATATATACATATTTATATTTGTTTATTTGCAATAAGCAGAGGGCAATCTTATTGATTTCTCTTTATGAAAATGCTCCTTATTTTTTAATTTTTTAGAATGATTATTGAATAATTTCTTCTAGTTTTAATATAAAGTGAATGTTTTAGGAAGACCTTTTTGTCCAGTCGCGTATACAGAACTGGAGTTGTTTCCTCCGCAAGTTTGATTTTTATTTCCAGGGCAAAGAATATTGCATTCTCCAGGTCCATGAGCTCCATAAGTGTTTCCACAAAAACATGAATTTTCTTGAATACCAGAATATCTAAAAAAATAAGAACATCATTTCTATAAGAAAAAATAAATAAATAATAGCGTTTAAGATTAATTATGAATCCACCTTTGCCTTATTCACTCACTTACACTCATCTAATCATTCTCTCCTACTACCATTTACTTAGAAGGAATTTGACCTTCTAGAGTCAATTGAAATTAAATTAACTTTCTCAAATAACATTAACATTGGAAATAATCAATTAGGAGGAATAAAAACACGATTATTGATTATACAGGGTGTTTCAGGGTTCTATTGTCAGTTTCATCGCTTAAAAAATGCACATACAAATATTTTTCAAAACTTGATGATGAAATATGTTCGTAAGGACTTTCCATTAAATAATTAAAAATCGAAATCTAGGTTCTAAGCATTTTCAGGTAACTGGCAGAGTTAACGGTGACAGATACTCCATGCTCGTCCTAAAAGTAAGTAGCCCAATTACACCAACACTTCCAACAGCACACCATACAGTTGTTTGTTCACAATGTAAAGGTGGTTCATGAATTTGGCGTGGGTTTCGTGATGACCAGTACCTACAGTTTCGTTTATTAACAAATGATTCAGGAAAAGGGGTTGAAGGCCTCTCCGAAACTCGAAGAGTACGTGCGCCGAAATGGGCATCATTTAGAGGGTGTCATTTTTAAAACCTAGATTTCGTTTTTTGATTATTTAATGTGTACCAAGCTAAAAGATTGAAGAAATATATGTTAAAAGTCAAAGAGATGGAGGATGAGAGATAGCCGAAGATTTGCTCCGAGAGAAATAATCAGAGGAATCAAAAATAAAAATGGAACAAAATGGGGAAACGGCTTTTAGAAAAAGGTGGAATGGATGGGGAGATCCCGCTGTTAGACAGGAATTACTAGATGAGTAAGTAAATGAATTAGCAAGGAAAAAGAGAAAACAGAATAAAAGGCGCAGAACAGAAAATACAATTGGACTCTATTGATAATAAAAATAAAAAAATACAAATATTTTCCATATACTATAAAGAAATTAAGAAAAACATTGGAGAAGAGGACTATCTAGAGCAGTGGTTCCCAACCTGGGGGGCGATCGACCTCAAGTGAGCGATTTGGGTTATCAGAGGGGCAATTAATAAGTGGAGGGCGATGAGTATTCAAAGGGGGAAAAATTAAAATAATTATTTCAATTCTTTTTCTTTATAAAATTTTTTAATTTTTTTTTCTATTTTATTTAAGGCTCTCAGACCATTATTTAAGGTGATAGAAACGTTTAAAGATTTTAAAGAAGAAAAAATTTTTCGGAAATTTTTTAAAAATTTTATGAATTTGATTGTTTTAAGGCTCTCAGTCTATTATTTACGGAGATAGAGACGTTTAAAGATTTTAAAGACAAAAAATTTCGGAAACTTTTTAAAAGTTTTATGAATTTGATTGTTTTTAAAGTGACCGGATAAAACTTCTTTGGTTGTTGAAAATAATAAAACTGCTTTATTATCTACACTTTACTTAAAATTAAAATTAGGCATACAATCAAAATGAAAAGGGGGCGATAGGTCTTAGTCAACTCTGCAGAAAGGAGATGGGCCACAAAAGGGTTGGGAACCACTGATCTAGAGAGATCGAACATAAGCGAGGAAGAGGCGCATTTAGACATGGGCCAGATGCGGAAATATTTATAACAAAAATAAGAAGAGAGGAAGAAACAACAGAAGAGAAAGGAGAAGAGAGAAGAACACAGGAGCTGTGGAAGAATCTGGTAGAACCGTTAAAGGAGGGAAGGATCGAAGATGATGGAATAAGACGGATGAAGGATGAAGACGAGTTAGAAAAGAGAAGAAGGGGACAGGGGATCAAGAGCTACATCGACCAATGAAGAGGAAAATACACATGGCTGGCTGAATTTAACCATATGTATAGAATCAATAAATGTAATCAAAAAAATTATCCTTTCAATGTATTAAAAGAATGTACCCGAAGCCCCATTCGGGCATGTACTGTAAAATTTGAACCAAATAAATAAAAAAATTATTTAATGGCAAGTCCTTACGAACATATTTCATTATTAAAGTTTTGAAAAATATTTGTCATAGTGCATTTTTTTTAAGCGATGAAACTGATAATAGAACTCCTAAAACACCCTGTATCTTATACAATTTTGAATTTACCGTTACTTTTACTTGCCTTTCCTTTAAGACCCTCTTTTCTTTGAAAATAAAAATAATCTAAAGGATATTGCACACGAGGTAGTTTGTTTTAATAATTTTTTGTCTGCTTACTGCAACTCGGAAATAGAACATGTCATATATTTTAAATCAAGCAAGCCAGAAAGACAGCCAGCAGTGACGTCATTTCCTCTCACACAGGCCTCCAAATTGCAAACAGAAAGCTCCTATCCCATAAACAGGTAGAGGAAAAAGCCTCGTGTGCAGTGGGCTTAATACCTTCTTTTAACTTACCTCCACTCCGATGGGTGAACCGCGATTGGAATTAGGTGTACTAGGGTGCTCCTTATTTTGGATATTTTCGAATATTTACGCGGACAGGGGCTCATACGGTTCTAAATAAATTTAAAAAAATATCCCCCAAGCTTCAAGTCTCTATCTCAATTTTAACCTAGTACTACACAGCGATTAAGTTTCCCCATCTAAATAACATAGGGTTTTTGGTATTGAACAATCAATTTTTTATTCCGGCCAAAGTAATGGTTTAAAAATTTGAAATTCTGTAGACTTTATCCTTATAATAGTAGCTATCCCTCAGAATTTTTACAGATTTTTAGCTATTATAATTTTGGAGTCTATAACTTACTAATACTAAGATATAGCAGTATTTTATCTAGATGTAACTCCAAAATTGTAATAGCTAAAAATCTGTAAAAATTCTGAAGGATAGCTACTATTATAAGGATAAAGTCTACAGAGTTTCAAATTTTTTGAACCATTACTTTGGCTGGAATAAAAAATTGATCGTTCAATGGCCAAAAACCTCATGTTATTTAGATGGGAAATTTAATCGCTGTATAGCACTAGGTTAAAATTGAGATAGAGACTTGAAACTTGGGGGATATTTTTTTTATTTATTTAGAACAAAGGTGGGGAACTTTTATCCTGAGAGGACACATCTAAAATAGCAGTAACAAAGGAGGCCACACAAGTTTCAATACCGATAAATGTAACTTTTGTAAAGTTATTGCTGTTCAAATTCAATTTTTTTTTATTTTTAAATTCAATTTTTTTTTTATTTTAAATTCAGTTGTTCTTTATTTCAAATTCATTTCGAGGCCACATAAGAAATTCAAAAAGGCCACAGGTTCCCCACCTCTAATTCTAGAACCATATGAGCCCCTGTCCGCGTAAATATTCGAAAATATCCAAAATAAGGAGCACACGCAGTGTACACGATATGTCGCGGTTCACCCCTCGCCTCCAATCTCCTTTCTTCATAAACAAAGAAACCAAATTTCTTAGCCCCTTCAATTTCTATCGTTACTCATGTTAATGAGCTTTAAATAATTTACTTGTATTTACATCGAACTGACAAAAGGTTAGTTGCTTCTAGTACCTCCTGAAGATGGGTCAATAGCCCGAAAGATTATATATCAAGATAAAACTGATAATATAAGGTAAACGCTCCAGTAATGGGCCATGCTCCTATAATGGGCCCTTAAAAATGTGGAAGAAGTTAAGGGTCTTTTGTTACCTAGGGCAGTGGAAGGGATAAGGGTCGTTTACTACTTCCTTCTAGGATCCGTTAGCACTGGAATTCAGTTCATTCCTTTACTTTGTGTTCAAGTGTTTGGATTATTCTGCTCAAGAGACGAATATTTGCCATTGTTTTAACTTCTGCTTAGGAAAAACTGTTAAGGGAAGAGATTTTTTTAACAAAATAATATTTATTTACTATAATGCCTGTTTATTGATTTTAAGGTAGTTGATGTTTCGCGACAATACTAGCAAAAAGTTAATGCTAGAGTATATAGAACAGTCATTAAGGTTTCATAATTCATAAGCCCAAAACTTTTTGCTGTTTATGTACCGATTCTAGCCAATCCCAGGCTCGTTTGACAAATATGGCAACATTGTAAGAGCTTGAATATATTTTATCATAGCAATTTCAGATAAAGTACATTATAAAGGGAGATTTATAAAACAAAAAGTTCTTAATAAGCGATTGAAAGCTGTTGAGACAATGGCTGAAGCGAAAAAACGTCAAAAAATTACTAAAGTTAACCCACTTTTTAGGTTAAATAAATGCGTTGTTGCCAGCTTGTTTTTAGTGTAATTTTTTTTATACATTTTTCATTATTTATTCATTATATCAGAAACTGTGTTGTAACTATGAATCGAAATTGTCTTAAAATATGTATTGGTTATTGTTTAATGTTGGTTTAGTTTTTTATAACAATGGTAAGAAGGGTTTCTTAATTATAATTAAATATGTATGTAAATTTTCTGATATCCCGTATAGTGCAATGTATAAGAGTCTGAAAAACTCGTATCTTTGGAATTTAATATCTCCGGAACTATATTGTTCATCAATTTCGTTTTGCCACCAATCGATGCAGAAGTATTTAAATTATAATCTGTCTAAATTTCAAAAAATCCTAAGAAAACCCATTTGGTGGAACAACTACCTTAAGGATTATTTAGTAATGTAATATGTATAATTCAAATTGTACAGTGCATAAATAATAAAAAACTTAAAATTATATTCGTTTTATTTATATGTGAAATTTACCTAGTATTTTAATTCATCCTTATTTAAAATGTTTAATCTAGAACAGTTTAAAAATGAGAAATAATAGCGTACTCTGTAGTATTTGGTTAAACACTTGTCTATGCAATCATATGGAGTTGCTATGGATTCGATTTGGATTTGGTGGGATAAATCGCGATTAGGCGATAAATCCTGATAACAACCAATTAGATCCTCATATTCAAATTCTCCGAAACATCCATTAAGAAAGAAAAATAGAAAGAACAACAAATGAAGCAATGATGACATTTCTTCTGGAATCTTTTGGATTTCAATTTAATTAAGAGAAAAACAATATCAAGTTTTTTTTGTTAAAATTAAGTGTTAACGATGAGAGAGGACAATATCCATGTTAGAAATGTGAACATGATTATATTTAAGTGAGTTGAGTCAGAGGTAGAAATGACACGAGATGGAAATGGAAAGGCGCGGTTGCTGCTAATGCAAAAATCCAGCGAGCACTGCAGAGGGACCAGGGGGGCAGGGGGCAGAAGACCTTCGTCTCGACCATAGAGTATATAGAGAGGAAAGCTTGCGTATTTGGAAAAAGCACTCTCTAGCGAGTCATCGTCAAACTCTTAGTCCTTAAGAGCCATTCATAGAGCATATTGTCACATGACATTCAGTCTGACATTTTGTTTTTGTCATAGATAAGATTCCACAGGCTTTGTTTATATCAAACATTCATTTAGAAAATTTTCCAACGTACACATTTATCTATTAAAATATCATTAAATATGGCTAGTTCTCGACGTCAATGTTGTGTGAAAGGTTGTTTTCGCGACACAAAATCAGATAAAGAACATACTTTTTTTGGACGCCCTAAAAACAATGAAATGTAAGTAACCTATTTAAAATTAACTAATAATTTATTTCTTTGATTTTTATGTTTTAATTCTTGAATAATTTAATTATAGAGCTAAACGCTGGTGTCAATTTGCTGATATCCATGAAAATAATAAATATTTCTTTATATGTTCTGACAATTTTTAATCAAAAACAATTTATAAAAAATATCCACGACGTCTGCAGCGAGATTCTCCAGAATGAAGTGATTTCGTATCCACATTAAAGCCGTCCGTCCACATGTCTCCAAACACCGGCTCTTGATTAGATTTTGTGCCAGAAGCCACAACATATATATACATATTTTTATTAAAATAAAGAATAGCCTATATTTTATAGGTAAATAGATATATCTTATTTTAATTTAATAAAAAAAAGATCATTTCAATTAGAAAATAAAGTAAAAATATTGTTTATTTTTTTAAGTGTCTAGGTGATTCTTTGAAGGTTTTCCTCAAATAACTAATGTTGGCGAATGCGAATCACAAAAATTCCATTGAAAAGATTGTATTTATTTATTAAAATATTTGTAATGTCATTTTTTGGTCTAAATAAAAAAATGGTTAATTTTAAATTATTTTCAAGTATTTATTTTATATATGAATTTCCTCCTAGTCCCTCAAAGTCCCTGAATCTTAATTAAATTATTTTCAAAAAAAGAAACTCAAAAAAGATACTTAAATCTTTACATTAATTATTTGCCAAAGTTTTTTTTTTAATAAAAGTACGATTTTATTATATATATATTTTAAAGATTTGTATTTATTTTAATTACAAAACAATTAATAATTTTTTCTTTAATATACAGGGTGATTCACGGTCGATGGGACGTTATCCGTTTTATGTAAAACAGAAAGTCGGATTTTTCTGAAAATTTACCACCTTACATTTTCTTACCTGTTCTATCTATCTAAAAAAAATATAGTTGCTGTGACTTTTCAATGGAAGCCGAAACGTCGCAAGGCTGAAAATATTTTAGATCGATAGAACAGATAAGAAAATATAAGGTGCTAAATTTTCAGAAAAATCCGACTTTCCGTTTTACATAAAACGGATAACGTCCCATCGACCGTGAATCACCCTGTATATAAGCTCATGATAAATTATTTTGAATCATCCGCTGTGTGACGTCACCAAAATTTTCCTCGATGAGATGCGGTTCCCGCCATTTTGCTTCAGTATACGACCCGCCAGAGAGCTCTGTAACTCGTATACGCTAAAATACATAGGGCCCTTATGGAGCCTTCCTCTCTATATACTCTACGGTCTCGACCATTCGACTCCGACTTCCCGCCTAGTTCAAATCTCGCATTTTCCAATTGCATTCTATTTTGGGATGAGACCACCCAGTAAATAGGGTGGTTCATGGGCAGGGGCGGATTTAAGAGACCCAGGACCCCTAGGCACTTGACATTTGCCCCCCCCCCCCCCCACCATCTCGAAGCTATTTTGGAAATTTAGCAAATTAAATGCACTAGTACAGAACATATTTTTTTTTTTTAATTTATTCAAGAACATTGTATTTGTAGGGGCATCTAGCCTTTTTAATGTACAATATTAGGCCAATTTAATTACAAAGAAAATAAACAATATGATACAAGCAGATCAAGTAAGAGAAAAAAAATTTAAAAGGGAAACAACAATTATATGGAACAAAAACAATAAAATATACTGAATATATATAGAAGATATATAGACAAAAGAAGAGAGGAAAAAAGAAATTTTTAATCGACTTTAATGAGTTTAATAAACATCAGAATAATACAGTCTATGTTACTATATAGTTACGCTTTTTGATAAGGCAAGCCAGGCTTTTGAGCTTATGTAAATGGAGCAGCAATCCAACGTAAAAACTCTTAGTAATTTTAATGAGAATGTTAAGCGATATTTGTTTAGCCAGAGATTGTGATTGCATACTTGTATGATATTTGTAATGCCTGTTGTAGATCCCTTGTGATCTTTTTAGGTTGAAAAAAAAAAAAGATTCCGCAACCGGGGCCCCCAGGCCGGCTGGGCCCTAGGCCCGCGGGCCTTGTGGGCCTAGGCGGAAATCCAGCATGGGTTTAGTTAAGGGGAGGTAAGGGGCGCATTGCCCCCCCCCAGAAAACTCCCCCCCCTAAAAAATCGAATCAATATCTTAATAACTATTTATGCTATGAGATTAATTTTTTGCTTGAAAATTCAAGAAAATACAGATTGAAAAATGTAGATCTCAAAAAAAATTATCTTCCCATAGGCACCGAGAATTTGCGAGTTTAAAGCAATGAGAATATATGTGCCCATAATTATGAAAATGGACTAAGTCAAAAAATTAAAAAATTTGCTTTTTCATATTTTATGTTCTATCCATTTAAAAAGTACAGTAATAAGATGTCAGTTTTGAAAAATCGCATAAAAATTGAACCGTTAAGTGGATTTCTAGTTGTCTGATTATACAGAATTCGAATCTTGTTTATTTTATATAGTGCTTGTCATCTGATTGGCCATCCCAGTACCTCCATTTTTACCATCTACCGTTTGTTAGTGGTAAAAAGCATTTACTTTGCGACATACAACCGGCCCTAAATATCTCGAAACTAACAATCAATGATTAAGGGCCAGTTGTATGTCGGTTGGTAAACTCTTTAACCGTTGTCAAAGGATAAAAAGAGTTTACCAACCGACATACAACTGGCCCTTAGACCACTTTCATAATTATGGGCACATATATATGTCCAACGCGGTCTCTCCGCAGCGAGTTACGCCTATCGAGGAAAGGCAATAGCCGGATACTGACTGAGGGTTTGCTTCGTGAGGCCAGCCCTTGAGGAAAATGCCTGGTCTGTCAGTACGTGCTTCGCCCAAGGCAAAAGTGCCCGTTGGATCGTCTGAGGCTGCCTCGGCCCGATCCATCGGGTTGTCGCTTTTTGTGAATGCTCGGCGTCGTTTCCTCCGTTCACTCAGGAAGGTTCTGCGGCAAACGCCCGAGGCAGCTCTCGCGAGGCTGCTCGCTCAATTAATATCCGGTTAATTGTTCTCAGTCAGCGGACCAAGGGCGTGCCCAGGATTTCACCTAAGGGGGAAGCTCATATTAGTTTCGAAGAAGTGGGGGTGGGGAAAAAAGTACTAAATTCTGCTGAGAATGAAATACTATATAATATTGTTACTCCAACTGAGGGGAATGTCACATTGTATTTCCTTCACTGACCTTTCAAAACCCTGAAGAATAAGGGAAGAAACCTCCGAAACGTCGACTTTGAATAAAAAAAGATAGCTCAAAAACTAGTGTGTATATGCGCGTATAGTTAAGGTGTGTGTGTGTGTGTGTTATCGTTTTTTTCGTCCACGATTTTTTCCACACCTTTGCGCTGATTGAAATGAAATTGAAAACCTACCATTAGTTTAACAAAATGAAGCGCTGATTAGTTTTTGGTACATATCGGTCCACAAACATTAGTACTTTATTTCAGTACTTTTTTAGTTTTTTCTAAATATCTTGAAAATTACTTAACCAATTTTGATGAAATTTAATATCCTAATTAAGTACCCTGGGGACCACAAAAAAGGTTAAATAAAGTTTTTAATAAAATTATATTTTAAAGTACTTTACTCTAGAACATATTAATATTTCAAATGAATTTGGATAAAGTTTAGCAACGATCCGTTGCAGTTTATTTTTTTAGGATCATTTGATATGGTGTGGGTATGCCAAATCTAAGTTTGCGACCTCGAAAGTCTGGGGGAAAACTAACCCCCTCCCCTTCATGATTAAAAATAATTTTATTAAATATTCAATATAAGGGGCCAGGTTTTATGGTAAAGTCAATTGGATGGCCACATCAGAACACGTCAGCTTATTTTTATCCAAAAACGGCGGAATGAGACGGGTCTGGGGTCAGAAGGAGGGTGAGAAAAAATTCTCATTTGCAGTTCGTTCCCCTCCCAGCCCCCATCCCGCCCCTCACTCCCCACCACCCGATCCAGGCTCCAGAATAGCCAATCCAATTGGAAATCTGACAAGTGACAAATAACTAATTCATATTTTAAGTTTAATATAAACATAACTTAAAAAATATTGTTATTGTTTGGTATTATTTTTCTTTTATTTATTCTTTTTGCAAGATTGGATGATAAATATTCTTAACTTGGTATTATTATTTCTCTTATTATCTCTTATCTTAAATCAATTTAACTTACAAGCATAAAATATAAGGTATATTCTTTTGTATAAATAATTAACATGTTCAATCATTTTTAGATAAATATAATAAAATTCTCACGAAGAAAACAAGAAATGATATTATAAAACTCTAAAACAGTATTTATTGTCACTTTCCTATTTTATTAAATTTAATAAAAAAAAATGCTTTTCAATGAACATTGTTCTCTTCTAAAATAATTAATATTTCCCATCTGTAATTGAAGATTGAAGGTAAAAAGATGGATCTCGGCTCTGCAAGCAATCACGTTCATTGCTCCAATTGTATTATGCGAAATTGTTCCCAAGGATGTCTAATGAGCGTTTGTCCCAACAATTGTGGAAGCCAATTCCATCACTGCAAGTTGGACGAACATAAACTCTTGTGTGAAAACGAGATTGCCAAATGTATTAATTCCGAATATGGATTGCCCGGTTCTTCTGGTTCGCTCTCAAAGGGGAATCCACCTGGAAACTTGTCCGGCTAGTGTCATTTCTTGTAGCAGAAAATGGACTAGATGGACTATTCAACAGCCAACTACCTCAATTCACAATAAAGATTCGACAGAGATTGTTTATCCACTGGCCAGCAAAGGGGATTTCGGTAATTATTTTAATCAGAAGCAAAATTCAATTAAGTCTTTTGTCATTTGTTAAATTAAAAGGTTTTAATTGAAAAGTTTTTATTTTGCCGAGAGTAATAGAGTTGTTGATTCATAGAGAGGAACAAAGAGGTTGTCCTCTGCTTGATCCAAATAAACATACACACATATATATAAAGATAAGAGTAAATAAATATTATATTTAATATTGATTTACTATGAGTTAATGATACTAGGTCACTTATTTCACATTAAAATAATGTGAAATAAGTGACCTAGTATCCTTAACTCATAGTAAATCAATATTAAATATAATATTTATTTACTCTTATCTTTATTAAAGATGTTTCACCTTGCACCAACACCACAATCTCTACTAATTACACAATATATATAATATACACTGACGAGCAAAGAAACGGAATCACTCTTTTTCATTAATTCAATGATACTTTGTATGCTTCTTTGTAATTTATGAAATTTAAATATTTTTTCTACAAGTTTCATTCTTCAGCATTTAATGGTCCCTCTACACTATGGCCCAACGTGAGCCAAACATGTTGACCATGTTGGGCACAATTAAAACGAGTTGATTTGACCGTGCCTCCACACAGTGGTCCAAGAATTGCTCCAATGTCTATGGCCTTGTGGAAACTACACCTAGCCACTGGGCACTTTCGTTGGGTAACATTGGCCCTCTTTGATATATCGAAAAAACTGCTCCGAATTCCAACCATCGCCAGCGTCAACCAATGACCAATACAAGCCAATCCCCCTCTGCACATTGGCGTTGGCTTGAATTGGCCCAAATTGGCTCATAGTGTAGAGGAGGCATAAAATAAATGTAGAATGATAACCTAATGGAAATATATTATATTATTATTATTATATTTGAGAATGAAAATTACATTTAATAAGTCGCAAGGGAGGTGATTCCATTTCTTTGCTCGTGAGTATGTATATATTATTTATTTGTTTGAGACTGTTGTTTCGAAGGCTTGGCCTCATCATCAGTCTTTTTAATTTATAAATATTATTTTTCATGGGATCAGTATCAGCTAAGATATTGAAAATTTTTCTCCTTCTTTTTCAGCTTGTGGGCCAGGCAGAATTAAAAAAAAAAATTCTGCCTGGCCCACAAGCTGAGAAAGAAGGAACATTTTCAATATCTTAGCTGATACTGATCCCATGAAAAATAATATTTATAATTAAAAAGACTGATGATGGGGCCAAGCCTTCGTAACTATAGTCTTGAACAAATAAATAATATATATACATATAAATATTTTATATATATGTGTGTTTGTTTATTTGCACCAAGCAGAGAACAACCTCTTTGTTTCTCTCTATAAAAAGGTTTTCTTATTCATAAAGAGAAATCGTTAAAGCTGTCCTCTGTTTGATGCAAATAAATATTATACTATATATAAATAAATTCAAATCTTTTATAAAAAAACCACCTTCAAACGTTTATTGATAGACCAAAAGTTTTGGGAGAAATTCTCCCTTATTAATGGAATTTTTTGTCAAGTATGAAAAAATAGTTGCTTTCAAGAAGAAAATCAACTATTTTTTCAAATTTTGTTAACAAATTCCACTGATAATTTCAAGATTGTTTTTATATCAAAGTCATATTCATAATCAATAAAATTTGTTCAATATCACATACTACAAAAGGGCATTTGTCCCTGTGTCTGTACCTATATCATCACATACTACTAAAGGGCATTTGTCCCTGTCTCTGTATATACCTATGTTTCTATGTTTGTATGTACATCCTGCCAGGGGAAAGTTGGGAGTCCAGGAGATGCGGGTCCATGGGTGGGTAGTCCAGGTTGTAGGTTTACTGGGTTGGAGGGTGATCAGAGGCGGGGGAAAAATTCCGGGTTTGGGGAGAGGGTCGGTGGGATGTAGGGTGATGGGAGATGGAGGAGAGGGAGTGTTCAAGTGACGGGGGTCCAGGGCCCTTAGCTAGCAAGAGGCCCACCGAAGGCGGGCCTTCCAGCTAGTAAAGTACATAAAACAATACATATAAATATGTATACTTGTTCAAGTTTTTATTTATTTGCATTAGGAAGAGCATACTGTCTTTATTTTATTCTTAAAATTTGTTAGTGACCACAAAACCTGGCTGAACTAATTAATTTATCAAATGTATAGAACTTAAAATATTTTACAAAATGATTCATTTAATTGATTATATTTTTGGACTAATAAATATATCTTCTATATTTTCTAGGACTTGATTTGGCACTTGCTCTACGTGAGTTGGAGATCATTGAATCTGCAAAAATCGGAAAATAGTTCAAGACCTAAACTCCGAACCCATAACTTAAACTTAGTTTCTCCTAATATATCTTCTAATTTTTTTCTAATAATAATAAAATTTTAGGTAAGTAGTATTAATTTCTTATATTCATACTATATTCTATTTATTTATTTATTTGTTTTTAGTAGAAAACCAAAATGTAAAAACGAATAATACGATTGAAAAAACTCTATTCAGAATTAAAGGATGAAATCAAAGTGGACCTTATAATGCAAACTTATTTTGTGTTCCCAAAGTATTGCAAATTTATGGACACTTTTTATTGTAATCAAGATTTTAGAAGAGATCTAGTATTGTCATCTATGAAAAGACTATCCATGTCGATATTTATAGCAACCTTAACGGTTGGATGGAAACCTGATGTCCCCTTCATACTTATGGCTGTGATTTCGTCTATAGAAGAATAATTCCACCCCAAAACTTTACTTTAATATATGGAAGACATCTTGAAAGTTTTGAATCGCCAAAGACTCAACATTAAATTTAGATCAAAACATTTATTTAGTAATGTAGCTATGATAAAAATAATCTTTTACAAAATTTACCTTTTGAAATTCTACAATATATTTGTAGTTTCCTTGATTCTTTTAGGTAAATTAATTAATTAAGGACGTTCCCTAATATAGCTCAGATGCAGTTCGCTCTTTCCCCTACTCTCACATGCGCAGAAAGGCAAAAATATTTTCACTGCGTCGTTTCTCGGATCTGCCAACATTGCATTCTTACCGACGCTAAAAGACAAAGAATAAAAAAATAACACTTCATGAAACAGCTCAATGCGAAATTCCAGATGAGAACAGTATAGTTAGGTTGAGAGAATTAGCTAAAAATCTCAAATGCACCAGCTGCAGAAGTTTTTTAGATATGGAAAAATTGAGTGATTTTAGTGCGACGTTGTCAAGTCGCCATCTCTCACTTGTCATGTCATGAGAGAAAAAATGAAAACCATCAAAAGTACCTAACTTTTAACATTTTTCATACAAAACGAATACCGCTTGATACAATTATTTTAACAGGAAAATATTTGTTATATCTTCAGTTAATGATTCTCAATTTTTCAAAATAATTATCAAGAAAATTACGATTGTTATTTAATGAAACAGTCGCTTTAACATCAATCGGGATAGGGTTCGCGTGTTAAATATGCAAATTTCAATGGTCAATATTTATAAATTTAGTGCCGCAAGGACTATTGAAAAAATTTCTACGTATAAAGGACACTTATAAATATGTGTATTCAAAGTTTTTAAAAGGAAATCGATTTATTAGGGAACGTCCTTAGGTATAGTAAATAGATGTTTATGATTTATGATAATTATCTAAATTTTTTTTTAGTTTAAATAGTCTTGCATTAACAAATACATTTTTCCGACATGTTTGTTGTTCATTACTCGATAAACGAGGGATTGTTGTTGCAAAATGGGAAAAACAATTTATCAACGGCTCAAATTCTTGGAATATTACTAAACAAGTAAGTTAAAAGGTTTATCTTACCGAGACTAGCAAATTTGATGATTTCATAAGAATAATGAGTGTGTCCTCTGCTTGATTCAAATGAATATACATATATAAGTACATAAAAAGTCGCAAATATATGCTATATATTATTATTTAATTTGCACGAAATTTTCTCTGGAGAGAGACGGACTGGTAGAACTTTTAATTGAAAGTAATGGAAGGCAGTCCAGGGGTAGTGAGGGAAAGAAAACAATTAACAGATATCCAAATAAGGTGTAATTTATTGAAATCCTTCCTCCTTCCTTTCAAACCGATGTTACGGAGGATTATTCCCTCCTTCTTCAGGGTTTCAACGGGTCAATGGAGGAAACAAATAAAATGCTTCCTTTCCTCTTCTCCACAGGAGTGTTTAAAACTTTTTTCTTCCTTAGCAGAAGCACAATTTTTTTTCTCAATGCTTCTGCTAAGAAAGAAAAAAGTTTTAAACACTGCTGTGGAGATAGGAAGGAAGCATTTATTTGTTTCATTCATTGACCCCTTGAAGCCCCGAAGAAGGAGGAAAGAATACTCCGAAAACGTCGGTTTGAAAGGAAAGGAGGAAGGAATCCAATAAATTACACTTTATTTGGATATGTGTTAATTTTTTCTTTCCTCCCTACCCTGGGCTGCCTTCCATTACATTCAATTAATTATTATTTAAATTTATACACACTGGTATGTATATATTTATTTACATCATGCAGATGTCTCTTCAATTTATTCTTATATAAACAAGTAAGATGTATAGTATTTTATTTTATTCTTAGTCTAAATCAGGGGTAGGCAAAATTTTTTGGAGAGGGTCAGATCGTAAAATTTTAGGCTCGGCGGGTCAAGTAGCAAACTCGAAGATATTTACATGGGTAATTCTACACATAGAGCAACAAAAAAAAAACAGGTTCATAATTTATTTATTAGGAATTATAGAATTTGATTAGATCCAGTTATTTAAACATCATTTTTAGCATATCATTATTTTGCAGATTAATCACTTCCATTTGAAGGTCTGACGGATGTTCCTCAATTGTACAGTCAAATGGATTTTGATATATGGCAATGTTTTCTGCACTTGCATCAAGATCAGAAAACACTATTGTAACTGTAGTTAAAGTTCAGAGAAATTTTTTGGAAATGAGGATTTTTCTAATATATGAATTTGGATTTATTTTTAATTTTTCCATATAAAAACTCTATATTAACCCGCGGGGTCAAATCAAAAACAGTCAGCGTGCTGGATTTGGCTCGCGGGCCGTAGTTTGCCTACCCCGGGTCTAAATGATACATAAATAATTTTGGCATGCATAATATAAATGTTTTTTGTAATGAAAAGAGTATCTATTTGAGAAAGAAAGATTGAATTTTTTCTCAAAATCAACTTGTGATATATAATCAATTAATTTTACGAACATGAATTTAGGTCATTTATCAAAGATTTTAATAGATATGTTTATAGTGCATGTAGGAGGGTCTTGTCCCCTCGGGAGTCGACTGTTGTTGACTATTTGCCCGGAAAGCGTACTAGTGCTCTGGGTTCGACTCCCGAGGGGACATATTAAAATCTTTGATAAATGACCTAAATTCATGTTCGTAAAAAATAAATGTTTTTATTTGCACGAAATTTTCTCTGGAGAGAGACGGACTGGTAGAACTTTTAATTGAAAGTAATGGAACGCAGCCCAAGAAAGAAAAAATTAACACATATCAAATAAGGTGTTATTTATTGGATTCCTTCCTACTTTCCTTTCAAACCGACACTTCAGAGGATTCTTCCCTCCTTCTTCAAGGTTTTAAAGGGTCCAATGAAGGAAACAAATAAAATGCTTCCTTCCTCTCTCCATAGCAGTGTTTAAAATTTTCTTCTTCCTTAGCAGAAGCATAGATAAACACTGCTATGGAGAGAGGAAGGAAGCATTTTATTTGTTTCCTATTGACCCCTTAAAACCCTGAAGAAAGAGGAAGAATCCTCCGAAACGTCGGTTTGAAAGGAGAGGAGGAAGGAATCCAATAAATTACATAGAAAAGTTCTTGTTTTGCCGAGGAGTAGCAGAGTTATTGATTCACAAAGAAAACAAAAGAGGTTGTCCTCTGCTTGATGCAAATAAACATACACACATATATATCGAAATTATATATCTGTATATATATATTATTTATTTGTTTGACTATAGTTTCGAAGACTTGGTCTTCATCATCAGTCTTTTAATTATAAATATTATTTTCATGGAGTCAATACCGTATGGATATTGAAAATTTTCGATCTTTACTTAGCTAGGAGCCAGTTAAAATTAAAATTAAAATTAAATAAAATATTTATAATTAAAAGACTGATGATGAAGACCAAGTCTCGAAACTATAGTCTCAAACAAATAAATAATATATATATACAGATATGTAATTTCGATATATATGTGTGTAAGGTTATTTGCATCAAGCAGATGACAACCTCCTTTGTTTCTCTTTATCTAAAATTCCACTTATTGGATATGTATTATATTTTTGTTTCTCGCCGCTACCCTGGGTTGCCTTACTTTCAATTATAAATGTTTTTTTTTTTTTTTTTTTTTTTTAATTTCTATTACTCGACAACATTAAATAAAATAAAATATTAAGAGTTCAACAATACTATTTTTTTCTAGAGATGGCGTTTTACTTCAGCAATTTGTCCTATCGAAAAATGGGATATTAATGAGACAAATCAACTTTCAAATCATCTTAAATCATGTCATTTTTTTGAAAGGTAAATAAAATAATTAATAAGAAGTGTAGTGTGCGTTTAAGGCGAAATTTTTTATCATGGACTTATTTAATTAATAAAGAATAATTGATGATCTATCACTTAGGGCCAGTTGCATGTCGTTGGTAAAGTCTTGTAAAGTTGACAGCAATCCTAGAATTCATCTTGTGCCCCGCCGGATGGCCAATCAGATGACGCATACTTTCATCTGATTGTCTATCCCACGAGCACAAGGTGAATTCTAAGGTTTCACCCTTTGTCAACTTTTACAAAGACTTTATCAACCGACATACAACTGGCCCTTAGTCTATAAACTTATATATAAATCTATTATAATAACTGCTGAATTTGATGATTAATATTAAAACAAATTTATAATTTTAGGACTCAGAAGATTAAACCATTCAATTACATAGGATTATCTACTTCTATAAATCCCAAGAAAGATATTCAAAATTAATCAAAAAAATTGCGGCTCTAGTATTTTTAATTCTTTATTTTTAGTAATATTACTTTTTAGATATTTATTTATTAATTTTTATTCGAATTTTCAAAAATAATATAATTTATTTTATTAATATATTTAAGGGTCATTTTTAAGTCTTTTATAATAAAAGATTTTTGTATAAATAAAATTAAAAAAAAAAAGAAAAGATTTAAAAAAATAATAGAAATATGCTCTCTTAAAAATTAAAAACAAATGATGAGGGTGGTCTCCATGCAATGGACAAATTTTAATACTTAATGCATTTTGGAACGATTATTTAATGTTATTCTTTTATCTTATAGAAAATAAAATATATTTCCTTGTCTTATTAAAGAATATTAAATTAAACTTTTGAAAGTTTGAATAATAAATGGTGTGTGTGTATGTGTGTTATCAATTTTCTGAATAGTCAATGGATCAATATTTGTAAAATCTTGTACATAGTTTTCTATGATTATAACATTGATTTTTAAATTAATTTTTTTCAAGACTATTAATTTTGAATACTAGTATTAGTTTTTAAAAATTTCTAAAAAACGGTCCTTTACGATTCAGATAAAAAATATTTATTAAAAACAGGGCTTTAAGGCCTACAATAAAGCTTTATATAAATACATCGAAAAAAGGTTATTTTCTTAAATTATTTAATTTATTTCATTCATGTCTATATTTTTTTTAATTAAACACTTTAGTTCTGAGGATACATTATTATACAATAATATTGAAAAGAAAAATTTATTTATTGATTGTATTTCAAATATTAAAAGAATACAAATCTTTTATAAGACAATCTTGAACACGTTTATTTTCAAACCGAACGAAGAATTTCTCCCCTTTTCAATGGAAAAATAAAAATTCAAAAAAGAAAAAAAAGTTGCTTCCTCTAAGATTCTCAATCTTTAAAGAAAGCAACTTTTCTTTTCTTTATGAAAATTTTTACCATTGAAAAATGGAGAAATTCTCCCGAAACGTTTGGTTGATAATAGATTTATATTTTTTTATACAATAATAATAAGGTATTTTCTAAAAAAAATGATGCTTCGATGTTTATTTATGCTTCTTCAGGTCTCTTGGAATCTTAACTCTTTCCCAGACAGAAGGGAATATTACAGTGATTCTCAACCACTGTGCCGCGGAACTTTAGTGTGCCGAAAAATTCTTGAAGTGTGCCGCCTCTGCTAGACAGTGGTTCCTCCAGAAACGAAATTTTTTTTTTTTACATTTCTTTATCAATTTACACTACATTTAATCCAAATATTTATTTGATCATTTGAACTGAATAGGTAATAACATTTTATAGGATGCAGAATGTCCTATATGATAATTTTATAGGTACATCAATCAATAACCCAAATAAAATTCTATTAATTTATTTTATTGTTAGTGTGCCGTCAAATTTTTAAATTATTAAAAGTGGGTCGTGACGAAAAAAGGGTTGAGAATCACTGATTGCAATATTAAACCTTGCATGAACATTGCGGCAATATTGCCACTGCATTGTTGCTGCAATATTGCCAATATTGTGCAAGGTTCTCAATATTGCTGCAATATTCTCTTCTGTCTGGGTTGTTGACACGATTAATTTTGATGCTTTTACAAATGCAATCAGTAAAATGTAAATTTTTAGTAAATACCATATTATTATCCAGATTCCAGAGGACTATATAGTATAATTAATTATTTAGGGTTTGTCTAATCATTTTCCAAAGAGACATTTTTGGAAAATCTCTTCTAGGGACCCTGAGATCATTGAAACGTAAAAATCAGCCAAAATCTCAACATAGATCATTTTCAGGAATACGAGATAACTACAGGTAATTCTTGTTCATCGCGACCTCGATGAGGGTGGATTCCTTATATCCCGATGTTATTTTTTGAAAAATTTTATATAAAAGCCATCTGAGCCTTCGAAGATAAAATGTATATTTACGTGATTTCACGTGACAATTTTTTTTTGTCATTGGTCCACTTTATTATTAAAAGGAATGTTTTTCGAATCTTAAATGTTTTTTTTACTAGTCTAGTATTGATCGCGAAATTGCGCTTTTCGCGATCATGATCGGAAAGAATCCTCCGTGATGAACGAAGGATACTTGTATATGTTCCAGTAAAAACGCGTTTCACTAAATACCTTTAAGGCAACTAGAGTTTACTGATGTTGGTTGAGTTTGGTTCAAAGGTCTAGAATCTTTATTTTTTACCTTCCGCCTCATTTTGGATGTTTATTTTCAAAAAATTTTTAAACGAAAATGTCAAAAATTACATTCTCTACAACTTTTCTTCTAATTTTTGATATTTTCGTTTAAAATTTTTTGAAAATAAATACACGAAATGAGGCGGAAGGTCAAAAATGAAGATTCTAGACCTTTGAACCAACCTCAACCAACATCAGTAAACTCTAGTTGCCATAAAGATATTCAGGGAAAACCCGTTTTTACCTAAAGCTCCCGTTTCTATATTATGATATAATATAGTAATGGATATAAAGTTACAATTTTGGAGCTGAAACGCTGATTTATACACCTCTAAGACTAATTATAAACTATATGAATATTTATAAAATAATTTTATGGTTTTTGAAATTTAAAATAGGAACTCTTATGATAAAAAAAATGAAATGAAAGACAAAAATAGAATTAGAATTCATATTACAAGATAATCAAATTTTCGTTTTTGATATCTTGAATTTCACAAAACCTTTTTATTTCGATATTGAATTTTTCAGGTCCACATATAATTATTTCTGAAACCGATTTAAATTCTATATTTTCAAGATTTAATCTTGATTGCATTTTGGCATTATAAAAGGGTACTTTATCAGAAATCTCTGTTAAGCAGAATATAATTTCAACATTCCAAAAACTATTCAATTCTTTTATTTCATCTTTCATTAAAATATCCTCGTAACAATGAATGCAAAAATATAATTTTATTAAAGTATCCAACTCTAATTCTATAATTTTTGTGATAATATTTAAACATGGTATTACCCCTGTACCTCCTGCTAATATTAAAATACTTTTCAATTTCGGTTTGATATTATATTTATTATAGGGACCTCTAAAATATACTAAATCCTTCGGTTTCAGGTTTTTTATAAAATTACTCATAATTCCGTTCGGGTAGATTTTAATTAAAATTCTAAAGATACCATTTTCAAAATCTTCTAATTTATAAAGTGGAGTATAAGCTCTATAAATAAGTTCGTTATTTTTATTGAATCCCTTCATCATAAGATAATGATCGAAATCGAGACCAAGTACTTGGTCGGAATGTTCTTGAAGAGTTTGGAATGTGTAAATAAAGGAATTGTGGGAGTGAGATTGAATGGCGTCTAATAAAAAAGCGCGAGAGAAGATTTCGTTAAATATCGGTCGAGTAATTCTCTTGAGAGAGCGTGATTGTTTAGCTAGATCGAGTACACAGGGGTGGCATCCATTTCCACAACATTCAGCTTCGATGCGGTCATCGTTGGTCATTTGAAGATTAGCCAGAGCATTGGGTAGATCAGTTTCGTCGGCCATTTGAAAAGCCCGGTAAGCGCTTGAGGCGCCTCTAGTGGAGATGCTTGACACTTGTCGATGTTGTTGAATGTCGAAAGCCAATTGAAGATCGACAAAGCAGCAGCCTTTGTTGATTATTTCCAATTCTCGTGCTCAACCTGCAGATGAATCCATCTGAGAAAAACAACAACAATGGAATGTTTCTTTTTGTGTTCATACCAAATTCTAGTTTAATTTGATGATACCTTGTTTATTAATAGTTTTACCCCAGGTTAAGATATTTTACAGAATTCCTACCTTTTCAATTTTTTATTGTTTCCAAGCTTCTCTGAGGTGATTTTGGTCTTTGATTAACAACCAATTAGTTATCAATTGGGATTGGCTTGAATTGCGAGAACAATTGTTCGTCAGTTGCCAACAGCATGGCGCCCATGATGCCCTGCGGAACACTTCTCTCCACTGACGTCATGTTCTAAACATACTTTATCATTTCAGGCTGAAAAACTTGATTTATTTTTAATATACTTGGCCTGAAAGCAAGCTAAATTAGCAAGTAAGCAAGCGGAATCCGTGCTCGGACTGCCGCCTCTTGCAGGGCTTGCGGTGTGGCATGGATTCTGAGGAAGAGACTCTCTACGATGACATTGATTCAGGGAATGAGTCTAGCGGCGATGATGTCGATTTCGCGATGGAAGTGGACTCGAACAATCTCCGGGAACGACAGTGCGACATCGACGACTACCCTTTTGATGTGCTCACCACCGAAGAGATAGTCCAGGACATGATCGACTCCATCAAGGAAGTGAATATCGTGGTCGAGGTAGATACATCCATCACGCCAAGAGCACGTCCCTTAACCCTTTGAACCCTTAGCCCTTGGCTAGCTCCGTTTCACATTTGCTTATTTACTGCTCACTTCCCACTTGTGTGTTTATCTGTTGTTTGAGTCATCCACCTTTTACTCGTGAATTGTTTTGTTTACTCAATACCCCCAATTCTCGCAATAACTTAAAAACGAAAAGTCGTAGAAAGGTGATTCTTGGGATAAAATGTTTGTCATTTCCAATACGGAGAACTGATTCGATTTTGGCCTTTGGAACTTGCACTTTAGAAAAAGCAAAAGTCATCATTTTTGGAGTGGTTTTATTGGGATTTTAAGGTAGTTATTTCACCATATGGGTTTTCTTAGGATTATTTTGAAATTTAGATAGATTATTATTTAAATACTTCTGTATCGATTGGTGGCAAAACGAAATTTATGAACAATTTAGTTCCGGAGATATTAAATTCCAAAGATAGAGTTTTTCAGACTCTTATACATTGCACTATACGTGATATCGGAAAGTTTACATACATATTTAATTATAATTAAGAAACTTCTACCATTGTTATAAAAACTAAACCAACATTAAACAATAACTAATACATTTTTTAAGAAAATTTTAATTCATAGTTACAATACAGTTTCTGAGATAATAATGAATAAATAATGAAAAATTTACACTAAAAACAAGCTGGCAACTAAGCATTTATTTAACCTAAAAAAGTGGGTTAACTTTAGTAGTTTTTTGACGTTTTTTCGCTTCAGCCATTGTCGCAATCGCTTATTAAGAACTTTTTGTTTCATAAATCTTCCTATTCTATGATAAAATATATACAATCTTGGACAGTGTTGCCAGATTTGTCAAACGAGCACGATTAGCTAGTAGTGGTACATAAATAGCAAAAAGTTTTGGTATTATGAATTATGAGTCCTTATTGTCTGTATATACTCTAGCATTAACTTTTTGCTAGTATTTTCACGAAACAACTACCTTAAAGCCATGTATTCGTATTATATACAGGGAAGTAGCCAGAACTTAGTTCTGGGGGGGGGGGAGGTGGGTTCAACTAGTTAGTTTTTTGAACAAAATGTTTTAATTTCTAAATTAAAATTCAACATATTTTTAGTTTTTATTTTACAATTATTTGAGCATTGAGCAATACATACTCCTACCCATGTCCATATTTACAACAATTATTAAAGTTATAGAGAAATAAGGACTATATCTTTTATGTAGATAATTTATATTTTATTGTCAACTTGGCTGACTTCTTCAGGGCTCTAAAAAGTGAGAGAGAAAAAAATAAGATAAATGTATATGTAGAAAAGAACAAAGAAACATATTTTTAAGTTTTAAAAATAAAAAAATTTCAATCTGATTGATGTTGATGACTTGCCTTGATATGTTTACTAAGAAAGAATAATTATAAAAATGACAAATATGCAGGGAAGTTAACTATTTGGTATGTAAAATGAGTTTTTTATGTGTATTAATTTGTTTTTTGTATGTATTGAAGTGGTTTTTGAGATCAATTTTGTTTTTGATTCGAAAATGTTATAATATGTATTAATTGAGGCCTTATCACTTTTTAGAGCCCTGAAGAAGTCAACAAAATTGACGACGTTGGCAATAAAATATAAATTATCTTTATTGTTCTTATTTCCCTATAATAACTTTAATAACACTGCTCGACAAAAATTAAACAAAAATTTATCCACGTAAATCTAACAATGGATTCTAGTAGAGTTTTCTACGCTGATTATCATGCAATTTCCCGATTTTTACAACACGTCAGAGTTTTGAGATATTATCGATCAAAATGACGAAAAAAGGCCACTTGGACCTATTTTCGAGTCCCATTAAATATTAAACAGCAATATTTGAAATCAAAATATTTTGTTGACGTAATAGAAAACAGCTTCCTCTTTGATTTTCAAATTACCACTTGTTTTTAGCTCAATTAGAACTCGAGTTATAGCTAAAAGACTAAAAACTTATGTTTTTATCCTTTAAAATCACGTAGTTTTAGTTTTTTAGTAGTTCTAATTGAGCTAAAAACAAATGGTAATTTGAAAATCAAAGAGGAGGCTGTTTTCTATTACGTCAACAAAATATTTTGATTTCAAATATTGCTGTTTAATATTTAATTGGACTCGAAAATAGGTCAAAATAGCCTTTTTCGTCATTTTGACCGATAATATCTGAAAACTCTGACGTGTTGTAAAAAATTGGGAAATTGCCTGATAATCAGCATATAAAACTCACCGGAATCCATTGTTAGACTTTACGGGGAGAAATTTTTTGTCGAACAGTGTAATTTAATCGATGGACATAAATAATTAAAATAATTTACAACAATGTTCTTTTTTTATTTTAATCATTTTTTAAAATTTTAGTGGGAATATTTTGAAAAAAGCCACGACTTGGATACTAGTTACTAGAAATACGTTGCTTTTATTATTAATATTATAGTCCAGTTAAATAAATAGAAAAAAAACATTAATCGGTAAAGATCTGAATTTTGGTATACATGCTTATTACGGCTTCCCATTGAACATACTAAAAGTCCCCGTCAAAATCTGTTGCGCTTGAGCCGCAATCTAGGAAAAAGTACAGTTTTTTGCCCAAATCTCGGCAATCAAAACTCCCTTCCCCATCCAAGTTGCAGCCCTGTAAAGTTAGGGCTGCAGCCGTAGGGGATTACAATGTTAGATTTGGCTGTAACTTGGAGGGGAAGGGGTTTTGAACAAAAAATTATATGAAAGACCCCTCTTTATATTTGCTGAAAAATTACCCCTTAAAATATTTCGCATCAATTTAGAAACACCCTGTATAATGCGCCTGCTAGTGAGAGATCTTTAAATCGACATCATTATCACAGCTTCAGAAAATTCTTCTCTATTCAACGTCGGTTTACATCTAAAGTATTAGAGATACAAAAGAAATGTTGAAGGAGACAATAAAAGAGTGTGTCTTCTGCTGGAATTATAAATTTTATTTATTTATAACGATTTAATACAAAAGAAATGTAATATGTTTTTTTAAAGGAAATTTAATAAACTATATTTTTTATCTGAACAATTTTTTCGTATCAGTTTTAGTTGCCGAGATATAGGCAAAAAACTGAAAAAGTGTACCTTTTTCCTAGATTGCGGCTCGAGCGCAACAGATTTTGACGGGGACTTTTAGTATGTTCAATGGGAAGCCGTAATAAGCATGTATACCAAAATTCAGATCTTTAACGATTAATGTTTTTATTTGTCGAAAATTGGTCTAATTTGACTGGACTATTAACCCATATCTTCCCAACACCAAAATGTATTTTTCATTTTTGCAGTTTACTTAACTGTAGATTTGACAGAAATATAGGGTCTGCCTCTCGGGAGGGGGGTTCTGACCTCTAACCACCCCTCCACGTGTATACGCCACTGTTATATGCATAAATGAACAATTTATTTTATTAATCAATTTTTTGTGTTAAAGTGAGGCAATTAAAAAACCCCGAGAACAGTTGAGATTTTCTCGTAAGGAGAAAAAATAAGGTTGTTTTAAATAAACCCAAATTCTTCTTGTCCAAATATTTATTTACAAACACTTGGAGACATGTTTCGGCAGATACTCTCTCGCCATCATCAGTCCTCTGTTCTAGAATAGTACATTGGTAACCCTTCTACATATCATTTGCATTTTCTTCCCTTATAAAATACATCACGTTTCGGCAGATACTCTCTCGCCATCATCAGTCCTCTGTTCTAGAATAGTACATTGGTAACCCTCTTCTACATATCATTTGCAATTTCTTTCCCTTATAAAATACATCACGTTTCGGCAGATACTCTCTCGCCATCATCAGTCCTCTGTTCTAGAATAGTACATTGGTAACCCTTCTACATATCATTTGCAATTTCTTCCCTTATAAAATACATCACGTTTCGGCAGAGAGATACTCTCTTCGCCATCATCAGTCTCTCTGTTCTAGAATAGTACATTGGCAACCCTTCTACATATCATTTGCAATTTCTTCCCCTTATAAAATACATCACGTTTCGGCAGATACTCTCTCGCCATCATCAGTCCTCTGTTCTAGAATAGTACATTGGTAACCCTTCTACATATCATTTGCAATTTCTTCCCCTTATAAAATACATCACGTTTCCGGCAGATACTCTCTCGCCATCATCAGTCCTCTGTTCTAGAATAGTACATTGGTAACCCTTCTACATATCATTTGCAATTTCTTCCCTTATAAAATACATCACGTTTCGGCAGATACTCTCTCGCCATCATCAGTCCTCTGTTCTAGAATAGTACATTGGTAACCCTTCTACATATCATTTGCAATTTCTTCCCTTATAAAATACATCACGTTTCGGCAGATACTCTCTCGCCATCATCAGTCCTCTGTTCTAGAATAGTACATTGGTAACCCTTCTACATATCATTTGCAATTTCTTTCCCTTATAAAATACATCACGTTTCTGGCAGATACTCTCTCGCCATCATCAGTCCTCTGTTCTAGAATAGTACATTGGTAACCCTTCTACATATCATTTGCAATTTCTTCCCTTATAAAATACATCACGTTTCGGCAGATACTCTCTCGCCATCATCAGTCCTCTGTTCTAGAATAGTACATTGGTAACCCTTCTACATATCATTTTGCAATTTCTTCCTTATAAAATACATCACGTTTCGGCAGATACTTCTTGCCATCATCAGTCCTCTGTTCTAGAATAGTACATTATAAACTCTTCACATATCATTTAAAATTTCTTCCCTTTATAAAATACATCACGTTTCGGCAGATACTCTCTCGCCATCATCAGTCCTCTGTTCTAGAATAGTACATTGGTAACCCTTCTACATATCATTTGCAATTTCTTCCCTTATAAAATACATCACGTTTCGGCAGATACTCTCTCGCCATCATCAGTCCTCTGTTCTAGAATAGTACATTGGTAACCCTTCTACATATCATTTGCAATTTCTTCCTTATAAAATACATCACGTTTCGGCGGGATACTTCGCCATCATCAGTCCTCTGTTCTAGAATAGTACATTGGTAACCTTTCTACATATCATTTGCAATTTCTTCTCATAAAATACATCACGTTTCGGCAGATACTTTGCCATCATCAGTCCTGTTTCAGAATAGTACATTGTAACCTTCACATATCATTTGCATTTTTCTTTCCCTTATAAAATAGATCACTCAAACCATTCGATTAAACTATTTCACATCAGTTGTTTTAGATGAGAGTTTAAATCCAATTTTTGTTTATTAAATAAACAATTATAGAATTCAAAGTAATGGGAGGCAGCCAGCGGGGTAAGTAGAGGTAAGAAAAAATTAACACATATCCAAACAAGGTGTAATTTATTGGACTTTCTTCCTCCTCTCCCCTTCGGGTCCGACGTTTTGGAAGATCTTCCTCCTTCGTCAGGGTTTCAAGGATCAATCAAGGAAACAAATAAAATGCTTTTCTGCCTCTCTCCACAGCAGTGTGCTTCTGCTAAGGAAGAAACAAGTTTTAAACACTGCTGTGGAGAGAAGAAGGAAGCATTTTATTTTTTTCCTTTATTGACCCTTTAAACCCCTTGAAGGAGGAAGGGAAGAATCCTCCGAAACGTCGATTTGAAAGGAAAAGGAGGAAGTGAATCCAATAAATTGGCTAATCCTTATTTGGATATGTGTTAATTTTTTCTTTCCTCACTACCACTGGGCTGCCTTCCCATTACTTTCAATTAAATGTTCTACCAGTCCTTCTCTCTCCAGAGAAAATTTCGTACAAATAAAAAACAAATTATAGTTTTGGAAAAAATCAGTTTAAAAGATGACAGTTTTTATATCCTTTGATCTTATTGTAATCAAAAGATTTTTTCTTAACAAATTATTACATTCAATCACAATCTTGATACTATACAATTCTTCTTTCGTTAAGGACAGAAATTATAATTTTATTTTTTACTTTACCATACCGAGTATGGTCAAGTATTGTAATCGTGCATGAAAAAAATTGTTTTTTTTTCCTTCCTTTTGTCGAAATATCTCAAAAACGGCTGAAACTATTTGATTAAAAAAAATTGAGCGAAACCATGGCCTTTCGGTCTACAAAAAAGTCCAAATAAGTGAACATCGAGAAAGTTATATTTTTTGAGATAATAATTGTTTTGTCAAAATGTATGTTAGCCTGGCTGTCCGGTTGTCTGTTAGTCTGTGCGTTGCCAAATTTTTGTGGACGAGCCAGCCTCAAAAAACTAGTGCGAATATCGAAACCTAAATTTCACACGTAGTTTTGGTCCATTGAGATTAAGAGCTGATTAGATTTGTGCATATCGATCCAGAATTAAGGGGCGTGGGGGTAAAAATTAAAAATCTAGGCCATTTGAGAAAACTCAACCAAATTTTGTAAAACGCTAATCAGTGGGACCCCGTGAAGTCTAAAAAATGCAAAAACTAAGCTCCCAAAATGGGGGTGTGGGTGGGGGAGGGTCAAAAAATGCAAAATCTTGGGCATTTACCGGGACTCAACCAAATTTTGGATACAGCAATTAGGTGGGACCCCAGAAGTCTAAAAAAATGCAAAAACTAACCGCCCAAAATGGGAGGGGGTTGTATGGTCATAAAATGAAAATCGAGGCTCATGCGTACCAAACCTGCAACCAAATTTTGTATACATAATCAGTGGGCCCAACAAGTAATTCCAAAAATGCAAAAACTAACCGCCCAAAATGGGGGGGGGGGGGGGGGCAAAAAAATGAAAATCTAGGCTCTTGTACCAAACTCAACCAAATTTTGTATATATAATCAGTGGGCCCATAGGAAACCAAAAAAGTTAAAAACTAACCCCCTCCCCTAAATGATTATAAATAATTTTATTAAATATTAAATATAAGTGAGGGGCCAGGTTGTATGGTAAAGTCGAGTGGATGGACACATCAGAACACGTCAGCTTATTTATGATTAATATAAAAATTCTTTTCAATATAAAATTTAATTTCCTCACTTTAACACAAAAAATTAATTAATATAAAAACATCATAGTCCCGTTATCTAATTTATTTTATATTTAAATGTATTATTAATTACTTATAAGGGCGTCTCTAGTTGCAAATAAGCTTTCACCTTTCTATTATTTAATAAATATGCTGGTGAGCAATTCTTTCATTAGAATGGCCAAATACAAGTCCAGACTTGTTTCAGTTCAGCCTAGTAACGAATTTCTATTATTCTAGAAGTGCCCTTTGACTCTAAGTAAGAAAATATTAAATAGAAATGAATATTAAATTTAGATAATTATTAATTTTTTGATTAATTCTGAGAATTCTTTATTTATATATATCTAAATTTTTTGAGGATACAATTCTCTTTTAAATAGATGTTAGTTTTTTCTTTTATGACAAAAAACACATATTTTAATTTTACCATACAGGGTATGGTCAAGTATTGTAATCGTGGATGAAAAAAGTGGTTTTTTCCTTTTCGAAATATCTCAAAAACTGAAACTATTTATTTTGATTAAAAAAATTGAGCGTAACCATCTCATTTCGATCTATAAAAAGCTCTAACAAGTGAACATCGAAAAAATTATATTTTTCGAGATAATAATTGTTTTGTCAAAATGTCTATTAGTTAGTCTGGTTGTCTGTCTGTTAGTTAGTCTGTGCGTTACCAAATTTTTGTGGACGAGATAGCTCAAAAACTAGTGTGAATATCGAAACCAAATTCAAAATTGAAGGGGTGGGGGGGGGCATAAAAATTAAAAATCTAGGCCATTTGAGCAAACTCAACCAAATTTTGTATACATAATCAGTGGGACCTCAGAAGTCTAAAAATGCAAAAACTAACCGCCCAAAATGGGGGGAGGGAGGGGTGTAGGGTCAAAAAATGAAAATATAGGCTCTTCTACCAAACTCAACCAAATTTTGTATACATAATCAGTGGGCCCCCAGGAGTCTAAAAATGGAAAATTAACCGCCCAAAATGGGGGGGGTCAAAAAATGAAAATATAGGCTCTTGTACCAAACTCAACCAAATTTTGTATACATAATCAGTGGGCCCACACTAATCTAAAAGATTCAAAAACTAACCACCCAAAATGGGGGGGGGGTTAGGGTCAAAAATGAAAATCTAGGCCCTTGTACCAAACTCAACCAAATTTTGTACACATAATCAGTGGACCCTCAGGAGTTTTAGGAATTTTATTAAATATTAAAAATAAGTGATGGACCAGGTTGTATGGTAAAGTCAAGTGGATGGCCACATCAGAACACGTCAGCTTATTTTGACAAAAAAACACATTTTTATCTTTTAGTTAATTATTATTTAAAATTATTCATTCAGTGAAACTCCAAACAGCGTACCAAGTCTTCAAAAAGTCTTAACTTTTCCTCTAATTTTATTTGAAAAACTAACCTTTTATTTTATTTTGAGAACTAATTAAATGATTCGCCATTTAAATATTTGGTTAGCAAGAAAAATCAGCTATTATTAAATCATTTTGACATCATACTATGTTTTTGTCGGCAGAAAAAAGTGCATATTTGGTCAGCTTGAATGAATGTGTTTGCAAAATAATTACTTGATCAGCAAGATTATACAAGGAGTTGGCACGAAAATAATATCTACAATCTAGGCTCTTGTACCAAACTCAACCAGAATTTTGTATACATAATCAGTGGGCCCCCAGGAGTCTAAAAATGCAAAAACTAACCCCCTACATTAATATAAATAATTTTATTAAATATTAAATATAAGGAGGGGCCAGGTTGTATGGTAAAGTCAAGTGGATGGCCACATCAGAACACGTCAGCTTATTACTTTACCATACAGCGTATGGTCAAGTATTGTAATCGTGCATGAAAAAAGTGTTTTTTTTCATTTTTTTTCGAAATATCCCAAAAACGGCTGAAACTATTTTTGATTAAAAAATTCAGCGAAACCATGGCATTTCGCTCTACAAAAAAGCTTTGATAAGTGAACATCGAAAAAATTATATTTTTCGAGATAATAATTGTTTTGTCAAAATGTCTGTTAGTCTGGTTGTTAGTTAGTCTCGTGCGTTACCAAATTTTTGTGCACGAGCTAGCTCCAAAAACTAGTGTGAATATCGAAACCAAATTTCACACGTAGTTTTAGTCCATTGAGATTAAGAGCTGATTAGATTTTGGTGCATATCGACCCAAAATTAAGGGGGGTGGAGGGGGGTTAAAAATTAAAAATCTTGGCCATTTGAGCAAATTCAACCAAATTTTGTATACATATTCAGTGGGACCCCAGAAGTCATAGAAAATGCAAAAACTAACCTCCCAAAAATGAGGGGGGTGTAGGGTCAAAAAATGAAAATCTAGGCCCTTGTACCAATTTCAACCAAATTTTGTATACATAATCAGTGGGACACCTAGAAGTCTAAAAATACAAAAACTAACTGCCCAAAATGGGGTGTATGGTCAAAAAATGCAAATATAGGCTCTTGACAAACTCAACCAAATTTTGTATACATACCCAGTGGGCCCCCAGAAGTCTAAAAATTCAAAAACTAACCCCTCTCCACTTCTACATGATTATAAATAATTTTATTAAATGTAAGTGTGGGACCAGGCTGTATGGTAAAGTCAAATGGATGTCCACATCAGAACACGTCAGCTTATTTCTAAATATAAACTGTTTTTCTAATATTTATCAAAACCATTTTTCGTAAATATTTATATTTTTGTTTTTTTATTCAAGATAATTTCATCTTCAAGACAATCCGTATCATTGTCTATTTTCAAAATAATTATTTGTTATAGTTCCTTTATAATATTTTCTTAAAGCAACTAAAATGACAAAGGGTCGAAACGTTTGCTATTGTAATTTTCACATTATTTTTTATAAACTATTTATATACACAAAACAATCTTTTCGATATATTTAATCTTATATTTATTATTATTTTCAAATTTCTGCTTGAGGTTGAGTTGTTTATCAAAAGAAAATTCTTCCGCTGAAACCAGATTAGACATATTATTTTCCAATATTCCCAATTTCTATATGAGAGAATTAATTTTAAAATTATGCATTTAATAATTACTAAATCTTAAATAATGAGATGAGTTGAAAATTATTTATAATAAAGTTTTAACTTGTAAAATAAATAATATTTTTATTCGAAAAATTAATTAGAAGTTATTCTTTAAAAATAGGATAAATTTAATTAAACCTCAAGTCTTAAGTGGAGCAAATAGAATATATTTTCAGAAATATTTATTTTTTACCTAATCTTGTTTTTAAGAAAAACAATATTTTAGATTGAAACAACAGATCATCTAAATAAATAAATATTTTCGCAATTTATTTTTCTATTTATATCATGGCTGACTCAAACCGATAAAACTTTCTTAATAATCTTTTACAAAGATTTTTCCATTTATCTTTTCTTAATTATGAATATTTTCCCATTATTTGCCATTCATAAATTTCGCCTTTTTGGACCTGCCCCTTCGTCACGCTGCGTCACATTTTCTGGAACACCCCTAAGAAATATAATGCCACAAAAACTAGACCCCCCCCCCCCCACAAACCATTTGTTACTGACAAGTTAAGAAAAAAATTAAAATATAATTGATGAACTGTGAACGTCACGTTTGTCTACAGTTGTTCCCAACCTTTTGTGGCCCATCTACCCTTCTGGAGGTTGACTAACACCTATCGCCCCCTTTTCATTTTCATTGTATGCCTAGTTTTAATTTGATGTAAAGTGTAAATAATAAAGCAGTTTTATTATTTTAAACAATTTTATTACCGTATATCAAAACAACCAAAGCAGTTTTATTCGGTGACTCTTAAATAAAATAGAAAAAAATTTGAAATTTTTGCCTCACAGTCATACTTCAGATCTAGAAACTCCGTCTGCAAAGAGTTATTAAGCTTATCCACAGCTTCAAACGAGAATGGATTTAAAATCCAATCCGGAATTTGTAACTTAGTCAAATCTTCAAATCTTGATTCCATGTCAGTTTTTAACTGGTTAAGGTGATCAGTAAAAATTAGGATTTTGTCTTCTGGGAGTTCAGGAGTCTCGTTATCTGACACTGAACACTTTTTAAGGGTCGGAAACTGAATCAGCTCTTTACGGCCAATATTTACCTTGTGAATATCAAACTTGGCGATGAATGATGAAATAATTCCTTTGGCCTTGATAAGGTTCATCTTGTTTCCTTGAATTCTTATATTGACTTCATTCCATTTTTTTAAAATATCTGTAAGGTACGCAAGTTCCAACTTCAAATTCTCACTTAAAACAGTTAAATAACTTATTATTTTAATTTTTCCCCCTTTGAATACTCATCGCCCCCAAATCTCCCTCCACTTATTTATTGCCCCCCCCCCCTCTGATAATACTACTGGGAATATCGAAACCAAATTTCACAGGTAGTTTTTGCCCATTGATTTTTCGTTTATTGGGCCACGCAGGTGGGGGCCTCCACTAACAAGAAATATTTACATATTCGGGTGAATTTAATTACAGGAGTATTTACATAATTATATGAATATTAACATAATATATTTACAAAAAACATTTTTTTTTCTTTTTTTCTTTTTATATACAATTTCTAGCGCATGGCGATTTCCATATAAGTTCTCCTGTTGAAGCTGTAAAAATTCATTAAAGAACCCCTCATCGCCCTGAAGGTCATATCGCATTAAGAGCGATTAAGAGCTGATTAGATTTTGGTGCATATCGACCCAAAATTAAGGGGTGGAGTGGGGGGGGGGGGGGGTTAAAAATTGAAAATCTAGGAAATTTGAGCTAACTCAATCAAATTTTGTATACATAATCAGTGGAACCCCAGAAGTCTAAAAAATGCAAAAACTAACAGCCATCTCATTTCGATCTACAAAAAGCTCTAACAAGTGAACATCGAAAAAATTATATTTTTCGAGATAATAATTGTTTTGTCAAAATGTCTATTAGTTAGTCTGGTTGTCTGTCTGTTAGTTAGTCTGTGCCTTACCAAATTTTTGTGGACGAGATAGCTCAAAAACTAGTGTGAATATCGAAACCAAATTCAAAAATTGAAGGGGTGGGGGGGGGCATAAAAATTAAAAATCTAGGCCATTTGAGCAAACTCAACCAAATTTTGTATACATAATCAGTGGGACCTCAGAAGTCTAAAAATGCAAAAACTAACCGCCCAAAATGGGGGGAGGGAGGGGTGTAGGGTCAAAAAATGAAAATATAGGCTCTTCTACCAAACTCAACCAAATTTTGTATACATAATCAGTGGGCCCCCAGGAGTCTAAAAATGGAAAATTAACCGCCCAAAATGGGGGTCAAAAAATGAAAATATAGGCTCTTGTACCAAACTCAACCAAATTTTGTATATATAACTCAGTGGGCCCATACGGAAACCAAAAAATGCAAAAACTAACCCCCTCCTCTACATGATTATAAATCATTTTATTAAATATTAAATATAAGTGAGGGGCCAGGTTGTATGGTAAAGTCAAGTGGATGGCCACATCAGAACACGTCAGCTTTTATTACGATGTCACTCGGTAAAAAAAATCGCCAAAAATTTTAAATAAATAAGCGGATATTGATGAGGCAGTCCAAGAAAAAGAAGAAGATAATTTACACTATCTTTTATTCATAAAACCGACGTTTCGGAGGCTATTCCCTCCTTCTTCAGGGTTTTGAAAAGTCAGTGAAGGAAATCCAATGCGGCATTCCCCTCTGTCTCCTCTTTCAGTGGCACTAACAATAACGTCGGTTTTATGAATAAAAAGATAGTAAATTATCTTCTTCTTTTTTCTTGACTGCCTCATCAATATCCACTTAATTCACTTATCAGTCCGTCTCCAAAAATTACCTCCAATCTTATTTAAATAAATAGTTTTTTAAATGTTTTTGAGGCATTATCATAAAATTGATAACTAAACTATATAGTTCAATTTGAAATTGGGAGCGTTTTCAATTTTGAATAAATCTTTACCTCTTCCCAAGCCCCCACATAAAATTTCGAACCCGGGACCCAAAATCTGAAGCGGGCCCCTTATTATGGAATAAGTATGTGTTTTTTATGAAGTGGAAAAAGTTGGTCAGAATGGGTTTTATTTTTTGTTATTTCGCCAATCGCTGTGGTTTTGTGCTTGTGTGATGTTATTTTAATGAAAAAAATATAGTGCCTGGATAAGGTCCTAAAAATAAAAACTAAACTAAACTACAATCACATATATTTTAACTTTCCAATGATACTATGGGTAAACGCGTAAACCTATAAATGAAAGCGAAATTAAAAAAATAATAACAGTAATATTAAACATTAATTTTTTACAGTTAACAAATATTTTTCAAAGTTTTTTTTCCTAACATATCCCCATAAAAAAAAATGCCGCGGCCGGGTCCAGGACCCACGGGTGGCAATGTAATTACAAATCCTTTGAAACAAATGAAAAAGTTCCAGAGTAGCAGATTTTGAAAGTGTCCACCGCTTAATATAATTTAAAAACATATTAAACCTAGTACACTCATTGATTTTTCTTTTAAAATCAATCGGCCACTATCGGCATCAATAACTTTTAATCGAACACGTCATTTCAAAAAGGGCACGAGTCACACTTTTTTCAAAATAACTTTTTGACTCTATTTTATATATGATAAAACTTTTATAAATAAATAAACATCACAAAAATAATATATGTTTATTATTTATCTACTTCTATGTTCAATTTCTTTAGCACCCTAGACTTTTTTTATTTATTTATTAAAAATATTGTATCTGTAGGGCCAATTATAAAAAACAATTTTTTGTTGATACTGAAAAATTTTCATTTATGGACTTGTGCCCTTTTCGAAATGACGGGTTCAATTATACATACTTTATATTCATTATAGAGATTAGTCATGATCTATAAAACATTTAACTAATAATACAACTATTTAAATATAATGGCTAAATATTAAAACTTAAAAGCTGAAGATTTTCATTTCAACCTTACTTCAGTAATTTAATTCGTCCTAGCTATAAATTCTTCACAATTTAAACATGTTAGTCACCAATGCTCAATAAAATTTTCTCTCTAATATTAATTAAATCGAGCGTTTTAGAATAAATGAAATTTGTTTTCTTTATTAATATTCAATATGTATAATTATTTTGTTTCTTTTGTTCAGATTCCTGCCACTACCACTAGAATCCTTCTCAACCATTTTAAATGGGATAAAGAAAAATTGATGGAGCGATTTTATGACAGCGATCAAGATCAATTATTTTCGGAAGCTAGAGTAATAAATCCCTTTCGTAAAAAAACAATTATATCTAGGAATAAGGTAGGTCACTTATTATAATTTAAAAATTTAAAAAAACTGGATTAAAAATATGATTTTTTACAGATTCATAGGAGAACATCTGCAACAACTACCGAAGAATGTGAGATTTGTTTCATGGTCCTACCCTCTTCTGTAAGTAATTTACAATTTGTTTCCTCTCCTATGACTCACTTTGTCTTATTACGGAGGAACCGTAGTCCTTTTTTGTAAATGATTTTCGTGAGGAAGTACTTTAATGAAATACTTTCTGAATATTTATGTATATAAATACTGGCGAGCAAAAATGTCGACTCAAGTTTCAGATTTGAATTTGATCCCTACTACGAGGGAAGACTCAGAAGTGTCCGGCCTAATAAATAAAAAACAAAAAATTTAAGAAAAAATATATTTATTTCTCAACATAGTCTCCTTCTAGCTCGATACACTTTTTCCAGCCAAGTTTAATAGCTTCAATTCTTTGTTTATAGAAGGAACCTTCGAGTTCCTCAAAATAGTCATTCACCGCAGATTCCACCTCTTCATTGTTGGCAAATGAGCCATTTTTTCAAGTTTGGAAAGAGAAAATAATCCTACGTGGCTAAATCTGGCGAATAGAGTGCATGAGGAAGCAACTCGAACTTAAACTCATTGATTTTGTCCACTGTGATAATGGATGTGTGAACTGGTGCATTGTCTTGAGAAACAACACTTTCTCTTCACTAAATGCGGCCATTTCATTACTCAAACACTGCAAAAAGTTCGCATAATACTCGCCGTTGATTGTTTTTCCTTTTAAAGATTATCAATGAAAAAACCTACGCCATGACCTTGTCTGCAGATGGACGTGTCTTGGTCTTCTTTGGAACCGATTCTCCCTTTTCAGTCCATTGCTTTGACTGTTCCTTGTCTCAGGTGTGAAGTGATGGACCCATGTTTCATCCATGGTTATGAATCGACGCAAAAACTTGGCTTTATTGCTGTGAAACATCGCCAAATAATCGATTGCAACATCCTCACGACTCTGTTTTTTTCCATTGTGAGCAAACGCGGCAGCTATCTTGCGCACAGCGTTCTCATGTCCAACTTTTTTAGTCAATATGCGATGTGCAACACTTTTTGAAATGCCTACCATGTCTGCTAGCAGACGCACTTTCAGTTGACGGTCATCCAATTCCATTTTGTGGATTTTCTTCATCTTTTCTGGCGTGGTCACCTCATTTGGTCGACCACTGCGATGTTCGTTTTGACAGCTCGTACGCCCTCGTTTAACCTCTGCCACTCAATGTTTTACTGTTGTAAACGAAGGAGCAGACTTCCCAAGAGTAGAATCTAGCTCGGCTTCTAAATGGGTTGTACTGAGACCTTTCAAATGAAAGTATTGTATCACATAACGATGAACATTTTTTTCTATGTTTACAAATTCACTGAGAGCGCTCACTACTAATGGCTGGTAAACAAATACTAAACAACGTAGGGTCTTCTAAACTAAGCTTTAGAAGGTTGTTACTTTCTACCATAGTAATTTTTTTCAAACAAAATCCGCTATCTATCCGGACACTTCTGGGACATCCTTCGTATGTTGGGAAAATCAATTAGAAAATTAGAAAATATTAAAAATTAATCAAATATCCATTAAATTGTTACATTATATAAAATTATTTAATAAATTTAATTAATTTCAGCAGACTTTTTGAGTCTATTTCAATTTCTTTATTTCTTCTCTTTACGGCATATACGATTTTAGCTCTACCTAAGAGCATGGTCATTCTTGTATAGATCAGACCACGGAGGGTCATAGATAATTGATTAAAAAAATCAACAAAACAAAAATTGTTCATTTTTAAGGAGTGAAAAAGAAAATTCGTTATATTTAGAAACTTTAATAGTTTTCAATTATGCAAAAAATTGTAATATCAATTTTTTAATTCTATTATATTTCATAATCACATTTAATATTAATCGAGGGGTGAACCGCTATTGGAATTAGGTGTACACTTTGGAATTATTTTGGAATTCATTAGATAATGCCCCTTCATCTATTGTCTTCTACTTTGGAAATGAAAGTGGTCTGATCTATGCAAGAATGACCATGAAAGTAGGTGTACACGATATTAGGTAGCGGTTCTCCCCTCGATATTAATCTATTTATGTTTTAAACCTTTTAATCTCAGTTTAACAAGAGTTTATTTACTTTTGTAAACAAAAATTAATATTAAGCTTTAAATTTTCACTTAATAAAAGAAAAACATTTTTTACATAAAATTGTTGGGTTAATATTTATTTTTTATTAGACTTTATAATATATCTACTAAAAAATCTCATTATAAAATTTTTTTATTTCAGATGATGACTGGCTTAGAATGTGGTCATCGTTTTTGCACTCAATGCTGGGGTGAATATTTAACCACAAAAATTATGGAAGAGGGTGTTGGCCAGACGATTGCTTGTGCTGCTCACGGCTGCGATATTCTCGTCGACGATGTAACTGTGATGCGACTTGTTCGTGATAGCAAAGTTAAACTTAAATATCAACATTTAATTACGAATAGTTTTGTTGAGGTAGATATATTTGATTAAATTATAAACAAATTTACAAATTTCTTACAAGTAGTAATTGTATTTTTCAATATCTTTAAGCAAAGATTTAATATTAAAAATATTATTCATTGTAGCTACATTATTTTTACGAAATCATTATTTGGTCATTAAAATAATAAAGCTAAGACTTGAATAATTCTTTTAGTTAATGTTAAAATAATCACTAATAGGCTAGGGTCCGAATCTATATATATAAAATTAAGGTTTTGTCTGTACATTGGTCCGAATCACGCCAAATTTTGGTTGCACTACGTTTCAAGCAAAGTTATTAACGAAAACACCCTCGAAAATTCCTGTATGTATGTCTGTATGTATGTTTGCGTGGTTTCCGCGAAAAGTTACTCACGATTCACGTAAAAACGGCTATGAACGGCTATATGAAATTTCATATTTGCATGAGATGTCTTCTAACTTACGTTTTTAGCTATATAACGTTTTGATATTTTGACCCCAAAAGGGAGTTTGGGGGGGGGGGGGGGGCGCACGAATGAAAATTATCAAATAACTCCTAAACTATTAACTCTACGGCAAATTTTATCATGAGCAAAGTTGTAGGGGATGTGATTTCTGACAACTTTTTGTTTAAAAAAATTTCCAAAAAACCACCTAAAAAGGGGGAGGGTAAAATATGAAAATTCATGTTCTTGGACCAAACTCAACCAAATTTTGTATACATAATCTGTGAGTCACTAGAAGGCTAGAAATGCAAAAACTAACCACCCAAAATGGGGGGGGGGGGGGTCAAAAAATGAAAATTCTTACCCTTATAGCCAACTTAACCAAATTTTGTATATATAATCTATGGGTCACTAGAAGGCTAGAAATGCAAAAACTGGGTGCGGGGGTGGGGTGCATGGGGTGGAATGTAGTAGGGGGTGGGTTCGTGTATGGGGTGGTATGAGGGTCCAGAGGCGTAGTGGGTGGGGTGGGGTGGGGGTTGAGGGCACTTGCTGGGGTTCAGGGTGGGGCTGCTGGGTGGGGAGTGGGTTGGTGGTCCAGGGGTCGTGGCCCCTGGCTAGCAAGAGGGCCGCCGAAGGCGGACCTTGCAGCTAGTACACTATAGAGAAACCTCTAGCTAGAGAGGACAGTCCGGTAATCAGTTAAGGTGGGCGTGACCTCAAATGCAGTTTAGTCCAATTGGTTTGGAATGAGCGGCACTTATTCACGTCTTCTTCATTCTAATTAGCGGACAGTCCTCTTCATAGTGTATTCGACCCTTACGAGAGAATTCAAGTATAAATTATATACAAAATAAACTCTGTTTAACGGCTAACTTCATCATGTCGTTTTCGTGTGACGGTGTGCTCGCGCATGTTAAAATTTCATTCTCATCTTTTTCCCCTAATGGGCCAAAATAAGTATAACTTAAAAATATTTTTTATTTATAAAATTAATAATTATTAATTTTACACTGGTGTTCACTCTATTTTTAATCTAATTTATATTACAAGCAAAATTATTTTTACATACAAATACAAATTATTCTATAGATTTTTACCATTCTTATTTTACAATAATTTAGCTCTAACTAAATTTGAAATTGATTCGTTATTGATAATCAACTGTTTTCTGTTTGATCTCAGTGCAATAGACTCCTACGGTGGTGTCCTTCGCCTGATTGTAATAATGCAATTAAAGTTCAATATGTTGAACCTCGTCCTGTAACATGTAAATGCACCCATACCTTTTGTTTCGCTTGTGGAGAAAATTGGCATGATCCCGTAAAATGTCATCTTCTCCGAAAATGGATTAAAAAATGTGACGATGATAGTGAAACTAGCAATTGGATAGCTGCAAATACGAAAGTGAGTAAAATATAAGTAATACAAAATATACTATTTTTTTTTTTTTTAATTGTAAAAGTTCCCTAACTCTTTTTCATGACTCTTTACGAGGAACGTTCCGAAAGTAAGTTTCGCCATTTTTTTCACAGGAAACTTTATTGGTATAAAAAAATACAACATGCGTATCATGAACTGCACACCTTGCACTATTTTTCTACATAGTCTCCACCGACGTTGAGGTATTTGTCGTATCGTGCAATCAGTTTGAACAAACCACTCTAAAACTCGGTGCCCAGCGATGCAAGGAATTGTCACACAGCCTCCTCCAACTCAGCATTATTTTGGAAGTTAGATCCGGAGAGTGCGGCTTCGAAGCGACGAATCTGATTTTCTTTGATTGGAAGTGAGATCCGGAGAGTGCGGCTTTTAGTACAGGGAAAAGGTGAAAGTCCGATCGAGCAAGATCTCTCCCATCCAAGCGACGAATCTGATTTTCTGTGAGCCTTGCTGTCTGAGGTTTTGCTTTGTCATCCAAGAGCAAAACACCTTCACTCTGGCCTACAGCCTTGCTCCATCGGACTTTTACCTTTTCCCTGTACTGAAAGCCGCACTCTCCGGATCTCACTTCTAAAATAATGCTGAGGTGGAGCAAGCTGTGCGACAATTCCTTGCATCGCTGGCTACCGAGTTTTATCAGAGTAGTTTTTTCAAACTGATTGCACGATACGACAAATGCGTCAATGTCGAAAAATAGTGCAAGATGTTCAGTTCATGATGCCATGTTGTATTTTTTTATACCAATAAAGTTTCCGTGTGAAAAAAAATGGCGAAACTTAATTTCGAAACGTTCCTCGTAGATAATTTTGTAATTTAAAATTTTTTAACTTAATTAATAGATTTAGATCTTTTCTGATTTTTTGTGGAATATATCTTTTTATCATATCTCGGATCATGTCTCGTGTAAATTTCGCCTTGATGAGAAAATGTATCCGACATCTTCATAAGCTTAATCTCGCTTTGCAAGATCGATGAAGAGACCTAAGGATTGCATCTAAGGTAGGTGACCATTCGTCCCAGATCAAAGCCCCGTGTCCCGTATTAATATATGTCCCGAATTAGATAATTCATCGTGAATATTATAATATTTGATTATATTTTATTGCGTCATTGCATACATGACTATACAGGGTGTCCCGTAAATGTTGCGACAAACTTCTGGGGGACGTAGGGCACATCATAAGGGTTAAGAATTGCGTAGAAACCCATGGCCAGAAAAGTCAGGGGTAAGTGGTAGCAGAGGTATGCTGCCTACCGCTCGACTGAGGGATTCCTAACGTGACCATTTTTTTTGTGTCAGAGTGGGCTTACGGAATTTTGTATATATAAAAAAAAAGTATAAAAATAATTTTCGGACAATTCACACACGACCATTTGACCCCAAACTAAGCATAGCTGGTACTTAAATGCAGAAATATTCTTTATTTCTTATCAAAAGTATAGTTATGATGAATTTTTATATCCTTAACTTGAGAAATAATTGGTACCCCGTACAAACTTTCATACCCTATTTCACCCCTTCAGTTTTATTTTCACGACAAAAAGTAGCCTCTATTTCATCAAAATCGGTTCAGCGGTTTAGGCGTGAAAAATTTATTTGGGATAACTAAATATTCTAACGACAACATAATCTATTTCGAATATAGGGAACGCGGTGTTGGTTTATAGTGAAACATTATTCAAATTATATTAGGTTGGAGTTGGTGGTGTTTCACAAGGAGAAAAATAAAAATTTCTCTTTTCTTATTTTTCTCCTTGTGAAACTGAGAAAATATAAATTTTTCCAACTCCAACCTATAATCTATTTCTTTATTTTAAATAAATGATTTAATAGACTTTGTTTGGCGATTTTCTATTTCACGTTTAAATATTATAACATTTGAAAAAAAAACTTTTTTAACTTTGGAATTCTATAACTCATGATAATGAATGAATTAAGATATCGATAAGATCAGAACTGACTTTTGTAGGGAATTGAGCTCTCTACAAAAAAGATCTATGATTTTTCGATAAATCCACATTTTTTTTTCAGTGTATATAAATCTGGTCTGTTTGCAAAAAGCGGGACATTAGTACTCTCGATGGGGACAGCCCGAAAGCGGGTCGTATGGTCACATTAGGCATTCCTCACTTTCCACTAGCACTGTACAGCACCACCTGTGCAGTCATCACAATCACACATACACACACACAGTTTAAGATTAAAGCAACACTTGCAAATGTAGTTGTCAGTGTTTGGTTATTCTATCATCACTAGTTAGTTTTTCATTTAAATAATTTTTGGAAAAATTTTTAAATAAAATTTTTTTGTTAATGGCGTGGGGGCGGGTCAATGTCCCAGATTGGATCGCGGAAAAAATGGTCACCCCTAATCTAAGGACATATTTGCCCACGATTAAAATACAAGACATACAAACGTATATATATTAGAGTGGTTCTTATTTTAGAAGTATGTGGAAATCAACGGGACAACCCGGAAACTTGTTTGTATAGATAAAAAACTAATAACTGTAGATTTTGAGCAATATCGAACATCGCGTAACCGAGCCCTAGCCCTCTAAAGTTTGGAAAAACGGTTTATTCCCTATTTTTCATTTTGTTGCACCCTAAAACGGTCCCAAATTATACTATATCGATAGAGGACGTTAATACGAATCCAAAACATGTTTATTTATTGAAATCGGACTTAAATTGATGGAGTTATGAATTTTTTAGTTATCATATTTGTATATATATTTCAAAATTTTGTACATTTTCTAGATATCATTTTAATAAAATTCGAATATTTCTTGCCATACTCTTCAATGGTTAATAATAAAAAGTCCGTTAATTTTAGTCCGGTTTCAATAAATAGTAGTAAGTGGGAGATAAATTTAACCTAATTTATCGAACGGAGAATTTACCACTGCTCGAAGCCCCTAAAAATTTAGTAAATTGGATATTTGATTGTATCTAACTTTCTGAGATTTGGCTCGTGATCCCGGCTTCTTTCCTTCTACTCTGTTCTTTTCACGATGGAGGGGCCATCCCATACAGGCCTTTAGGGATGCACCTTCTGGTGTATCTCCTTCTTCACATCAATATCATTAAAAAAAAAAAATAAACATGTTAAGCAATTTGAACCGCGAAAGTTAAATAATATGATAAATATATATGAATCTATATACTTATACTATATATAAACAATTTCCTATGTTAATTCTACATTAAGAAAATTATTCTATTATTTTTGAAAAGGAAAAATAAATAGAGCATCCTACGGGTTTCGAACCCGTGTCTCTCTCCTTTACGCGAAGAGCGGCTTAACCAACTAGCCCACAGATTCTACCGCCGAATAAGCTCTTAAGTTGGAATGTCATTTTAACTTTCGCGGTTCAAATTGCTTAACAAAATAATTGAAACTTTCAGTTTAAAAAATCAATTTGTCTAAATAAACATGTTTTGGATTCGTATTAACGTCCTCTACCGATATAACATATAATTTGGGAAGACTGTTTAATATTAGGGTGGACCAAAATGAAAAAACTAGTTTTTCAAACTTTAGAGGGCTAGGGCTCGGTAACGTTCGATATTGCTCAAAATTTACAGTTATTAGTTTTATATGAATACGAACAAGTTTCCTGGTTGTCCCGTTGATTTTCGCATAATTTAAAATTCCCCATATACATACCACATACCACTCTAGTATATATATATGTTTCTTTTTTTATTTTTAGATAAAAGAATTACTTTATATTAGTGTATTCGTCTTTTATAATTTTTTACATTTTTGATACCCTATCAGAATTAAATTTTCAGGAATGCCCTAAATGTAACGTGACAATTGAAAAAGATGGCGGCTGTAATCATATGGTTTGTAAAAACCAAAATTGCAAAGCAGATTTTTGTTGGGTATGTCTGGGTCCTTGGGAACCTCATGGATCAAGTTGGTACAATTGCAACAGATATGATGAAGAGGAAGCAAAAGCAGCCAGAGATGCTCAGGAAAGATCTCGCTCAGCTCTACAACGCTATTTATTTTACTGTAATCGCTACATGAATCATATGCAATCGCTCAAATTCGAACATAAACTTTATGCATCAGTCAAAGAAAAAATGGAGGAAATGCAGCAGCATAACATGTCCTGGATCGAGGTAGAAAGTAACAAGATTGACATCCCAGACCTAACCATTTCCAAGCTCCTCTCTCTTTGCTTACTTTTCTTTTAAAATATTTATTAGTATTACTGTTTTATCTGATGCTCGAGAGAGTGTTTGAAATTGGATTTATCTATAATCATTTAAATGAAATAAGGTATATCTTTTTATCTTAATTTATTTGTTTTATAACAATCTTTTAATATTTGTATACAGGGACGGCGGAACCGTGGGGTCAGGGGGTCAGCTGACCCCTTGGTAATTTGTCTACGGGGTCAATAGGGTCAGCGAACCTCCTAAAGAAAGAAATTTTATCAGTTATTTTACCCAAAAACAAATTGTTGATTGTAAAATTAATGTTATACTATTATCTGTTTGCTTTAACAAAACCCGAGGGGTGAACCGCGATTGGAATTAGGTGTACACCGTCTTTGGAATTACTTTGGAATTCATTAGATAATCTATTGTCTTCTACTTGGAAATGAAAGTGGAAGTGGAAGTAGGTGTACACGATTTCAGGTCGCGGTTTACCCCTCGACAAAACCTAAAAACCTTGCCCCGTAACGTTAGCCTAATAATTCTCATTTTACTTAAATAACTCATTTTTCTTTCCGTTTTCAATAAAACCACAGCAACAAACTGCTTAAAAATGGGTTAAATTATAACAATTTGTTTCAAAATTTTCTGGGGAGGCAAACCCCCCCCCCCGTTAGCTGGGGGCTATTCTATACCCCCCAGACTCCCTGGTAGGCCTACATCACTTTCCAAGTTTTGACCCCCCTGGCCTAAGATCGTTCCGCCGTGCTTGCTTGATTGTATATTAAATAAAAAAATTTTAACACTCAAACGAAACTTTCAGTAATCTTAATTTATCTTTTTACTTTTTTTAATAGAGCATGTGCATTTATAAAAAAAACAATCAGTGATATTTCTGGGTGATTTTTGCCAATACTAAACGCGTTCTATTTATTAGAAGTAAAATGGAGCAAGTTCAGTATTTATCAGACAAATATACATTAGAATTTATAAGACAAGGTATAAAATTAACGGAGAAAAGTGCTCACATTTTACGTTGTGTACAAAAATATCTAATACACAGACAAATGACTAGTATAGTATTTTCCAACTAGAATTGCAGATAGCTCAAATTCCGGGATTTTCGATAATATGGGCCTATGTTAGTTAAGTAAATTATAAAAGATGCAAAATTATTGTCGTACGTGTTTTTGTAGCAAACAAATCTGAAGTATGTTCCTTACCTTTCTAGATTACCGCTTTTAATATAAATGATTTTCTAACTGAAACTTACAAAACTACCATTAGTCAATTATTTTTTGAGTGTTTTTTTTTCATTTTTCTATCTAAGTTAATATTCAGAGAGAATTTAGATAAACTAAGTGAACCGGAAATCAAGAGAAATATCAATTCTTTGATAAAATTTAATTCATTGCATGTCTTTTCATTCTTTAAACATTTTTGCATGCTGCTTTCTTGTGTTCATAGCTTAATTTCTTATAGTTTATTTAATAATTTTACTACAAATGTATACCCCACCTCATATAATATAAATAAAAAAATCAATTAAAACTTTTTTAGTGGATACTACGTTTCGTTCACTTATGCATAAATTTCTTAAGTGTTTGTAATCGCAACTTGATTCAATCTATTAGTTTACATGTATAAATGGATAGGATGAAACACAGGCCAACCTTTGATTTTCATTGTCATACGATATTTTATAAGGCTTTTTCACCATAACGCTTAGCATTTTCTTTAATTTTATATCACATAATTAAGGGCTCTAGCTGCTTAGAATTGCCCTTAACGATATTTGAACTAAAATTTTTGGCAATATTTTTTACATAATAAATAACTATATCCAAACGCCTCACTCGATCGCGAACCCAAAGGTCGAAAATAATTTTCTTCTTCACTCCAGAGCGCAACCACAATGAGACCGCGTCGAAAGACAATCATAAATTAAATTAAATTAGGGAACGAAGAAAAGATTTTTATATTATAGACAAAAGGATCAGCCGGGATTCGAACCCGGGATCTTCGCATGTGCGCTGCGATGCCTTTATAAGATCCCGGGTTCGAATCCCGGCCTGATCCTTTTGTCTATAATATAAAAATCTTTTCTTCGTTTCTAATTTAATTTAATTTATAATTGTCTTTCGACGCGGCCCCATTGTGGTTGCGCCCTGGAGTGAAGAAGAAAATTATTTTCGACCTTTGCTTCGCGATCGAGTGGGAGGCGTTTGGATATAGTTTAATTAGTCAAGCCAACTACAAAGCTGCGAAAAATGAACGAGGAAATGATTAAAAGATTAAATAAAAATGAAATTCCAAATTCATATAGACATTAGGTATTAGCTTGGGTTCGGGGATCAGTGGCCGAGAGGATAAGAGCTAAACCTCTTATAAAGGCATCTCAGCTCACATGCGAAGATCCCGGGTTCGTATCCCGGCTGATCCTTTTGTCTATAATATAAAAATATTTTCTTCGTTTACTAATTTAATAATAAATAACATTTCCTGGAGTTTCAAGTCGATGGACACGTCAAATTCATATGTCTAAATTTTCATTCAATAGTTTTTTTTGTCGGCTCCGAAAAAGTCGAATCGATTTGAAATTGTAGCTGGTATATGAACATGTTTTCGGATATTTTTTTTTATTATTTTGGCATGAATAACAATTTTAAAAATTATTTTCTAAAGAAAAAATTTGAAAAATCTAGATTATTCTATACACATGTGTGTAGGGAATTCGCGACTATCACATAATATAGTTTCAATCACACATTGCTTATGACATTTTTCACAGATTTTTAGAAGTTGTGTAATCCTGTCAAAAGTATGAAAAACTGCCATGTTATATCTACATCCTATAAATTTAGATATACTAATAATTAAAATTTTCAATTAAGAACACTGCTTTCTCTTTCCGTTTCCAGAGCAGATATTATTAGTTGATAGTTTCTCGCTGCATCTCTTATAACACTTTAGCAAATCGGGGCCAAATACTAGTTTTTATAATAAAAAATATTTAATTAATTTTCACATCTAGGGTTGTCAAACCCGAAAAAACATTCAAATCATCAACCTGACCACATCCACATAAAAAGTGATGCGTCAATTGATATGATAATTTGATATTTAAATTAAAAAAAAACTCCTTTTAATTATTTTACTATATAAAATTTTTTGTTTGAATAAATTTAACCAATAAATAAACAAAAAATATAAATTCTATCTAAATATGAATTAAAAGAACGGAAATAATTTGTCAATTTATTAATATTACGAGGATAAGTAAAAAAATTACCTACACTTTTCGTTCTACAACTTTATTAAACTAAGATAGGAGGCGGCCGCATGCGCATGCGTTGAGTTGGCGCGTCTGTGGTCATGGGTGCGGAATTTAATCACGATCGCGTCAGTTGTCTAGCTACAACAGCATAAGCATGTCATCTCCGCTATCAGATTCCACCAAAGAGAAGCAACGAGGAATGGTCAGAGGGTGTGAAAGGTGCTGAAATTCACCGGAGACTTTTGTCACAATACTGGGAAAGTGCTTTATCTCGTAAAAGCGTTTTTTATGGATCGAAATGTTTAAAAGTGGCCGAACGACCGTAACATAAAAAGAGGGAGTTAGGCGACCGTCAACTTTGAGACCCTGGAACACCCTCCCTACAGCCCAGATTTCGCTCCACAGACTTTCATCTCTTTGGACCGCTCAAGGAAGCTTTGAGAGGTCGTCGATTTGCCTCAGGCATGGACGTTCGGGATGCGGTGCAAAAGTGGCTTCATGACCAAGCCGAAAACCTTCTACCAGTAAGGCATCCGGAAGCTTGTGGCTCGCTGACCAATTGCATTGCTAAAGATGCAGACTATATGGAAAAATAATGTCTCTGTTGTACACCTATCTTAGTTTAATAAAGTTGTAGAACGAAAAGTGTAAGTAATTTTTGACTTATCCTCGTATTTATTTTAATAAATTAATATAATTAAAATAACTATAAATTTTTTATCGTTTTAAAATTATATTAATTAATGTGTGATTTTTGCAGAAATAATTTTAACTCTTTAATGTTGATTTTTTTTAATTAATACTTTGCCTTATATTTCAGAGTTTATCAGGTATTGTTTCATTTTCTTTTAGTGTTAAATAATTTTAGGAAAATTTTAAAATCATATTATTTCACGAACTATCAACAAACTCACTTAAGCTGAAAGGGAAAACCTTACATATAGTTTTCATCCTTTTATTTTCCACAACCTGTTATTCCAACTTTTCTTTATATAAATATATAAAATATTATTTTCTATAATTTATAACAAATTATTAATTATTTAAAAAAGTTTTTCTCTTTTTAAAACACTTTACTATTAATTATACACAACTCATAATTTTTTAGTTCCCCTCCGCCCACTAAATGTATTTTGAATTCCATATTTTCCAAAAAAAAAACTTTAAATAATTTAATATCAAAATTAATTAAAAAAAAATCTTAAGGAAATAATATATGTTTTCTATAGTAATTATAAACAATAAAATCTATCTATAATCTGGGCTGTTCAATTACTATAGCCCTGCTCAGCCTCCATAACCTATAGTACATAATTGCTAATAATTGTGAAGGTTTTTTGGTTTAAACTAGTATGCCAGTGTTCCTCAACCTTTTGTAGAGCGAGGAACCCTAGAGCAATTATATTTATTTTTGAGGAAGCCCCTAGTATTAAAATATGAGATATTTAATTATTCGTTAAAATATCAACATCATTCTACTTTTATAGCTTCCAAATATAACATACTGTCACCGATGACGGTGTTGCCATATTTTAAAAATTTGCTAGATTTTGGGGAAATTGATACAAAAAACATGCATTTTAGATTACAATACCTAACATTTTTATTTTCATGAATAATATTATTATTAAATTTTTTTGGTAATGGCATTGGGAACCCATATGTCCCTTTCGGATCGGACAATTTTTTTTACATATTCAATGTATACTCATAAATAATATTCTCATCTATTTGAAAAAGTAATATTATTTCATCATTAATAATGAAACAATTTAAATGATGTTTTCATTTTGTTACTAATGTAACGTAATCGTTGTATTATAAGAAAGTTAAAGAATTTTAGAGCAACAAAAATGGTATCACTGAGACAATAATATTTCACCGTATTCTCAAGTATCAATGGTTATATTGACTATAAGGTAATACTTAGACTCTAAATTCAGTATTTTTTGAGGGGTGATACTACAAACTACTATTTTTGTTTTTCTGTTTTTTCTTTTATTGACCCCCTAGGCGTGGGGAACCCAAACCTCCCTTTAAGGAACCCAGGTTGAGAATCACTGCAATATGTTATGACTAAATCAAAGAAATTTTAAGCCCCATCATAAAATAAAAATTTTAAAATATGGTTTCATAACAAATTACTAATTTTTTCGGCCATAACATTTTGCTTTTAATTAACTCAATCTTATTTTCAAATTAAATTAATCTTCCAAATGCTAACAGATATTTTGGACCGTTTACAACATCTCCTACCATTATTATTGCCCAGCTTCGGTCTTGGCGAGCAATAGCGTATAACCGTTAAAGGGTCACAACTCACAATCTAACGTTATTCCTGCTAAATCAATTCCATTGACACATAAGTGGGGGTTGTGACGACTGTAAATAACACCAACCGCACACACTGTCTTTCGACAGTCACTCCCTCTAAGAACTAACTGGAGCACATGTTGAGATTAACTCCGGTGATCATTTGGGAACCATTACTTTCGATAAGAATAACTCACATTTTCATTAAATAATACATTTGAACCTCGGTTAACCACCAAATTAGTTAACGAACCTAATTTTTCAAAAGTTTTGTCCCGGAAAACGACCGAAATTAGAATAACGAACGCAATCACAGGTCGGTTTTTTTGTCTTCAATTTTAGTTGAGTGCGGTAACAGGGGATCCTACGGTAACTGTGGCGCCGAGATTCTTATAGTACTCACCAAAATAAGACGAAGATGAAGAATACCATTTTTTGAGATTTCGCTTAGCTTTCGAGATAACGAGTTTAAAAAATGTTTTTTGTATTTATTTTCTTTAATTTTTCAATCGTTTTTTTATAGAAACCACAGAAACCGTAGTATCACGGGTTCTGTGTGGCTCCCTATCTGACGACAGATTCTTTTAGAACTAGATAGAATAAGTCGGAAAGTAAAAATAAAATTTTAAACTACAAATTTGAACTGAAATTGAGTTTATGGACTGTGATGTCTCAAGTCGAGCGCCAGTGGGCGTTGGCAATTTTCACTTGTAGAACTTTTCATAGGTTCGGTTCTATTCATCATCTCGGTTCATTTAGATAAAAAAATGAATTCCCTAAGAAACTTTGAAAAACTTCATTTCGGGCTGGTTTTTAGGCGATTAGGTTGACGCCTAAAAACCAGCCAGAAAATGAAGTTAAACTGAGCCGAACTGAATATATCTTAACCGAACCAGAAACGACTTTTACATTTTCGATTTTTTTTGGCATTTACTAATTATTTTTTTAATTAATTTTCTAAAATAATCCTTCGTCAGTAGCAGGCTTGCCACACGGAACCCCTTGATACTACGGTTTCCGTAGTTTCTATAAAAAAAACAATTGAAAAATAAAATAAATACAAAAAACAATATTTTTAAAACTCGATATCTCGAAAACTAAACGAAATCTCAAAAAATGGTATTGCTTTCATTTTCGTCTTATTTTGGTGAGTACTATAAGAATTCATCGTCAGATCTCGGTGCCACAGTTATCGTATAATTGCCCGGTAACATTACTTTTCTAAGTTTTTGTATTAAACTTCTTTTTTCACTTTTGTGATTTGTTATTTATATATTTAACCTATATGGTACATAAGAAAGAGAAAAGTGATAGTGGTAGTAGAAAACGTTTTAATGTCGAGGTAAAGAAAAAATTATTGCAAAACACTAGAATGCATTCGTGTTTCTTATAGCGCTAAAGAATACAATGTGAGCGAAATCGGCACCTCCTAATTTCTAAAATTTTCCAGAAACGTTGAACTTCATATAAACGTTTTCAGATTGTTTTTTATAAAAGATTTGTATTTATATATGCCAAAACAATCAATAAAATTTCTTCACCCTAGAATTTCTTTATGCATTTTCTATAAAAAACCCCATTTTTACAAAGACCATTAGCCAGATACTGACTGAACAACTTTCCTCGCGAGGCTAGCCCCTAGAGGCAAATGCCTGGTTGGTCAGTACGTGGCTCGCCCAAGACAAAAGTACGCGTTGCCTCGCGAGCCTATAGACCGTCCATCCGTTGTCGGACCTTTGGTTTGTGAATGCTCAAAGGCGCCTCAGTTCGTTCTGCTCAGGACGGAAGTGTTTTGCTCGCGCAGTCTCATTGTTCAAGTTCAACTGAGCACTCGATACGCCTCAGCCTAATTGTGGATCGGTCTAGCCGCGCGAGGAAGCCTCGCTTAGCGTAGAATTGTTCCGAGGCTGCCTCGCGAGGCAAAGGGCTCTCGGCAAACGCCAGAGGCAGCCTCCGCGAAGCTGCTCGCTCAGTCAGTATCCGGCTATTGATTAATACATTTTCTACAATTGGTAAGAGGATAAGAGAAAGAAGACGTATGCATTTCTTAGCTGGTACTCTATTAGATATTTTTATAGACTATTTTTTTAATTAATATTGGATTTAGATATTTAACTTTGTAAATTATTTATGGAAACTTTTTTTTAATTCTTCTTATAAACCTATATTTTACATTTAATTTTGTTTTGTAAGCCCATTTTTCTCTCTTCATATTTATCTTAATTAATTTCCTTCTCGTGATTAATAGTTCTCATTTACTAAACAAAAACAATATTCTTTTTTTCCAAATTTCTGTTAGACATTTTTCATTCTATTTTCAATTTTAAATCTAATAAAATTCCTTTTATCAAAAAGAAAATTACTTAAATCCTAATCAATCGTCATTAATATTTCTCATTATTATTAATATGTTTGTCCTTATTTATTTCAGGTGCAATTTCTTAAGAAGGCGGTCGACATTTTATGTCAGTGCAGACAAACACTTATGTACACATATGTCTTTGCATACTACTTAAGAAAAAATAATCAGTCGGTGATATTTGAGGTAATTTCATATATTTAACATTTATATTAAGAATTACTTATAAAAACCTTGCATTTGGCTTTATTGTTTACCCTTAAGGTAGTTGTTTCGAGACAATACTAGCAAAAGTCAATGCTAGAGTATATAGAACAGACAATAAGGATTCATAATTTATAATCCCAAAAGTTTTTGCTGCTTTATGTACCACTACTAGCCAATCCCGTGCTCGTTTGACAAATCTGGCAACACTGTCCGAGCTTGTATATATTTTATCTTAGAAATTTCAGATAAAGTACATTATAAAGGAGATTTATAAAACAAAAAGTTCTTAATAAGTGATTAAAAGTTGTTGCGACAATGTAGCTGAAGCAGAAAAAACGTGAAAAAAATTACTAAGTTAACCCACTTTTTAGGTTAAATGAATGCGTTGTTGCCAGTGTAAATTTTTCATTATTTATTCATTATTATCTCAGAAACTGTGTTGTAACATATGAATTAAAATTTTTCTTAAAAAATCTATTAGTTAGTTGTTTAATGTTGGTTTAGTTTTTTATAACAATGGTGAAGAAGAGTTTCTTAATTATAAATAAACTATGTATGTAAACTTTCCGATATCCACGTATAGTGCAATGTCTGAATTCTGAAAAACTCTATCTTTGGAATTTAATATTTCCGGAACTATATTGTTCATAAATTTCGTTTTGCCCCCAATCGATGCAGAAATATTTAAATAATAATCCATCTAAATTTCAAAAAAATCCTAAGAAAACCCATATGGTGAAACAACTTCCTTTCGGATTTATAGATTTGGAAATTTGTTTTTAATTTCTTCCAGAGAGAAGCCCCTATTTTAGCCCCTCAAAAATTTTTTTAACTTTTCTACAAAAGATTCACAAACGCACACTGTTATCTCTGGTACTGGAAAAGTCTTAATTAATCATATTTTTTATTTTTCGAGCACTTGGGCATTCACGATAACTGAGCACTTTTGCACCTTTTTTGCTTCAAAACAGACTTATCAAAATACAAAGTTGTCAATTGGTTTTTCGATAGAGTTAATATTAATCATTCATAATATTTACTAATATTTCTGTATTATCTTGTAAGCAAATGGAATGGTAACCGAGGATAATAAAGAGATACAATTTCAAATTAAAATAATTTATTAATATCATTTTCAACCTTTTGAAAACCGACGTTTCGAAAGATTTTTTCTGCCTGCCTGACTCTTTTAAACAGAGCACTGACTAAGAAAGAACAATCCAGGATTCTCCAAAACGCCAGTTTTTAAAACGATGAAAATGACCTTGCAATAAATTCTTTTGTAGTTGGAAATACTGCAATTTTTCTACTATCTTCGGCTTGCCGCACCATCCAATTACAACTGTTATTATTCTTAGAAAATCACTAAGATAGTGTCCATCTATTAAATCCGATGTAATGGAATATTTTTAATTATATGTCAGAGGTTGTTTTTCACCCTCAAGAATCGAACTCGAATTCTGAGTGCCAATGACAATAATCCAGACCAACTAGGTCTACGAGGTGCAAGCCTCTCTGACATATCATAAGCACGTCTAAATCTTTTACACAAAGATTGTTATCTTAATTTGTAAAATTTCGAGATTTAATGATTCTAAATTTAAACATATAGCCATGCCATATAATTTAAATAAAGGTTGTTGACCATGGGCGCCCGCAGGGGAGGGCAGGGGGCACTCCCCCTGGATTGATTGATTAAAAAAATTTTAGACAAAAATTTATTAAAGTAAAAGACAAAATAAAAGAGAAAGTAACTAAGCTGATTCTGGATTTCGTTTTACTGGGTAATTATTTTTATGTTTTCTATATTAATTATTGTATGTGTCACTGTATGGTAGCGATATCAGACGACTCCAGTTCTTGTTTAAAGAATAAATTTTATTTTAAATTTATATTGTAATATTTTTTATTATATACATATATTGCTTTAATAAAAAATTTGTTGCTACAGTATGCCCTTCATTACTACACAGTGTCCTGTCCGTTCGTTCACCATACAAATACGCTACAGTAAATTAAAACTACATTAAAACATTACTAAAAATATTTTGACCCCCCCCTAGAAAATTTTCTGCGGCGCCCATGTTGTTGAGTGTTTCAAATTTTGAAGAGATTCAAAATTTGAAGGGCAATGGAATGACTCCATTCCATCGGATTTAATAGATGACACCATCTTATGATTTTCTAAGAAAATTTGAATCAATTACCAACGCCAAATTGAAATCTTTAATATTATTATTATTAAATTAGAAAGTTATTGTTCAGTGTCGCAGATTTTTCTCCTATTATTATTATATCGTATTACATTTATAGTTTTATTATTTCTTCTATTAGGCCATTGTCATTTTCATTTATATATTTATAGTATAAATGTTAATTAAATGTGTTAAATGAAGATATTATTTGTATATTTCATTATCAAGCGCCAGGGTGAGAGCCATGTGCTTAGACTCTAACATTAATTATTAAACTCTTATAAAGTATAAAATAATTTTTAACTTGTATTTATCAAGAACTTACCACCAATATCATAACAAGAATACAAAAACCAATACCTAGAACATGTTTTAAAAGTAAATTTAGTTGGTTATGTCCATTTTAATAATAAATAAAAGATTCACGGGTTTTTGGACAATTTTTTATTAATGTTAAATATCAATTTTTCGTACTACATTTCGTCCTTTTTCAAGTACTCAATTACTTAAAACATTATTCGTTGAGAAAATAGTGAGACCACCGAGACAATAAATAGTGTATTCATAATATTCACAACAACCAATTTTCAAAAAACAATCTTAAATCATAGAGAAAAAACTTCTTGAATTTTTGCATTTGTGAAAGAACTACCTTAATATAAAAAAGTAAATAAAAAAAGAAAAACTATTAGATAATATAATTTCCCACTTTTATATTTTTTTCATTGCACTAATCATTTCCAAACTTTTATTTCTTTATTTGAGGACAATCAAAAAGATTTAGAAAGTGCAACAGAAACTTTATCAGAATATCTCGAAAGAGATATTACTTCTGAAAATCTAGCCGATATTAAACAAAAAGTTCAAGACAAGTACAGGTAATTTGGTTATCCATAAAAAATAAAAATAATTTCCATGAAAAGAAATCAATGAGATTGATGTAAATAAACATATTCGCAAATATAACGAATATAAATATGTAATGTATAATATATATATGAAGGTTTGATCTTCATCATCAATCTTTTTCATTAGAAATATTTTATCTCTTATTTCTCATGGGTTCAAATACCCAATTGGATGTAGGTAAATTCGCTTTGTCGTAATAGCAAGCTGTGGCAAGGGCGGATCCAGGAATTTTTTATGGGGGGGGGGGTGAATGTATAAGGTGCCCGATGTAAGAATCTACTTTTTATCTCGGAAGTGTGTCGCGATCGAATTGTCCAAGCGGCGGGGGGGGGGTCAGAGACGCCCCCCCACACACACACACACATAGAACTTTATTTTCAATTTTAAAATTTTTTGAAAAAATAAATGTTTTTTTTTTACAAATTTTTTTTGCCAGCCACGGTCCTCTATGGGGGGGGGTCGCCCCTCCCCCTCCTGAATTACCCTTGAGCTGTGGACATAACAAACGAATGCCAATTTGAGAGACGTCCACCTTTTATATATCTACAATCCTAGGCTGTAAACAAACAAAAGAGAAAAAATCTAATGATTTTTCCCCTCTCTTTTCCTTTCGGTATTTTTAAATTTTTCAAATCACTTTAAACAAATGCTTCAGTTGAAGGAGACAATAAAAGAGTATGTCTTCTGCTGGAATTATAAATTTTATTTATTTATAACGATCGTTATAAATAAATAAAATTTATAATTCAGCAGAAGACATACTCTTTATTGTCTCCTTCAATATATAAAAATTCTGCTACTCTCGGCACAAAAACTTTATATTTAAAATGCTTCGTTGATAATTCAATTTTGATATTTAGACAATGACCTGGATTTTTATTATATATTTTAAGATTCTATTACGCTTATTAATTTTGGGTCGTTCTGCTTATATTAATTTCATACCTGATTCATCTGGAAAAGAGTGGTTATTTATTTTCAGATGTTCAGCTAGAGAACTTTCTTTTTTTTCTTTTTAAAATCGCTAAAATGTTCGGTTATTCGAAATTTAAAATTTTTCTCGGTTTTCGCCACGTAAATTGCCTCGCAGTCATTGCATGTTAAGATATAAACTCCTTTCCTTCTTTCTCAATATTGTATAATTTATCTTTTTATTTGAACTTAATTCCTTTTCTAGTGTCCCAGGAGCCTTAAATATTGAGTTGAAACCTAACGGTTTCAATTTTTCTTTTAAAGTAAGGTAGAATTAATTTAAGTCACCTATATTCAATCTAGTATTTGAACCCATGAGAAAATACAGATGAAATCTTTCTAATTAAAAAGGCTGATGATGAAGGTCAAACAAATAAATTATATATATCTATATTTTATTTATTTATTTATATTATTTACTAGCTGCAAGACCCGGCTGGCAGCCCTCTTGCTTTCCATTTTTGGGTGGTTGAGTTATTTGCATTTCTAGCCTTCTAGTGACCCACAGATTATGTATACAAAATTTGCTTGAGTTTGCTCCAAGAGCAAGAATTTTCATTTTTTGACCCTCCTCCCATTTTGGGTGGCTAGTTTTTACATTTCTAGCCTTCTAGTGACCCACAGATTATGTATACAAAATTTGGTTGAGTTTGCTCCAAGAGGCAAGAATTTTCTAATTTTCACCCTCCCCCTTTTTGGATGGTTTTTGGGAGAATTTTTTAAATAAAAGTTGTCAGAAATCACATCCCCTACAACTTTTCTCATAATAAAATTTGCCGTAGAGTTAATAGTTTAGGAGTTATTTGATAATTTTCATTCGTGCGCTCCCCCAAACCCCCTTTTGGGGTCAAAATATCAAAACGTTATATAGCTAAAAACGTAAGTTAGAAGACATCTGATGCAAATATGAAATTTCATAATAATCCCTTCAGTCGTTTTTACGTGAATCGTGAGCAACTTTTCGCGGAAACGACGGAAACATACAGATAGACAGACAGGAATTTTGTTGAGGGTGTTTTCGTTCATAACTTTGCTTGAAACGTGTGCAACCAAAATTTGGCGTGATTTGGAGCAATGAACAGACAAACCCTTGAATATATATATATATAACGGAGTGAGTTTTTTATCTTGAGACATGTCTTATAACTCAAGAACAATGCATAATATGGAAAAAAGTTTCAAATAAAAGTTTGTTTATATCGAGGGGAAAACTAAACTACGCTATTGTTTGTCGACGTAGAACAAGCTTTCAAGGGTATTTCGATGTTAAGTTCTGTTTTTTAAATGGAACCCTATATTTTTTCTATACGTCTACTTAATCTACAAAAAAACTGAACAACTTTCATAAGAATTATTTTTTATACGACATCAAATAAACAAAACCGTTGATTTTGAATCTAATCGATTAATATATTTTGTTTATTTGATGTCGTATCAAAAAATAGTTCTTATGAAAGTTGTTCAGTTTTTTTGTAGATTATAGACGTATAGAAAAATATAGGGTTCCATTTAAAAAACAGAACTTGCATTGAAATCACCCTTGAAAGCTTGTTCTACGTCAACAAACAATAGCGTAGTTTAGTTTCCCCCTCGATATAAATAAACTTATTTTAAACTTTTTCAACATAATGCACTGTTTTTGAGTTATAACACTGTCTCAAGATAAAAATTGGTTAAGTCATTTTCAAGATATTTAGAAAAAACTAAAAAAGTACTGAAATAAAGTACTAATGTTTGTGGGCCGATATGTACCAAAAACTAATCAGCGCTTCATTTTGTTAAACTAATGGTAGTTTTTCAATTTCATTTCAATTGGTGTAACGGTGTGGAAAAAATCGTGGGCCGCGCATTGGATAAAGTAAAGACTCACCCGGTATATATAGATAAATATGTATATGTTTATTTGCTTCAAATACAGAACAAGCTCATTTACTCATTGATTTCTCTTTATGAATCAACAACTCTGTTTTTTTGTTTTTTTTTTATATTTAATTGTCACCGGGAACAAAGTCCATTTAGACAGCACATAAGTAAAGTGTTAGTAGGGTTAGTGAGGGAGCCGAGTTTTCAGCCGGTAGAAATTTTTATTTGCCAGCTAGGATCGAACCCCGGCCTCCCACTTCAACATCGTCATAATCGATCGATGCCGAAGCGAGGCCAATGCGTTAGCTGACTGAGCCAACCCGGCTCCTAACAACTCTGTTAATCTCAACAAAACAAAATTTTTTCAATTAAAAATAATTTTTCTTCATTATTAACTTAATTTTTTTATTTCAGGTACTGCGATAGTCGTCGTAAAGTTTTATTAGAACACGTACATGAAGGTTATGAAAAAGAATGGTGGGAATATACTGAATAAATAAATAACAGGTGATGAATGGCTCTCAACTGTGATGCGTTTCGTTTACGCGTCTCCTTAGGCTTTGCTTGATTTAAGATCTATTGCGGTGTTTCTCAAATAAATCATTTATTATTATTATTTAACGGAGGATATTATTGGTTTAGAAAAAGAACTTCACAAGTTTTTTAAAAAATTGGTGGCAATATAGTTTTTGAGAAACACTGACCTAATGTGTCGGCTTTGTCTCGAGGCTTGCCCTTTATTGCCTTATAGAATTCCTTAAAACAATAAAGTAAGTTCCAAAGAATAAATACAAAGCGAACGAAAACTTTTTTTTTTATAGACATCTTTACAAATTCTTTTTTCCTTTTATCTATTCATTTGTAATTAAAAAAAATATTGTACATATACACATTGTTTCAAAATTGTGAAAATATTGTTTACACACCATAGAGGAGGCCTTATCAATGAGAGGCCTTAGCCTTAACAATGAAATAACTAAAATTTTAATTAAATTATAACATATTAAAAAAAAGAATATTAATCATTTATCTCTATTTAGGAGATGAGAAAAATTTCAATCTATTTTTACCATAACTATAATTTAATCATATTCATTGGCTTTGTTATATTCTTAATAATTTTATATTAGTTTATTTTAATAATATTAGCGATTGTGGTTTTATTTTTTTATTCGTTTAACAAGGATGCTTTTTGTATAATAAAATTTCACGATCAAAATTAGCCAAAAAGCGCAAAAAAAATAAAAAAATAACCAAGCTAACTGTTTTCTTTTAATTATCGCATTTCAATAATGTTTTTTTATAACTCGGTTTTTTTAAAAAAGTTATGGTATCACTTAAGAAACATAATTTTGAAACTTAATGTATATTATTACTAATAAAAAAAAATGTACATTTTCATTCCAAAAAGGCAAAGCAGATTGCATCAGTGGTTGCCTATCATTCTTTCATCATTTTTCCAATCCATCATCATGTTTGTTGAATTTTCTTCTCAATAAATTTATTTATATTTCATACTTTTAGTTAATCTTAATTCTGAATTGTTAAAAAATTACTCTAAATAAAGTAAAATATTTTTTTAAAAAAAATTCTTAAAAATTTATTTATTATTCTTATATCTATTTGAGGTGATAGTAATTTTTAAATTTATTTAAGGTAGTTGTTTCACCATATGGGTTTTCTTAAGATTTTTTGAAATTTAGACAGATTATTATTTAAATACTTGTGCATCGATTGGTGGTTAAAATGTGGAAATTTATGAACAATATAGTTCGGAAAATTTACATACATATTTAATTATAATTGAGAAACCCTTCTTACCATTGTTTATAAAAAACTAAACCAACATTAAACTAATAACCAATACATATTTTAAGACAATTTTGATTCATAGTTACAACACAGTTTCTGAGATAATAATGAATAAATAATGAAAAATGTATAAAAAAAATTTGCACTAAAAACAATTTGGCAACAGCGCATTTATTTAACCAGCGAAAGATGTATAAAGCGCGCATGTGCTAGATTTTTTCAACATTATAATTTTCATAAGGTGTAACGTAGGCGTTGATTACATTTGTTAAAAAATAACAAAAACGATTTTTATAGAAATAAATCGACCTTTAAATGTATTTTATCTGTCATTTTAATATAAATATCAATCTCTTACAATGGTGCCAGATTTGTCAAACGAGCACGAGATTGGCTAGAATCGGTACATAAACAGCAAAAAGTTTTGGGCTTATGAATTATGAACCCCTGTGTCTGTTCTATATACTCTAGCATGCTAACTTTTGCTAGTATTGTCGCAAGAAACAACTACCTTAAAGACTTTTGAGAAAATCTCGGTTATTGGACATTTTTCTTTGATTTTTTTCTTTAATTTGTTTTATTTTTATTTTATTTTTGTTCGAATTATACAACTTAGATCATTAAATACTCTTGCAACTCCTCGCGGAGCCGAAAATTGAATGGTTGATTGTTTGTTTTTATTTTATTTTATTTTATTATTTTTTTTTAATTTAATTTTAATTATTCTTTTCTTTTCTTTGGGGTCTATCCCTTCAATTCTTTATGTAAATAAAAAAAAAACGGCCGTATAATTTCAGCCGTGTATATTTTAAAATAAAAGTTTTAAAAAACATATACATTAAAAGATGTTTAAATTAAAATTCATCCAACTTATTTTTTATAAGAATAAATTATTTCTAACTTTTAAATATTTATATATAGTTAAATTTACTTGAAATTAAAATATATATTTTATTTTTGAAAACTCTTAACTCATATTAGTTCAAACTTTGCTTATTATGAAGAATTACTATTATATTTAGACACATTTTTTCTGTTTTGATTTTCTTCCAGAAGTTGAATTTAAAGACATATATCTGTCTCATATCTATTTAATCTTTTTCTAAAATTCTCACCGAAACTAGAAAACTAATTGAAACCATAAAATAAAGAAAATTTCGAAATTTTTAGAAAACTTTAAACTTATAAAATACTAGATAGGTTTCACATAAATAAGAGATCAGATGCTTGTTTAGCACGACTCGATATATATTTCGGGGTATAAGCCCATCATCTTGCTTGAGCTCCTGAAGATGGGCTTATACCCCGAAATAGTATATCGAGTCGTGATTAAACAAGCATCTTTTGTTATGAAACCTACCTAGTATTTTATATTTTACCCAAAAATTTCTGAAAAAATTTCTTTACTTTATTTAATAATGTTTCACCAAGAACCTACACCATTCTCCTTTAACAAAATTAATTGAAAACATTTTAAATTTCAACTTACACCTAAACAAGTCCAATTCACCCCTCCCCTCAAATACAAGCTCCCAGAATCCACTTGTCACTAGATCCAATGAGAAGCGAACAATAAAACTAGAAAATTCAGTTATATTATTTAGTTTCCCTGATCCTTGGCCGTCTCGGCTCTTTTCTTTTTATTAGAGATAATACTAGCTGCAAAGCCCGCCTTCCACGATGGGCCTCTTGCTAGCCAAGGTACTTCACCCTGGAACCCCTCGTCGCCGAACACTCCTCTCCTCCATCCCCCATCCACTCCTCCATCCCACCGACCCCTCTCCCCAACCCCCGAACTTCTCCCCTGCCTCTTGATCACCCTCCAACCCAGTAAAACCTACCCCATGGACCCCCGACCTTTCCCCTGGACCCCAGCCCTCACCCCTGGACCCCACATAGGTGTATATATATATAGCTACAGACCTAGGCACAAATCCCCCTTGGTAGCCCCTGGACCCCCACCCCCCTGACTCCCCACGGACCCAACCCCATCCCAGGAGAACATAAGTACATACAGAGACAGAGACGACTTTGTCACCCCGCTAGCTAGCCCCTGCCCCGAACGCCCTGGAACCTCAGCTTTCTCCCGGACTCCCAGCCCCACCCCCTGGGGTGATGGACATAGGTAGGTAGTTACAGAGACAGGCATAAATGCCCTTTAGTAGTATGTGATTTGAGAGAAAGTTACTAATTCCCCTAAATACTCATTTGTACGAAGTACGATTCTAAAACATAACAGACCAATTGAATTTAATCGAACTTCTATATGCTACTTCGTTTATATCTATGACTTCTAGAAACTGAAACTTCCTTCCCACTTTCAGTAATGCGAGTGTTAATCCTGAGTTATAGTTGTAGCATATTTAGGGTGTAACACTATGCAGATTTAAAATAACTAACCAGGAACTTCCAAGTTTCTAAATCTTTTCAAACAAACATATTTTTTCTTAGACATATGGATATGATTTTTATAAAAATGGTAAGAAACAAAGATTCTTGATACTAAAAATTAAAAAAATAAGCCGTCAAAGTGCCATTCTGTTTTGTACCTTTTACTAATTGAATGACCCGTCGCTCCATGAATTCAATACTTAGGAGAGTCCAGAGGTCGGCAAACAGCAGAAAAATAATTATATCTTCCAAATACTTGAGATGTCAAAATCGTTCTTATTTTTCGTTCATAGGAGAGAAACGGCTCATTATAATAATTAAATTGAAAGTTTCTTTTTGCCTAGATTAGCAGAATTTTTATAAATTAAAGGAGACAATAAAAGAGTGTGTCTTTTGCTGGAAAAATAATTTTTCAAATTTATTTATAACGATTATAACGATCATAAAAAATGACCCCTTTAATTCATTATAGTAATTTTTTTTAGAATTTTAATTTAAGTATTTTATTGAAATGGATCTGGAACAAACATCAGCTAAAAATGGCCTCTCACACCTTCATTTAAATGTGAAATAAATTTAAAAAAACTAGGCCTAATTCTACTATAAGAGATTTACAGGATACCTCTACTTACACTGTGATAAAAAATATATATTTTTAACCCCAAATAAAATTCGACCTCCGCCCAAAATAATCATTTGATTAATATTTAATACTTAATCAAAAAGCGTGGGATCACTTTGTCAAAATTAATTAAAAGTACATACTTCTGCGCCCCATACTTTTTGATTAAGTATTACATTATTTTGTACTTTTTTAGAAGCGTGTTTTTTTAGTTTTTTATAGTACAGAGCTTTTCAAAGTTTGAATCACGACCCCAGTGGGATTCTTTATTTAATAAGAAACAAGCAGATCCATCTAATTAATATTTAGAATTAATACTGTTATTATGTAGTTTTAATAAATGATAAAATAATTGAATTGGTCATTTCCAAAACCAATTCCTAAGTGACACAATCAGAACTTTTCAGGGAATCAAACTTTTAAGTCATCATTTGCTTAACGGTTATATGGTGTTTCATTAAAGAGGAAATAAATTAAAAAAATTAAAAAATCTTAAATTATTTGAGTGTTCTGTTTAGTCCCTCTGGATGAAGGGTTCATGTTCAAAAAATATGGAAAATAGAGACAAAATAAAAAATCTCCGTACATTTTGAGATTTTTTAATTTTTTAATTTTATTTCTTGTGAAACACCACTATAACCCGTTAAATAATAATTCCTTTGTTTAATATGGTTTTGATTATAACCAACACCCGCTCTTAAACTTATTGGTTACTGACTTTATCGTTTAAGCAATGAACGACGACTTCGTGGGCACCATGTTTGAAGAGGAAGGAATCTGCTTGACGTGCACGTTTTTTACTGCAGATTATGGGTTGACGCCTTTTAAGAAAGTGTTCAGCAACATGTGCAAAACATATTTGGAAAAATCTTGACTTATGCGGTTTTTTGAAATGACCGATTCAATTATAATCTAATTATGTTTACTAGATTGGCGTCAAAAATAAATTTCTTTATGATTTTTTGGTAAAAATGATGATTATAATATGGGGTCGCGGAAATTTTTTTAGGTATAATGTGGTCATGAATGAAAAAAATGTTTAAGAAGCGCTGTTCTAAAGAGTCTTTTTCTTATAGTGCCATGCCCGAACGGGCGTCGGCTCCTCTGCACATATACCTGTTCTGAGTGTGTTTAGCTGTTTTTTTTATATTGATGTGAGAAGGAGATACACCAGAAGGTCTATCCCTAAAGGCCTGTATAGGCTGGCCCTTCCATCGTGAAAAGAACAGAATAGAAGGAAAGAAGCCGGGATCACGAGCCAAATTTCAGAAAGTTAGATACAATCCAATTTACTAAGTTTTAGGGCTTCTAGCAGTGGTAAATTCTCCGATCGATAAATTAGGTTTTTTTTAATTTATCTCTTACTTAATTTTTTTCCAGACCCTATACTTACAGAAAAAATGTCTGGGTATAGCCGGGAATCGAACCCGAGACCTCCGGGTTGCCAGCCAGATATGCTGACCATTACACCAGGGAGGCCGTTTTGTAGATAAACGGGACCTACTTTTTAACACCGGTTCTGAACGGCTAGTTTCGAGGTTGACTAGGCAATTATACTCTTGGTAGTTTGCCATTGCTTTCCAAGAGGACGGCTGCAAATATCTTCCGAGACTCAGTCTCGAACTGCTACCACTTCAGGACAGCGGCCCGGCACTCTGACCAGTGACCCATAGTCGCCGCTGAAGAGTAGCTGTACATAATTTAGTCACAGATTGGCGAAGAAATATAGAATTTTGATTCTTCGATCCTACCTTTCATTTTGGATCACTTATTTTTGCATTTGTAGAGGAGTGATAACTCGATTACTTATTTTCATCACAAATATTTAATAAATTTTAAATAATGAAAACTCTGGGTATTTCGTTCCCGAGTTGACGTGCATAAGACCAGATTCGTTTTAAAATCGCTTTATAAATAAGTATTTTGTTTTTTAACGCCGGTTGGGATTTTCTTCCTATAAGCCAGTACATTCTTTTGTATTTACAGTTTATTTGGTTGCGTTTGGAGTCTATGTGGGCTTTCCATGTGAGTCTCGAGTCTAAGATTAAGCCAAGATATTTCACAGAGCTACTATTAGGGATGATTTTAGAGTTTAAATAAACGGGTGGACATGTAATTTTTTTGTTTGTAAATGTGATATGAGTTGATTTTTGTTCGTTTATATGGATTCTCCATTTTTTTAACCAGTGTTGTAAGGTGTCTAGTTGTTCTTGGAGACGATTGGAAACTGCGTCTGGGTCGTCATTTATGACAAGTAAAGCAGTATCATCCGCATAGGTAGCAACGAAAGTGTCCTCCAGGATTGGAATATCAGCTGTATATATAGTATAAAGTAAGGGCCCCAAAATGCTTCCTTGAGGAACTCCTGCTCGAATTTGATGGAATTTCGAAAAGTCATCTTCAATCTTTACTTGGAAGTAGCGATCTTCAAGATATGATTTTAATATCCAGTAGTAATGATCAGGGAATAGTTTTTTTATTTTATAGAGAAGTCCAGGATGCCACACTTTATCGAATGCCTGTCTGACATCCAGGAACACTCCAGAACATATTTTTTTCTTCCAAGGTTGTTTCGATGATATTTACGATTCTGTGGATCTGCTCGGATGTTGAATGGTGATGTCGAAATCCGAATTGATGATGAGGTAGTATTTCATCCATTTCGATTTCAGCCTTTAATCGTAGTTGAAGAAGTTTCTCAAAAATCTTAGAAGTTTGTGGTAGCAGACTGATTGGGCGGTATGAAGAAACTTCAGATTCCTTTTACCCGGCTTAAGAATCATGATTATGTAAGCAAACTTCCACTGGGTTGGAAAATATCGTGTTTTTTAAAATGGCATTAAATATTTCGGAGAGTAGAGTTAGTCCCTTTTTCGGAATTTTTTTAAAATTTCAATCGTAATTAGGTCGTATCCAGGAGATTTTCTTCTATTTGGTTCATGTTTTAAGAAATTTTCTATTTCTTTTGTTGTAAAGGGTCGAATTATTGATATCTGAAGCAAAAATATTCATTAAGATTAAAATAAATATCGATATATGTAGAAGGTACTTGTAATTTTCTCCCAATACAAATACATTCGCTCCAGCCAATTCCTCACAAGCCCGTCAGTTCAGAAGTAACCAACGAGGCAGACCACGCATTTGAGTGGCTTATTTTTGCATTTATAGTCGTTCAGTATCCTCAAGAGCAACTCACATAATTTACTCTAGATCGGATAAAAAAACACAGAATTTTGATTTTTTTTTGACCCCTCCCCCTATTTTAGGTGGTTAATTTTTGCATTTTTATCCGTTCAATGTCCATTAGAGTAACCGTAAAAAATATGACTCAGATCATAGATAGAAACAAGAGCTTAATGCATCAAGCAGAGGACAAACTTGTTTCTCTTTTAATCAACAACTCTGCTACTCTCGGTAAAATAAAAACTTTTCAATGACTCAGATCGGTCAAAAATATAGATTTTTCATTTTTTTGACCCTGACCCCATTTCGAGTGACTGATATTTGCATAAATAATGTTTTCTGCATTTTTGAACTTGAAGCTACAAAGCTAGAAATCCCATAATCTAATATTAGTTCTCGGCATTGGAAATACAAACATTTTAGCACAAGAAGGAACTTTCTACGCCTTTTAGTTTTTTTTTTTAAAGTTAGGCGAGTTTATGAATCCAGAGATAAACAAAGTATGATCGTGAAAGAAAGTTAGCTGTTCTATCAAGGGGGCAGCGCTGTCTTGAAACCCCAGGTTAGCTCACGTAGCCATTCACGGACGCTTTAATTTTAGGAAAGACATTTCATCTTGTATTTGAGGCTTAAACCCAAGGCACTTTCTCTGCCATCCTAAACCCCCTAATCAAATTTCACCTATCGAGTAGAAACACAAACAACCAACTCCGAATAACTATGTTCTCCTGGTGGATAATTCTGGAACCACTCCAAAGATCTCGATAAATTTTGAACAAACAACACCTCCCGTTGACTGGTTATACTCTCTCAAACAATCACAACCAATAAAAGAATCCCAACCAAAGAAATTGTCGACCCTAGAGAAGAAACTACATTTCAACAAACATAAGCATCTGGGTAATCTGAATACCGACGAGGTATTCCTGCAAGACCTAAAAAATGCTGTGGGAAAAAGGTTAAATTCACACCTAAAAACATAACCCCAAACTGTACCTTTAGTCAAAGTTGATTTAAACCCAACCCCGTAAAAAGAGGGTATCACTGGATAAACCCCGCCATAATGGCAAACACAGCCCCCATTGAAAGAACGTAGTGAAAATGAGCCACTACGTAGTACGTGTCATGGAGAACAATATCAATGGATGAATTAGCCAAAACCACTCCCGTTAAACCCCCAATGGTGAATAAAAATAAGAAACCCATCGTTCATATCAAGGAAGGTCTGAACTGCAATTGCGAACCGTGTAAAGTAGCCAACCAGCTAAAAATCTTGATCCCCGTTGGCACGGCAATAATTATAGTGGCTGAGGTAAAATAAGCTCGGGTATCCACGTCCATCCCTACCGTAAACATGTGATGGGCCCACACGACGAACCCCAACAAACCAATTGCTATTATAGCATAAATTATCCCCAGAGCCCCAAAAGCTTCCCTCTTCCCTCTTTCCATGCAAATAATGTGAGAAATCATCCCGAATCCGGGTAAAATTAAAATATAAACCTCAGGGTGCCCAAAAAATCAAAATAAATGTTGATAGAGAATAGGGTCTCCCCCTCCCGCAGGGTCAAAAAAAGATGTATTTAAATTCCGGTCTGTCAAAAGCATAGTGATAGCCCCTGCCAACACTGGTAAAGAAAGTAACAATAAAAGAGCAGTAATGGCTACAGATCACACAAATAATGGTATTCGTTCCAATTTAAGACCTGAGGGGCGCATGTTAATCACCGTTGTAATAAAATTAATTGCCCCTAAAATGGATGAAACCCCCGCCAAGTGCAATGAAAAAATTCTCAAATCCACCGAAGCCCCTGCGTGAGCGATAGCCCCCGACAGGGGAGGGTAGACCGTCCAACCCGTTCCTGCCCCTCTGTCTACCATTCTCCCAGAGAGCAAAAGTATAAGCGAAGGAGGTAGTAACCAAAAACTTATATTATTTATTCGAGGAAAGGCCATGTCAGGGGCTCTCAGCATCAGGGGTACCAATCAATTCCCAAAACCTCCAATCATAATAGGCATTACCATAAAAAAAATCATTACGAAAGCGTGGGCCGTAACAATTACATTATAAATTTGATCGTCTCCAATTAAAGCTCCAGGTTGTCCCAACTCTGCTCGAATCAACAAACTCAATGAAGTCCCTACTATCCCTGATCAAGCCCCAAATACAAAATATAAGGTCCCAATATCCTTATGATTCGTTGAAAATAATCATTTTTGCAGTAGAGGAATGGCCGATTAAACGCGATAGGCTGTAAATCTATTCATGGGATATCTCATCACCCTTCCTCTAGGAGGAAAGCAGTCGTCAGTCTTTGTAGTCAAACTAAATGATTTTAAATTGCAAATTTAAAGGTGGTTCAGGGACCCTAAGGCTTACAAATTCAAATCTGCATTTCAAGCTTTGAAGGCCAAAAGTTTTTTCTTAACTTAAAGCCTTTGAACTATAATCACATAATCAAGCAACCCAACAACCCTGTTGCATTTATCCCTACCAACCAGACCCCCCCAACAATGGAATATTTTTTTTCAAAAACAAGAATTTTCTCCACCTTGGGTGTCTCATTCACATGCATGAAAATTACAAATACCACCCGGAAATAATAGTACAAAGTAATTAAGGTAGTTAAGACCATAAAAATTACCAAAAAAAATTCCCCACTTTCAATCAAGCCACCCACAACAATTCACTTGGGGAAAAACCCTAAAAATGGAGGCAACCCTCCCATTGATAACAACCCAATGAATAAGCCCAATTTGGTTGTTCTTGGTATTGCACTTTTAGACCACAAATGGGGCAGATGGTAACAACCTTCTAAATTCAACACCCAAATCACTGAAATAGTTATTAAACTGTATACAAAAAAATACACCCACCATAAGTTGCCCCCCAGCATCAAAGCCCCACCCATTCAACCAATATGGGTGATGGACGAGTAAGCTATTAATTTAGCAAGGGACGTTTGAATTAAACCTCCCAAACCCCCCACTAACACAGAGACAATTACTAACCCACCCATTCCACCTCTGCTTAATGGTAGGGTTCTTATCAAACTTAAGGGAGCAATTTTTTGTCAAGTTAATAGGATTGCTTGATTTTTTCAATTCAGGTTTTCTATGATGCTGGGAAATGATCAAACTTCCCCCTAATCGCTTCCACTCGACCTCCGTGAAAACCACCACAAACAACACCATGATTGAAGCCACGGCTTGTACTAAAAAGTATTTAATCCCAGCTTCGGCCCCTATTACATTCCTCTCCCCCACCACCAATGGAATAAATGACAACATATTCAACTCTAAACCAATCCAAGCATTAAATCAAGACGATGCACTCAACACTAACAATGTCCCCCCTACCAAAGTGGTCAAAAACCCCGCTTTGTACATTCCTCTTGTTATTAAAGAGGAAAGGACTTCATACCTTCATGCGTGGGGTATGAACCCAGTAGCTTGAGATTTAGCTTACCTTTTTGCACCCTAGTGTACGATGCACTTTAATTTTTGATATTAACAGTAAAAGTTTGATTCTTTTGAGTGCAAGATAAAGATGAAAATCACATTATTCACCCTATCAAGGTGACCCTTTTTGTCAGGCACTTTATCGTACCAAGGGTATTGTACGTGTAACAACTTCTTCTCCACTTTTAAAGATTACATTCAAATATTAACTTCAAATATTAACTTCTAGGGCTCAACCCATAAACAAAATACAATCAAACCTCTCCAACCGTTTTCTATGTTGTAAATTTTCGTTACTAACAGCCTCTTTTAAGCCAAACCATCGACCCTGGGTTAGACTTGATTAGTAGTAACTTTGCTTTGTACACTTGAAACCCTCCCATGGAATTCCTTTAGTACCACCCCTTTTTTATAGAAATTTTTTATCTAAATAATTTATTTAAAGTAAACTTCAAGTCAAACAACACCGGCATAGTTGGGCAAGATACGTAGTCTGTACCTTTGACGTCATGGAATTTTAACCCCTTAACCCACAAACCCATTGATCAATTCTAATCTCATTGGTGGGGGCCAATTAAATTTCTTTCAACCTGTTGGGTATAATGCATCCACTAGAGAATCATTGTAAAAACATTGAATGGTTTTTACGTAGCCAATTAATCACGTTAACGTATCGATTGAAACCCGTATCGGGGGATATGGAGTTCACCTCTGGCATCTTCTTTTTTTAAAAAAAAACATAAACTTCATTCGCACAATAACTCCTCTTAATAATTCTCCAACCCGTATACCTAATATATGTATATGTTTTTACCGTTCATAAGCTTGGGGGAACTTATTGACAGGTATTCACACATGGATCTCCCGGGACTTTGTTATTTTCCAGTTTTTTCAACCCGCATGCGTCCCTATACGTGCAACCGTGTTATTACCGTTCATTAAGCTTGGGGAACTTATTGACAGGTATTCACACATGGATCTCCCCGGGACTTTGTTATTTTCCAGTTTTTTCAACCCACATGCGTCCCTATACGTGCAACCGTGTTACTACCGTTCATAAGTTTGGGGGAACTTATTGACAGGTATTCACACATGGATCTCCCCGGGACTTTGTTATTTTCCAGTTTTTTCAACCCGCATGCGTCCCTATACGTGCAACCGTGTTACTACCGTTCATAAGTTTGGGGGAACTTATTGACAGGTATTCACACATGGATCTCCCCGGGACTTTGTTATTTTCCAGTTTTTTCAACCCGCATGCGTCCCTATACGTGCAACCGTGTTACTACCGTTCATAAGCTTGGGGAACTTATTGACAGGTATTCACACATGGATCTCCCCGGGACTTTGTTATTTTCCAGTTTTTTCAACCCGCATGCGTCCCTATACGTGCAACCGTGTTACTACCGTTCATAAGTTTGGGGGAACTTATTGACAGGTATTCACACATGGATCTCCCCGGGATTTTGTCGTTTTCCAGTTTTTTCAACCCGCATGCGTCCCTATACGTGCAACCGTGTTACTACCGTTCATAAGTTTGGGGGAACTTATAAATTGGTGGTTCACACAAATCTCCCCTCCAGGATTTTATTTTTCGTAATATAAATGAACACTGTACCCTAATCCTTTAATTCTGACCTTTTTTTAAAAATCCTGATAATTTCACCTTATAATTTTTTACCAATATTTGAACAAACCAATTTTAACCTATTGTAGTTTAAACTCTTTAAAAATTTAGGGGGGAAATTTTTTAGTTTGTGTCCATTTATTGTAAAAAAAAAATGCAAAATTTTACCCCCCCCTTAACCAAATCTATCATAACCTTGTAATCCGGGTTTAACAAGACATATTAACTTTTATTACCCACCCCCACCCTTTTTATTAGTAAAATGCGAAATTTAAACTTGTTTATGATAAAATCTAACTTCAGAGTTAAAAATTGATCACAAAATCCTTAATTTTTGATGCCCTTTTGTCATTCATATAAATTATTTATAAATTAATAACATTAATTATAAATGCTTATACTGGTAATTTATATAAACTTTAAGTATATGTCTGAGAATACTAATATAAAATATATAAAAAGAGAAAGAAAGAAAAAATATAATAATAAAATATTTATATAAAATATAACATATTTACAAAATATATAGTTTATATAAAATTATATATATATTTAATTATTTTATAAACAATTATTTCATAGAGAGATTATTATTAGGTTTTAATTATTTTTAAAATTTAAAAAGTTTAATTTACATTTAAGAATTCTATGATTATAATAAAAAAATATTTATAACTTATATGTATATAAATAATTTATTGAATATATATAGAATAAATTAAATTATATATGTATATATAAATATATATATATATATAAATATATATATATATATATATATATATACATATATATATAAATACATGTATATATGTCTTATACATGTATATACATGTATATAAAATATATATAAATATATAAATATATAAATATATAAATGTATAGACATATTAATATTATATACATATAAATTTATATATATATATATATATATATATATATATATATATATATACATATATATATATATATATATATATATATATATATATATATATATATATATATATATATATATATATATATATGTATATATATATATACATACATATATATATATATATATATATATATATATATATATATATATATATATATTATATTATATATATATATATTATTTATTGTAATTATTATTGTTTTCATTATTATTATAAATTATGATTATAAATGATAAAATCGTGTTTATAACATAATTTAAATTATATGTTTAATCAAAGTAAAAATTATTAAATTATTATATTAAATAATTATTAATTTAAAATAGATAGTTATATAAATTCATATGCTTTCTAAAGCTTTTATTTTATTTCATATATATATATATATATTGGATCAAATTTATTAGTTATTAAATAATCCAATTAAACATGTATTAATGATTATGATTTTAAAGGTTTAGTATATTAATGGTAATTTTTATTGAAAACAAATTCTCATAGATATAACTTAATTAATATTATATTATTCATTAATATTATACGCAGATAAATCTGCGTATATAGATCAATTAAAAATTTATTGAAAAAATAAAACATACATTTACTTTATTATAACATATCTTAATTTATTAGTTTGTTGAAATATTTAAGTTATTGTAGTTTCATATAAATTATATTTATCAATATAAAAAAAAAAAAAATCCTTTGAAATATTTTATAATTAATATATGGATTTAAAAATTATGTATTTGTTTGATTATATTTAACTTACTGGATTGATAGGTTTATGAATCAATATATATATATATATTAAATAATTTTAAAGTAAATTTGCCGGGGGGGGAAAAATTGGAAGTGTGGGGGGGGGGTTCCTCTGGGTTATTTTTGAAAGGAAGTTGTTCATTAATCACTATTAAAATTATTTCTTTTTTTTTGTTGTGAAGTTTGGGATTATTTAAATTGAATTCAATATAAAGAGTAGAGAGGATCCGCTTTACGTAGGAAATACATATAATTCAATTTAGTTTTGGTTGAAAAATTGGGTTTATCGTTGTTTTACATGCCACTGAAGGGTGGGGGAAATTTAAACTAGAAGTTATAAATTAATTTCTAAATCGCAGTAAGTAGTTTTTTATATTTAACGAAAGTTAGAAAAAGCAAACGTTGTTAGGTTTGGCTTAAGGCGTGCCAGCTGCCGCGGTTATACGTAGGAACCAACTCAATTCATACGGAAGGAAAAGGTAGAAGTAGTAATAATCAATAAAATCGGAAAGGGACGGATGAAATTGAAATGGTTTCGTTAATTTGAGAAGTTTGAACCTTGAAAGCATTGATAAGAAAAAGGGATTAGATACCCCGTTATTCAATGTGAAAAGAATTTTTAGTAGTAAAAGTTAAGGACTTGAAACTAAAAGAAAATGGCGGTATTACAGCCTGTTTGGAGGAACTTGTTTCGTAATCGACGATCCCCGTGCAATGTGCTGTATTTGAAGGTATGTATACCGTTGTCGTCAGAAAATCTTAATTAAGGAATTTTCGATAATCTGGGATTTATCGTAAGTCAAATCAAGGTGCAGCTGATAATACAGAGAGAATGAGTTACAATAAATTAAATTTATACGGAGCCTTGATTGTAAAAAAAGAGTAGAAGGCGGATTCAAAAGTAAATTTTCAAAATAAAGGAAAGTTGAGTGAAGCTCTGAAATATGCACACATCGCCCGTCGCTCTCATACAAAAATTGAGATAAGTCGTAACAAAGTAGAAGTACCGGAAGGTGCTTCTAGAATGTTTAGTTGGAGCTAGAAGAGCGTAACATTTACACTGTTGAAGTTTTGTAAAATCAAACTACTAAAAATTAATGAATTACATCAAACGTGCAAGGGAAGGGTCTTAAAAATTTTCATTAGTAATGTGAACGTGGAAAGAGTAGTGATAGAGAATTAGTACTGTAAAGGAAATTAGAAAAATTAATTTAAAAGAAGAAATAATTATTTCGTACCTTTTGTGTCAGGGTTTATCAACTAAAAGATCACGATTGATTTATCCCGAAGTAAAAATGGGCTATTTTAATGGTATTTCACAGTAACATATGTGTGTAAAACGTTAAAATAGGGACGAAAAGTTAATCAAATTTTACGATATCTGGTTACTCTAGAAATAAATGCAATTTAATTAAGTCGAAAACGATAATTGATAAATCAAGAATTGAGGCTTAGTAAAACTAATAAAGGCTTACCTTTATTATTAAATTACAAACAAACAAAACCAAAGGGGAAATTGGGCTTGAGGGTGGCCTTATATAGGAGTTTTTCATCAATATAATCGAGAAAATAACCTTTTTTTGTTGGTTTTAAGGTGGTATAGAAGTCTCAGAACGGAACAAATAAGTTCTGGGGACAATGATGAAATAAGTAGAAAATTAGTGGAGACGGTGGTTGAAGGAAAATTTTATCAAAGGAACTCGGCAAACCCGAGTAGCCCAACTGTTTACCAAAAACATTGCCCTTTGAGACGTATAAAAGGTAAGGTCTGCTCACTGATTCAATTTTTAAAGAGCCGCGGTATTCTGACCGTGCGAAGGTAGCATAATCAATAGTCTTTTAATTGATGGCTGGAATGAACGATTCAATGAGGTTTAAGCTGTCTCCGAGAAAAAGAGTTGAATTTTATTTTTTTGTAAAAAAAGCAAAAATAAGTTTAAAAGACGAGAAGACCCTATAGATTTTCACTACAGACCCAATTTCTTGGGAGGGAAAATTAATCTTTAAGAGATTGAAAGGTATTTTGGTTGGGGCGACAGGAAAAGAGATTTAGCTTTTCTTTAAAGGCAATACAAATATGTAAACGAAGGATCCAACCTGGTTGGAAAAAAGAAGAAAATACCTTAGGGATAACAGCGTAATTTTTCTTTGAGGGAGTTCATATCGACAAAAAAGGTTGCGACCTCGATGTTGGATTAAGAGTAACCTGGGGTGCAGAAGTTCCAGGATTGGGTCTGTTCGACCTTTGGAATCTTACATGATCTGAGTTCAGACCGGCGTGAGCCAGGTCGGTTTCTATCTTTAAATAATAACAACAATTTAGTACGAAAGGACCGGTTGATGAAAATGTTTTTTTTTGAATGGAAAAAGTTAATAGATATAAAAAGCAAGCAACCTTGGCAGAATAGTGCTGTAGATTTAGAATCTATGAATGCAACAGGGTGTTGCAGGTTGTATTGTCATTACAAGATGAATTGATAAGAGTTGTGAGAATTGTCCTTTTAGTAGTGGGAGTTTTAATTGGGGTGGCCTTTTTTACTTTGCTGGAGCGAAAAATTCTTGGTTACATTCAAGAGCGAAAAGGTCCTAACAAAACTGGGGTAATGGGTCTTTTGCAACCCTTCAGTGATGCTATTAAACTGTTTACAAAGGAAAATACAAATCCAGCATTGTCAAATTATTCGGTTTATTACCAAGCCCCTGTGGTGGCGTTTTTTTTTAGATTGATCTTATGAAGTACAATACCTCTGACGTTTGGGGTTTTCAATTTTCAATGGGGGGTGTTGTTTTTTTTAAGTGTGACCAGATTGGGAGTTTATAGAGTTATGGCATCCGGGTGAGCTTCTAACTCCAATTATGCTCTTTTGGGGGTTCGGGCGTTAGCCCAAACCATTTCTTATGAGGTAAGTTTGGCTTTGATTTTATTATTTTTTGTGGGGTTAACGAGAACTTTTAAATTGGGGAGCTTTTTCGAATTTCAACAATACGTGTGGTTTGTGGGGGTGGGGGCCCCTTTGGCCGTTTGTTGGTTGATTTCCAGACTAGCAGAAACCAATCGAAGACCATTTGATCTTGCCGAAGGTGAATCAGAGTTAGTATCGGGGTTTAATGTTGAATACAGAGCGGGGGGCTTTGCTTTAATTTTTTTAGCTGAATATTGTAGAATTTTATTTATAGGGATGTTCTTTAGTGCTATGTGTTTGGGAGGTGTCCGGGAGGCATTAGATTATTTCTTACTTTTGGTGGGGGCCAGAGTAGTATTTATTTGGGCTCGGGGTACGCTACCCCGGTTCCGTTACGATAAGTTGATGGGGTTGACGTGAAAAGGATTTTTACCCATTGCATTGAGTTTTATAATTTTTATGTTGGGGGTTGTTTAAGGAGAAACAATGGGGGGTTGTTTCTCGGGTCCTGAGAAACAAAATATCGAGCAAATCGTTAAGATATTGAAATCTTGTTTTTTGATTTCAAGTCCAAGGTTCCAAAACCAAACTAGACGATTGCCTAAGGTTAGATCCAGAATCCCAAAGTTTGGTGATTGGAGGAGTAATTGAGGGTAATAAAGAAAGAGTACAGAACCGTTAGGATTTGACCTGTAAGAATGTACGGGGGTTCGACGGGACGAGCTCCAATTCAAGTGAGTAGAATAACAATAATAACCATGGATCAGAAGAGGCTTTGATTCAGAGGGTAAAATTCAATTCCTTGAGCTCGGGAGACATTCAAAAATGGCAGAGCAAATAAAATGGCAATTGATATAACAAGAGCTACTACACCCCCCAATTTGTTGGGGATAGATCGTAAAATTGCATAGGCGAAAAGGAAGTATCATTCGGGTTGAATATGCACGGGTGTGACTAGGGGGTTGGCCGGGATAAAATTGTCTGGGTCACCCAGGGCGTAGGGTGATAATAACGTCACTGTTCTCAATAAAAATAAAGTTACAATAAATCCAAAACTGTCCCTGGAAGAAAAATATGGATGAAAGGGAATCCTGTCAATGTTTCTATTCACCCCAAGGGGGTTGTTTGAACCTGTTTGGTGCAGGAAGAGAAGGTGGATAAGAACTAAAGCAGTAACTACAAATGGGAGTAAAAAATGGATCGTAAAGAACCGGGTAAGTGTTGCGTTGTCGACAGCGAAACCCCCTCAAATTCACTCAACGATTCTGGTACCCAAATAAGGGATTGCGGATACTAAGTTGGTAATAACAGTGGCCCCTCAAAAAGATATTTGTCCCCAGGGTAGGACATATCCCATAAAGGCTGTACCTATAACCATGAACAAAATTAAGACCCCTACGGTTCAGGTTTCAAGAAGTACGTAAGAACCGTAATACATACCTCGACCAATGTGTAAGTACAGGCAAACAAAAAAAACTGAAGCTCCATTGGCGTGGAGGGTGCGCAAAAGTCAACCGTAGTTAACATCGCGACAAATGTGAACTACGCTAGCGAAGGCATAATCAATATGGGCAACATAGTGTATGGCCAAGAAAAGGCCTGTAACAATTTGGACCCCCAAACACATTCCCAATAGGGAACCAAAATTCCATCAAGCTGAGATGTTGGCTGGGCTGGGTAAATCCACCAAGGAACCATTGACAATTTTCAATAAAGGGTGAGACTTACGAAAGGGTTGGAACATTAAAAATTATACATGGGAGCGAAGGGGGCCTGCTTTTGCATTAATTATTTTGGCTACAATCAGGAGGGCCAGAAGGAGGTACCAAGCCAAAGTCAAGGTTACCCCCAAAGTTGGGAGATTGTAAAATGAGGTCAGGAATGTGGCAGGGGTAAAATTAGAAGAGCTCAGGCACTCCGATAGGGGGAAAGCTGATCAGGAAAAGGATCTTTTTAGGGAGTAGAAAAGGGGTCAAGATAAACCTCCACACACAAGGCCAAAAATCATGAATGCGGATACCGAAAGAGTAACTCTGGGGGTAAATAGTTCATTTCTGGCCAATCTTGTGACGTAAAGAAAGAGGACCAATATACCCCCCAAAAGTACCAAAAATAGCACGTATCTTAATCAGAAAGTTTGAGAAACCAGTCCCGAGAGTAGGGACAAGCAAAAAGTTTGCACGAGGAGAATTAACCCTATAGCCAAGGGGTGAGTGGCATTAATAAATAAATACACCAAACTGGCACTCAAACCAAAAAGAAGGATTTTTACCATTATTCCACAAGGGGTAGTTTAGGAGAAAATTTCAGCTTTGGAGGTTGAAGACGTAAGGTTTACTCCCTTGAAGTTTAAAGGACAGAGAGTCCAAAGGCGATTTACAAGACCACTATTTTCTTTAAATTATTTAAACAAGCAATGTTCAACCAATTAGCAGTATTGGGTTTGGTGAGCTGAGGGGGGGGGTTGGTTTTAGGGGGGGTAATGATGGTAGCCTCTTGGCGTAAACATTTGTTGACCACTTTGTTGAGCTTGGAGTTTACGGTTTTGGGTTTGTTTTTATGAGTAAGCTGGGGTTTAATTTTAAGCAGGGGGGGGATTTTCTTTAGAATTGTGTTTTTAGCTTTATCAGTTTGTGAGGGAAGATTGGGCTTGGCAATTTTAATTACCATGGTTCGGGCCCACGGGAACGATTACTTTCAGGGTATTAGTGTCTTATAATTCAATTAATGTTGAAACTGCTTTTATGCGGGGGCGGGTTGTTCGTGGCCAGATTCCTAAGGAAGAGTTGATGAATGATTACTGGTTGAACAATGGTGTTGACTTTAGGGGTGGTGTTAGGTGCTCCGGGAGGAGGTCTTAATGGGGAAATTGGGGCAGGATTTGGGTTGGATCTATTGGGATTTAGTTTGATTTGGTTGAGCGTATGGGTCACTGCCTTGATGTTTGTGGCTAGAGCAAAGGTCAAGCATGAGGAGGACTATCCCCAAGTGTTTGCGGGTTTGGGGTTGGGGTTAATGACTATTTTAATTATGACGTTCGCGACTACCAATATGATGGTTTTTTACGTTAGCTTTGAGGCGAGATTGATCCCCACGTTGTTATTAATTTTAGGGTGGGGGTACCAACCAGAGCGTATGCAAGCTGGTCTCTATTTGATAATATATACATTATTTGCTTCTTTACCATTGTTGGGGGGAATTTTAGCGTTAGGGGAAATGGCCATGACTTACCAGTTTGCGATGAGTTGAAAATGTCAAAGAGAGAATTTATACCTGTATTTGAGTTTGATTATGGCATTCATGGTAAAAATGCCCATGTTTCTAACACACTTGTGATTGCCGAAGGCACATGTGGAGGCTCCGGTAGCTGGTTCGATAATTTTGGCTGGGGTTCTTTTGAAGATGGGGGGGTATGGGTTGATACGGGTAATGCCGTTTGTGACCCCCGTGGCTAGTCGGCTGAATTTCGGTTGGGTTGCACTGAGTTTGGTAGGGGGGGTGACTATCAGAAGATTGTGTTTGCGACAAACGGACATAAAAAGTTTGGTTGCCTATTCTTCGGTAGCCCACATGGGGCTGGTACTCATAGGTCTGATGACTTTGACTTGTTGGGGGATCAGAGGGGCTCTGACAATAATATTAGCACATGGTTTATGTTCTTCGGGGTTGTTTGCTCTGGTGAACGTAGTATACGAGCGCTCCGGGAGTCGAAGTTTATTGATCAATCGAGGGTTGTTGAATTTTATACCTAACATGACCATGTGGTGGTTTCTCAGTGGTATGTAACTATGCTTATAATATTATCAATTGTGAAATGGCGATAATCGTGAAATACGTCAAATCGTTAACTACTTAATATGTAATCTTTTTTAGCTGCTGCTTATAGACTTTACTTGTATGCCTACAGACAGCACGGGAGCGTCTATTCGGCGTCTTTTGCGGTTGCAGGTGGGAATGCGCGAGAGTTCTTGCTGATGGGGTTGCATTGAATTCCATTGAATTTGTTGATCGTAAAGAGAGAGTTGGGGTTTACATGGTTGTGTCTTGGTAGTTGAAGCAGAATAAAACGATGGTTTGTGGTGCCGTAGATGAGAAATTCTCCCAAGGCCGTGAAGGATATTTATGAAGGAATGGGAAAATTGAGCGGGGGGGTGTTGTTGGGGGTAAGAAGTTTAAGAGCTGTGGGGGCCTTATATTGCGGGGGGAAGGGGTTAACCGTGGGGGGGGAATGGGAGGTGATAAATTTCAACACCTCCGGTGTGATGATGTTGATTTACTTAGATTGGATGGCTTGTGTGTTTTTAAGAGCCGTAACTTTAATTTCTGGATCGGACTGGTAGAAATTTTAATTGAATGTAATAGAAGAGCAGCCCAGGGGGTAGGGAGGAAAGAAAAAATTAACACATATCAAATAGAGGTGTAATTTATTGGAATCCTTCCTCCTTTCCTTTCAAACCGAAAACCAAAAACAATTTTTCTATGCCTTTGCTAAAAAAGAAGAAAGTTTTGAACACTACTGTGAAGAGAAGAAGGAAGCATTTTATTTGTTTCATTCATTGACCCTTTGAAACCCTGAAAAAGGAGGAAAAGAATCCTCCGAAACGTCGGTTTGAAAGGAAAGGAGGAAGGATTCCAATAAATTACACCTTATTTGATATGTGTTAATTTTTTTCTAACACCTCTACCCCTGGAGCTGCTTTCCATTACATTCAATTACTATCTTTAGTTTTTAAAGTTGAGAATTATTTAAATAACGCTATATGAAATTAATATTATTTAAAAATTTTACATTATCTAATCAAAATAAATCAATAACTACTTTATGATTAAAATAACAATTTTTTTTAGTTTTTTTATTCAGGATTTGGATTTAAATATTTTTTTATTTCTGCTTTGGCTGAAGGCCATCTTACGACTTTATCGTGTCTGGACTCTCGTAAAAATAAAATAAAATTTATTATTTACTCAAATAGTTTTTCAGGGTCCTAAATTGTAACTGGGCAAAATTTGGTCAGAATCAAACAAAGAGATCAAATTTTTAAAAACCACCCCCTAATTTTTAGTCACATTTCAAACAAAATCTAATCTTAATTTTGGGTTGTTATCGTTCATCTTTGAAAATAATTAGGCTGGATATTGGGATCTTGGACTTGAGAAAATAATTAAATCTAAATTTCAAAAAGTTGCCTTTTGTTAGTACTCACAGCACCACCGTCATGCGCAACACTGAGCAACTTGTTAAATTTCAAGATATTTTTCTTTTTTTAATTTTTCAAAAACAGCATTGTAATATACTTGAAGTTTGCACCCCGTTTGAAGCCACAAGTTCATTGGCAAATTGTCTCTAATGATGTTTCCCAATTCGTATATATGTGATGTTAAACGATCAATTTTCCAGATAGTTATCTTAATCTCTAAATTCAAAAATCTAGCTCTTGTATTAGAGAGTATATCACTAACTTCATTCTTGAATGGATGTTCATCAAGACATATCATGTAAGCATAGTCGACCATATTGAAAATATGTTTATCCATTAGATCTACACCTTAATATAATTTTTGAAATTTAGCTTTTAATCATTTTCTCAAGTCCAAGATCCCAATATCCAGCCTAATTATTCTAATCTTAATCTCAAAATAAAAGTGTTAGCAGTCTACTCATGAACATTTTCAACAACAAGACCCAAGTAGAAAAAGTTGATAAAATTAGAGTTATTTATGAGATGGTCTGCGACACATGTAAAAATGATAAAAAAAAGCCCATAAATATAGCTATTGATGAAACATCAAGACTTTTGGGGCAGACAAAAAGGTGTCATGGATCAATGGAAATAAATTAGTTTCCGCTTTGTCCATTCATGTTATCGATAATAAACATATAGTTTCGATTTCGAAGGCACAAGAATTCTGGACTACGAAATGAATTGGACAAAAATAAAAATAAAAGTGTCACTGTATATAATATTATTAAAAAATTTTAATGACTTCGTGAATTTTAAAATGAAATCAGAGAATATTTCAGAGTGCTACTGTGTCATTGTTGTGATTATTTTTTCTTGGATTATGGGCTTGGACAGTTATGAATGTTAAGAAAAATGTATTAAAGAGGTTCATGTATAGATGTATGTGTATTAGTATAAAAATAAATTAGTCCTTCTTAATGTATTTTTAGAATACATCAAAATATTATGAGAGATTTAGTTAATTGAAAATTTGATTGTAAAATATAATAAAATTTTTTTTAATTGGTTATCAGTTCAAAAAGTCACAAAAGTCAAATTAAAAAAATCTTAAATCATTGACAAGTGTTTGTAAATTATTTATATTGAGATTTATTGAAATATCCATGTTAATAAATTAAGAATAAGTTATATTTGCAGTGTGACAAATTCCAAATCTTGAACGAAATTGTGTGGTTTTATTTTGTGTAATTGTATAAAAAAATCTTATAAAATGTTTCAATTTTCAGTACTTCTTTTGCTTTCATATAAGGAAAAAGCCCTGGTAAATTTGGATCATTCTTGTCGGACCATCGATTGAAAACATCCATAGTATGTGGAATAGCTGTTTGGCAAATTCCACCTTTAATTAATTAGAAATTACCTCCTATCGATTCTTTTATGTCTTTATAATTTACCTTGCATTAAAATCCTTCCTGTCCTTTTTGCAAACTTCATCAGAATTTCTTTCAATTTTTGAATTTAATTTTACAATATTTTGATTTGGGCTCACTTACCGACTTTCAAAAAATTAAATGCGAACAAATAAAATACACTCAAAGTGTATAAAATAATTATTATCTTATTTAGTTACAACTAAACGACGAAATATTAACATGAAATTACTTTTTGAAGTCGGTGCCAAACTAACTATACCTATAAGCGAGCATACCCTCCAAACGTACTAAGTAAGATCCGTCGAGTGCGATTCATAAAAGGTATATGTTTGGCACCAACTTCAAAAAGTAATTTCATGTTAATATTTCGTCGTTTAGTTGTAACTAAATAAGATAATAATTATTTTATACCTTTAGTGTATTTTATTTGTTGCATTTAATTTTTTGAAGTCGGTTTTTATTTTTTCTTAAAAATTATTTTTATTTTTCTCTTTTTAGTGATGTTATTAATAGTGATCATATCATCAGAACTTGACCAAATTAATATGACACCATCCCTAAGACACCCCCTTTCGGATAAAAGAACCATCGAAATCGGTTCATAAACAAAGAGGTTAGGTCTAAACAAACCTAATAAAAAAGGTCTAATACCTATGAAAAAAAATACGAAAAAAAATGGGACCAATCGGAAGCTAGACTGGACCCAATGCAAAAAAATTTTCAAAATCGGTTGAGAATTGGCGGAGATATGAGGTAACATAGGCACAAAAAAAAAAAAAAAAAAAATTCAGTCGAATAGAGAACCTCCTCCTTTTTTGAAGTCGGTTAAAAAGGAAGAGATAAAAAAAAAAACAGAGTATTTTCATAAATTCAGGAGGATCTCTAAATTTTTCAAATTATTATCCGTTAGCAATCAAACATTTCTATAAAAAACATTTTTTTTGTTTTGAAAAGTATAATTGGTTCTCCGAAATGATATAAATTTTTGCATAGTTTCAAGGGACAATTAAAAAAAAAAGAATGATTTTCCGGAAAAGGGTGTGGATAGAAGGTTTGATGTCTCTGCCTGATTTACTTTAAGCATGTCAAAGATCTAGTCTAGACGAGTTTTTGTTGAATAAAAATTGTTCTTGCTGAGGAACTATTAATACATACAAAAAAGGAAAAAATAAAGATGAATTTAGAATCTTTGGAATAATCCATTTCTAAGAGTCTCTCCATAATATAAAATCGAAATAACTCAATGTTAGCTTGCTTATAGTAATAGAATTAGAAGAAATTTAAGATTTTCTTAAAGGACAGGATGATTCATTGTGGAAGATGGTCGATTCCATCTCAGGAACTGGAAGTTTAGGTCACAAGAATTAATTTCTGGCTCCTACCCTCACTCCAAACAAAGCAGTATCCATTTGGGGCGAAGATCTCAAAAATATATTTAAAAAATCTAATATTAAATTTGAAAATAACGAAAATGATGCCGTATTCGATGAAATTTGCAAAAAAACAAAAAAAAAAGACGAAGCTTAAAATAAAATTTCAAAAAATGAAGGGTACTTTTTTGGACAGCATCCTCTCTGGTTGAAAAGTCACCAACCGCCACTGATAAATATTATGTTAGTAAATCTCTCGAATTTTTTCTTTTGGCGTTTAGAAATATCTAAAAAATAAGAGAAAATAATTTCCGTGATGATCTTTTTCTATTTGACTGTTTGTCCGTCTGTCTATCTAGATTTTGAGAACAATACCTCAAGAGTGAAAGTTATTAACAAGTTCCTTTTGGTGTCAAAATATGTATTTAAAAAAAAGAACTGATTGTACTTAATTAATTGGAATACTTTGATTAATTAATTAGTTGGTAATTAGACTTCCACGTGCAAAAAATCTTTAAATTCAGGACAGACAACGAATCTGAGTCTTGAAAAAGTTTTCACTTTTTCACTCTAATTAAATTAAATTATTAGTTTTAATCATTTTTAACCGACTTTCAAAAAGGAGGAGGCTCTTCAATTCAGCTGATTTTTATTTTTGTACTATGTTACTCGATTTCTTCCCCAATTGAGAACCGATTTTGATGATTTTTTTTTTGCATTGGGTCCAATATAGCTCTTCGATTGGTCCCATATTAATTTGGTCAAATCTGCTGATATGATCTATGACAAAATAGCGGAAATCTACAAATTCTTATGAGCAAATAATCGTAATTAAAATAAATAAAATCTTTATATAAAATAAAAAAATAAAATCTTTTATAAAAAAAACAATCTTAAAGTGTTCATTTAAAACAAGTAACGTTTCGAAAAAGAATTTCCCTATTTATGAACGCTTTCTCTTACGAGACGTCCATATAAGAAATTATTATCATAAATCTTTATTGTTGATATCACTCAAAAAAACTTTTAAGAAAAAATAAAACCGACTTCAAAAATTAAATGCAACAAATAACAATACACTAAAAGGTATAAAATAATTATTATCTTATTTAGTTACAACTAAACGACGAAATATTAACACGAAATTACTTTTTGAAGTCGGTGCCAAACATATACCTTTTATGAATCGACACTCGACGGATCTTACTTAGTACGTTTGGAGGATATGACTCGCTTATAAGGTATAGTTGTTTGGCACCGAACTTCAAAAAGTAATTTCGTGTTAATATTTCGTCGTTTAGTTGTAACTAAATAAGATAATAATTATTTTATACCTTTTAGTGTATTTTTATATTTGTTGCACTTAATTTTTGAAGTCGGTTTTTATTTTTTCTTAAAAATTTTTATTTTTCTCTTTTTAGTGGTGTTATTAATAGTGATCATATCATCAGAACTTGACCAAATTAATATGACACCATCCCTAAGACACCCCTTTCGGATAAAAAAAGAACCATCGAAATCGGTTCATAAACAAAGAGGTTAGGTCTAAACAAACCTAAACAAACCTAATAAAAAAGGTCTAATACCTATGAAAAAAATCGAAAAAAAAATGGGACCAATCGGAAGCTAGACTGGACCCAATGCAAAAAAATTTTTCAAAATCGGTTGACAATTGGCGGAGATATGAGGTAACATAGGCACAAAAAAAAAAAAAAAAAAAAAAAAAAAATTCAGTCGAATAGAGAACCTCCTCCTTTTTTGGAAGTCGGTTAAAAAAAGAGAAAACTATAAATACTTTTTAGAAAAACCGACTTTAAAAAAATTAAATGCAACAAATAAATAATAAGAACTCCAAAAATAAAATAAAATGCACTAAAAGGTATAAAATAATTATCTAATTTAGTTACAACTAAACGACGAAATTTTTAGATAAAATCACATTTTGAAGTCGGTGCTAAACAATATAATCGAACTTACGGGATATCGTCTTCATTACCCGCCAAACGCACTCAGTAAGATCCATCGAGTGCGATTCATAAAATGTATATGTTTGGCACCGACTTCAAAAAGTGATTTCATGTAAAAATTTCATCGTTTAGTTATAACTAAATTAGATAATTATTTTATACCTTTTAGTCCAATTATTGAATTTTTGAGTTCTTATTATTTTATCTCGGACAAAACTTAACTCCCGGGGATCCGAGCTTTGATGGTATTATTATTTTTATTTTTATAATAGCGTTTTAATGGATCTTAATGGAAAAGGAAACTGTTTGGGTTAAGAAAAGGAATAGGTATATTTATTATTTCAAAATAAATTATAATTTACTGAATGAGTTGACTTGTTTTGAATGTCCGTTAAAATCTTATTATAGATACTATAATCTTGAGAATAATAATTAAACTAATAGTCATAGAAAATGAAGGATTTTATTTTATCGAAAATATTTATAATATAATAATAAAATCTCTTATTATGAATTATTTTACTAGTTCATATTGTAAAATAATTTAAATTTCAAATTTTATTTGATTAAATATATAGTCTTCTGTTTTTAATTACCTTTTCAAATATACTTTATGAAATATTCATTCAAGTTTAATATATTATATGATTTAATTACCTTTCTGATAGCCCAATTCAAATAAGCATGTTATGTAAAAGCATTTGGTTACATGAATGAACCAAGCCAATCAACCCTCGTGTCCCTTCATGTTTAATGATCGTCTTTATCACGTCAAAATTATAGCCATCTGCCCGGCTTATAGGCAATATTAGCCATGATATGATAGCAGATGCCCAGTCCCTGGCTCGCCTCCAATTGCGCCGCCTTGCTTACCACATGCTTTGAGATAGACTCTCTGATTCAAAACTTCAATTACTAGTTATGATGTACATGACTAAAAAGGAGATGGGCAAGAAGTTCCCCCAAAGGGCAGAAGGTCCCCCGGTCAAGCAAAGATGCTTCTGTTTATGAAAGGGGAATCCGCCTGGTGGGGGTTATAATTTCTTAGCTGGGTTGTTATATTGATCGAGATGATAGCTGAATCTGTCATATTAACCAAGTTCAATAAAGAGGGTATTTCGACTATCAGCTCTAGTTTCTTCGAATTCAGCTCTTGAGGGTGAGCACCCTAGCCAAGATTAGTTCACAACTTGTAATTAATAAGGGTGTGGTTCACCACCATGATTCGTTATCAACTTCATCCATTTTTCTTTTTAGTTTCGAAATATTTTACATATTAGGTTTAATCAAGCATAAATACTTAGAATTATTTAATATAATAAACACATCTATTTGAAATACTATAATAAATTATTTTTTCTTTTCTTCTTAGGAACCGTCCATTAATTACGTCAAACAGTAAGGGAGGAGGGGGCATCTCAAAATGTGACAGCGGGTCCCGGGGATCTTAAAAATTGTGATGTCACAAAAGTCAAATTAAAAATTTTTCAAATTAGTATATTTTTTAGATTTTAAATTATTATTATTCCAACCTGAAAATGTTGGTAAAATAAATCTAGACAAAAAATTGTAAGCATGAAATGTGATAATGTGACGTCACAGTATCTGGGGGTTCAATGAAAATATGACAGAATGGACACAAGGAGAGGGTGGGGGTGTAAAAATCTTGAAATTTATGGACGACCCCTTACGTTAGTTCTATAGATCCAAATATTTTTTCACTCACAATCGTAAAACTTAAACTTTTCAATTTTGCTATTGAATTATGAAAAATGTCACTTTATCGCAAGAATACGAAAATAACTCATCTTATCACGTTAGTATGAAAATTAATTAATCAGTTAATAAATAAATACCATGGACTCGGACAAATTAACTTGCAGGGGGATGTACCCAGATGTGGAAGTATTGAAAAAAGAGTTTCTTCTCAGTTAATTATCATACTGAAAGTTTTTGACCCGAGGGTAGCAGCATTTTTATATATTGAAGGAGACAATAAAAGAGTGTCTTCTGCTGGAATTATAAATTTTATTTATAACGAGACTAGTTTTGGCCTCTTCATCAGCCTATTACAATTGATTCACAGGAACAGAACATTAATTCCTGTGAATCAATTGTAATATATGATGAGGAGGACAAAGCCCTCGAAACTATAGTCTTTTTATAAATAAATAAAATTTATAATTCCAGCAGAAGACACACTCTTTTATTGTCTCCTTCAATTATAATATTGTGGTTAACTTCGACTAAGCTGTATATTGACTTCTTTTAAAGATTCATTAATACTTCAAATATTCGATTGCCAATTTGAAAAAAAAAAATTATTACATCCGGAGCAAATCAGAACCTAAGTGGATATTTGTATTTTATATAAATTTGTGTATGTGTGTGTGTGTGTGTGTGTAAATTGGTGTTGGGTCAGATTAGAGCATTTTTGCTGGCTTAAACCCTGGCATTCTGACTCCTAGGCAAGGACTATCCACCCCCAATTCTAATTTGAGCATTGCAAATTTTCCTTCTTACCCATTTATAGCCAGAGGAATGCAAGTGAACCCTCTTGCAACCCTCTCGCGTCACCCATGATAAACAGTAAAATGTCAGTAAACCAACACTAGTAACAAATGCTCTTAATTATCTTATTATATTTACATAGTTTCGCAAACATTAATTTACAGTTTATTTTGTTTGTGCAGTTATTTAGAATTATCTTAATCGATGTTAGAAAAAAAATTTCTTCTAATTCTAATCATAGGTAAATAAGTTATCTACCATTTCTGAAGTCTGTTTGACTACCGTTATCGCCAAATCATCGCTTTTGAAATCTTTTATATTGAAATCTAGACTTCGCGTGTAATAGTGCATTTATTTGGCAACCTCGCAGTCTCGCTCTTTAAGATACGCATCTCTGTGTTCATATTTACTTTGCAGTTATAAGTTTTCACAATGAATACAAAGTGTTAATACTTTAATGCCAAAGTACACACGCATTGGTATCAAGGAAACAAAACTTAATTCATTATCTTAATTGGAGTAATTTTCCCGTTGGCAATCTTACATACTTTGATGATGTGAAGAAATCTTCATTCTATCTTGTAGGATATTCATGTAAAAAAGTCATTTAAGGCCCATCTATGAAATGGAAAACTAGATGTACCTACTCAATTTGCTTATCTTTATATGCGTACCTTAGACAAATGCATTTCCTCACTTGTGTATCATAAATAGCTACAATTTCATTATCTTCAACAATTCAATTTTTTTTTTTGGCTTTTCGGCCCTTCTAGCCATCAGCCAATTTTCGATACTGATGAAATTAAGACTTTTATGCAGGGATCAGATTTTTAGCCGGATGCCTCGAGTCGGATTCGAACCCGGGTCCACTTGATTAGCAGGCTGGTACGCTAACCCCATCCACAGCAATTCAATCTTATTTGATATATGAATACATTTACAAAACTTATAAACTATTAATTAAATTTTAAATAATTAAATTTTAGTAGAAAATAAATGACCAAAATCTACTATCTTCACAATTTTTACTTTACCATACAGGGTATGGTCAAGTATTGTAATTGGACATCTCATATTTTTGAAATTTCGTTTCAAAATTATAGTAAATACTTTAATAAGAGGATGATAGATTGTGAGACGAATACTTTTTTCGTCATATAGGTATATAAAATTATATTTTAAGAAAATAAAAAATTTTACTATAAAATCTCACGATATCAATTTAAAATCTATTATAATTATCCGCGTATAAATTAGGTGTTTACTTGATGCATAAATGGTATTTCAATATTCAATGTTATTTTACCACTGATATTTTAATAAATAAAATACAACTTTAATAGTATATATTAGTAGTGGCGGATTTTCCAATAGGCTATGTAGGCTCAATATACGCCCACAAATTTTTGGCCGATAAGGCGAGAGTAGTAGTATTAAAAAAAAAAAAAAAAAAAAAATGAAGACCCCTAAATTTCTATTAAGTTCCTTATTAGTTTGAAATTGAATAAATTTAATTGTGTTACTCTACTTACACTTATAAGTTGATTTTTTTTACATTTTTTTTTAGTAAAAAGCATTTTTGTTTTTTTAAGATTGGAATTACTAGTTTTATTTTATATGAGATGCTTAGATTACATCCTTAGTGTACCTATATGTTGTAAATGACATTTTGTTTAATTATTAATTAAAAATTACTATATTACTTAAACATTTTTATTAAAGGTCTTTTTATGAATAATGAATAATATTACAAAATAATTACATTCAGCCTCTCAATCAAAAAATATTTAAATACATGAAAATAGGTACAAAAATAAGGTATAAAAATAATTAATCCCAGGTGGTTTCAATATATATATTTATTAAATTTTATATAATGAACATGTGAATTTCAAGTGATTATGTTTTAAGTACGGAATGAAAGTTAAAAACTTCATTGAAAAAGATCTTACAGACGAGTAGGTATGTATTCTAACAAGAATTGTATGATTTAATTAAATAGTTTTCGCTCTAGCCAGAAATGCACAAGACAATTTAATCTCTTTTGATTGTAATTGTAATCTACCCGAGAACTTTTGAACACCCGTTAATTACTCAGTAAACAAAGCGATGAAACAATTAGGAAAATGAATTTACTATATTAATTCATTGTACCCATTTTAGTGACAAATTAAAATAAATATTGGACATGTAGGTAATAAAATAATAATATTCTTTACATATTTTGTAGAGTAATATTTTAATAGGAATTTAAAAAACTTAAAATAAATTTATTTAAAAATAACGAAGATATTCTATGTGCAATAAAAAGCATATTCATCGCCATTCATGATTCCATTTTGCCTTGAAATTCATTTTTCATATTCTTTTACTTAAATAAATATTTTGTTAAAATGATATCTACAATTGATAGAGTTTTTCTTTAGGAGACGGACTGGTATAAATATACAATTGGATGTTGATGAAGGCAGTCCAAAGTGGTTGTAAAAAAATAAGACTATATCAGTTTTATTATTTTACATTTATTCGATAACCGACGTTTCGGAGATTTATTTCTCCTTCTTCAGGGTACTTTCATTGACTTTTCGTTACCCTGAAGAAGGAGAGAGTAAATCTCAGAAACGTCGGTTATCGAATAAATGTAAAATAATAAAACTGATATAGTCTTATTTTTTTACAACCACTTTGGACTGCCTTCATCAACATCCAATTGGATATCTACAATTCTCTATCTAATTATAGAGGTGAAAAAAATATTTTTCATAATTTTTTTTGCAATTTGTTGTACTTAGTTTTGGTGTTAGTTAAATTTTAATGAGAAAATTTCTTAAAAATACTAAATATTTAGCCCTTGATTGTAACATCTTTATATCAAAAGTGATTGTAAAGAATAATATCATATCTAGAAATCAAATCAATGTTATTGTCAATTTCTAGAAAGATATATAAATATTTTTCTTGATAATATAAATAATATAAAAGATTCAAATGTTATAGGTTTGTATAATAATATGAATATTTGGAAAAATTGACAAAGGCCAAAATGACTAAAATGGGGCATTCGGTGAAACACTATCTAACTTAAACAGAATCTTCGAAATATCTTTTGTAATTAAAATTTTTTACTTTATCCAATGCAAAGCATGGGTAAAGTATTGTAATCGCTCTCGGGGCAAGCGTGGCTTTAAAGGGTCCTCAGGTAAAAACTACGGAACCCATGGACTCAATTAAAGTCACAAATTGTAGTATTCAATTAGGTTGAATTTTAGCACGTGACGGTTTTGCCAAAAATTACAAGGGGTCTCGTCGAGAGGCCAAAAAGTGCCATTTTTTCATTTAGTGCGTGCGTATGGATGGATGTATGTATGTTATCGTTTTTTTGGCCCACGATTTTTTCCACACCGTTGCATCGATTGAAATGAAATTAAAAACCTAGCATTCTTTTAACAAAATGAAGCGCTGATTAGTTTTTGGTACATATCGGTCCACAAACATTAGTACTTTATTTCAGTACTTTTTTAGTTTTTTCTAAATATCTTGAACATGACTTAACCAATTTTGATGAAATTTAATATCCTAATTAAGTACCTTGGGGACCACAAAAAAGGTTAAATAAAGTTTTTAGTAAAATTATATTTTAAAGTACTTTACTCTAGAACATATTAATATTTCAAATCAATTTGGATAAAGTTTAGCAACGATCCGTTGCAGTTTATTAATAGTTGCTAAAGGAAAAGAGTGCCGAGTCGTGAAAATGAATTCATTTTTTCTTCCAATTTAATTTGAAAATAAACATGGAAAAAATACCTTAGATAATAAAATCTAGGGGTGAACCGGGACCTAATATCGTTTTTACCAACTCCTACTTCCACTTTCATTTCCAAGTAGAAGACAATAGATGAAGAGGCATTATCTAATGAATTCCAAAATAATTCCACATAATTCCAAAGAAGTGTACACCTAATTCCAATTCACTCCTCGGATAAAATATGGTAGATAAGAAATAAATAATTTGCTTATTATTATAAAAAGTAGTACTAATTAAAAAAAGATTAAGAAAAAATCACTCAAGCCTATCTCATTGTATTTTGAAAGTAGAAATTCGATAATTAATTTCTAAAAAAATTTCTCCCTTGAAAATACGGCAATTTTTTATCTATTTAAAATTTTTTGCACTTTACTGAATTTTCTTAGACGGGTAGTAAGTTGCTGTAGTAAGTAAAAGTAAGGTCAGATTTAATATAAATTTACTTACTAATACGAAAGTAATCAACATAACGTAAGACATTTACCTCCTTTGCAACCCCCCCCCCATTCCTCCCAGTGTACAAGCTTGAAAGAAGGGAAGAGAAGAAGAAGCCTCTTATTTAAATATATTAAAAAAGACAAAGAAATTCCAAGAAATACCCTATTTTCTAAACATTCTCCCTTTTACAAGTACTTACAACCGAATATTAGGACTGGGAGAGATATTTGAAGGAGGAGAATGAAATAATTTTTTCAAATTATAACTTTTATGAATAGCTTATTTTATAGGTAGATAAGAGGATCAGATATATCTATTGAATCGGTTGTTGAGTGAGCCGTGAGATTCTACTCTACCTTACCAAACCAGTCAAATCGGTTGCATATGTTCCAGGCGGCGCTCTGCCTACAATGAATTAATTTTTTAATAAATTTTACACAGACCGAAAATGTTTTGGTATTCTTTGCAAAAACATTTCTAGTTGTGATGTTAAATCAGTAAGTATACCAATAAAAATTTGATATTTTGATTTCTAAAATCATTTTAAAATAAATGGAATTCTAACAAATACAGCCTTATTGTAATTAATTAGCTCTTTACAATTATTTTCTACATTGAAGCTTAGAAAATAAACTGCAACGGATCGTTGCTAGAATTTATCCATAGTCATTTGAAATATTAATATGTTTATTCCTTTATATAGTAATTAATTAGACATAACTGGCTATTTGAAGAAATGTTGAGTTAAAATAAAAAATAGTCATCGATTCTCATCCAATGCTTGAAGAATATAACCATTCCACAATGCATTTTTTTACGTTTCGATTATTATTGGTAACCAAAATCAATAAGACTAAATTCTTTTTTATTCAAGAATTTTGGTGGTTGAGTTGTTGCCCATAAAAAATTTAGTCTTTTGATTTTAAGTCGATTCTTCAATGTTTTCAACAGTGGTTATCATTAATGGTCAAAACATCAAAAATGGAATTCACTAAGGTTATTTCTCCAGTATTAGATAAGAATCGACCGTCATTTGTGATTTCAAGTCAATTCCACCATATGTCTTCAGCAATGGTTACCAATAATAATTGCATTTTTGAATTCCTCAAGCATTAGATGAGAATCGATCTCCAATTTTCATTTTCGTCATGATAATGAATACTTATATAACTTCTAAATTTCCAGTTTTTATCCGATTACTTTACGAGCTACAATGCTCTGACAGTCAGTCAAACATTGTAGTGACACTAATAAGTTTATAACGGAACTCTGAAAATGAAAAAAAAAATACTTTTTTCTTATTAATCTGAATAACTTAGTGAAATGAGTGGAAACTGATTTTATCACATCTAATCTCCATTTTTAAAATTTAGGAAATATCGCGTCTTTTAAAAATAACATTGACGCCAAAACTGCCATATTAGTCAAATTTTCGGCTATTTTCCTAGGGCTGAGTAGATACTACGGTATATCCGTTGCAAATCTAACAAGAACCGGGATTTTAAATGGAACTAATTTAATTAATTGGATAAATTATCATAAAGTTTAATTATATCTTATATCTTATATCATATTCGGATTTATTTGATTTACTTTTAACAACTTCATTTGAAATGTCTATTTTATCTTAAAAGTTAGAAATCAAATTACTACTCCTATTAAAAATTATTTATTGAGAGAGGGGCGCGAAAAGTTTGTTGAGCTCTATTATTATATAGACGCAATTGTTTAATGACTTTATGATAGCAACAAAGTGATCTTGACGTTCTTATATGAATAAATCAAAATAGAGGATAGAAAAGAAAAAAATATATGACAAAAAAACAAGCTTTGATTTCAAAATGCATTAAAAAGTATAATAGAAAATGAATTTTTCTTTTTTGTTAAGGTTTAGGTTCTAGGTGAAATATGTTTAAATGTTAAAAAGAAAATTTAAAATATATAGGTACTAGGTGGGTTTCACTGAATCAAAGACAAAAAGCTTGATTCTATATATATGTTGCAGTAAAAACCCGTTTTTAGTAAGAAAGGTTCTTACTAGTTAAAACGCGTTTCACTGAATACCTTTGTGGCAACTAGAACTAACTGAAGTTGATTAAGTTTTGTTCAAAGGTCTAGAATCTTCATTTATGACCTTTTAAAATTTTTTAAACGAAAATGTCGAAAATTAGAAGCAAAATTGTAGAGGATGTGATTTTTGACATTTTCGTTTTAAATTTTTTGAAAATAAACACTTAAAATGAGGCGGAAGATCAAAAATCAAGATTCTAGACCTTTGAAACAAACTCAACCAACATCAGTAAATTCTGGTTGCCACAAAGGTATACAGTGAATCCCGTTTTAACTAGTCAGAACCCGTTCTTACTAAAAAAACGGGGCTTTACTTCAAATTTAGGGTTGTGAGCCCAACTTCAGGAGATCAAAAATAAATAATATAAACAAATAAATAAATAATAATCAGAAATAAAAGTTTTTTCCGAAGATGGGCTCACAACTCTAAATATATATATACCTATTCAGTGAAACCCAACTAGTAAATTATATTAAAAAAAAAAAATTTTCAATCAATTTTTCTAGTGGGCCATAAAATTTTTTCATATAAAGTACAAATAAGACTAAAAATAAAAACGCCAATGCTTATTTTAATTAAATTACAATTAAAAACACCTAAACCCCCACACTTTGATTTTTAGTTATGTTTTAGTATGAAAATTTTTTATGCTCCTGTACTCCTGTGGAAAATTATAATTTCTAGTTTTTAGTGAATTTTTCTATAGCAATTCCTTGAATTGTATATAATCTATGTGTGTGAAATTTCAAGAAAATCAGCTAGGTAAATGTAGGTCGAAATTCGATTTCAAGATTCTACCCAGACACCCAGTCAGAGGAACCAAGGAGAGGGCATCAAGAGGGCGTGCGGTCATTTTTTTTGGCTCTTTTTAACGTTTGCGCACTTTCGATAGGTTCGGCATGTGTGTGTCAAACCATAGCAAGGGCAAAGGAGGAAGTGCATATGTCGGGGGCGGGTGCGGGGGCGGGGGCAGTATTCCCAACTCGGACGCGAATCGATATCACCGGATATCATTTTTGTGAACGTCGGGTTGGAGTCTAGTCGCAATATCATCGAGCACCTATCGATATATGCCAGGTAAGGCTTCTCTTTCTGTTGGTGATAAGGCGAATATTCCATCCAACTTCCACCCTCCGTCTTAAACCCTTTTCGACTTGAAAGGAAACACACGCTGGGGGTGGTTGCAAGAAAAGGGAGGCTTTTCGTTTGAGGGTGGCTTGGCTTCGATCGGAGGGGCGCGAGATGTATAAACTCCTAACAAGATTACCTTCGCCTCTTCTGTTGAGTCCTAATTAAATCTACAACGACACTTCCTTGTAGCCCTTCTGCCATACTCCTCCACCCTTAAACCACCCCTCTTCAAGGCGTCTCACCCGAAGACAGACGAGACATTCCGAATAGACCACGAAGTCAGCATTTATCGATCGCTTTCTCAAGATGGCGTCTCACGTTTAGTTTTCGTTTTATTACTTGTTGTCTTCTTCGAGTGAATTTGTTTATAAATAAAGATTTAAAAAATATATATGTGATTTTATTTTATTTCGTTGGTGTAAGCAGTTTGGATGAAACATGAAGTAATTTGAATAAATTCATTAAATAATATCTACATACTCTTTCATATTATAATGGCGGCAAAACCAAATTGATGTTCATTGTTTCGAAAAATATATTAAAATATTACTATATACTTTTTTATTCATTAGTATTTTATTTTATTAAGATAAATTTTCATTTATTTTAAATAAATATTTTAAATTACTTTAAGCCTTTGCCATAATAGATAAACCTTTCTAAATAACAATTAATTAGGTCCTTTCGCCGCCAATGTTAAATAAAAAATATTAGATTATAACTATAACTTAATTTTTTATAATAGTTTAAGTCTCTATCTATGCTTTGGTGAAGTTTCAATCACACTAATCCGAGCAAATTTTTGAAAATAAAATTTTTTAAAATGTAAACATTTTCTCAGAGTTTTATGGATAATTAAGATCTTGACACTTTTTCTTGAATTAGACTACTATTAGTTGAATAGATAAAGTTAAAAAAAACAACTAAAGATTAGCTTTTTGACTAGTGATTAACAAAGCAAGACCAAGACCAATTCTGATCAACACTAAATAATATAGGCAACTGTGTCAACTGTATGTTTGTAAAGTCTTCTTTAGGGTATTTAGAAAGCCCTGATCACTTTTAAGAAAAATATTATTATTTTGTTTTTGAGTATTAATATTAGTGATGAGCAAAGTAAAGTTTTGGTCTTGCAGTCTTGGTCTTGGCATTGCTTTGCTCATCACTATTTTTGAAACATGCAGGTTTCTTTTTTTGCAATAAAATTTATCATTGACCGTGGAATTTACTGAGATATTTACTTTAAAAAATCACATAAATTCTATGTTTGGATGTAAACATAAACAGTAGAAATACAACACATTTCCAAATCATACAAGACTTATTATCAGCTGATTTGAATAAATCAAACTAACTTTTGTATTTAATTAGTTTTTTTATAATTGTTTTTATTTCAAACATTTACGGCTTTCATTCTATTTATTTTTTAATTCTATTATTTTTCATTTGTATTTTAGCTAATTTTATTAAATATTAGATACTACAATTCTTTTGACTCAACTGGAGCGAAAGGACATACTTAAAAACCTTTTTCATTCTTTTTTTGTTCATTTTTAGCTTAAAAATTGTTGAAGACGCCAAAGATTCTTACAATAATAGATTATCAAATTAAGTTTTGGTTTTAAAAAGAATTGATTATTCTAGGATTAATGATATTTTTTCCTATTAATTGCTACTTATATTTAATTAGTGCGGCTTCGATTAATGCTTATAACCACATGATTTGGAGATATATGTAAACATTTTACTAAAAAACAAAATTATAAAAAGTATAAAAGCATGAGTACCTAATATATGTTATGTATAAAGTACCTGTATTTAAAGCAACTTGAAAACCCTAAAGTCATATTGCTTATAAGAAAGTTCATAACAGTGTCATTTATAATTAATTCACCGAGATCACATGTTGATCTTCTGCCAACATATAACCCTTTTAAAAGCCCTGTGGTCCTCTTGAAGTTCGCGGGCCATTCTTAAAGAAACTCTGACATTTTTAAATTAATAGTATTTATTAATTAACATTTGTTTGAATTATAATTCCTAAATTTAAATATCATTAAAAATAAAAACTTATTTTGACAATCATATGTAATATTTCTTTTATTCAACTCGTTTTATGAACATTTACTGAAAATTTTACCATTAAAAACACACAATAATAAAAAGATCTGTTTCTATAGATTTGTGAGGTTGAATGAAAATATTATTTGTAGCGAAAATTAAATTTATTCTGATCGATATATTCGTGTCATAAATATATCTATATATGAAAATTTTAATATGTTTTCTATTTACTCAATAATAAAACCCAAAAAAATTTCAATCTAAGCTTCTAAGTTTCTACATGAAAATAAAGGGTCTAAATTATAAAATTATTTTGTACTAAGATTATTTACAAATATGTAATTATAATATTATTTAATAATTGAGACATGCACAGTAAAACTACTCTCAATTTTAAAGTTTGCATTTCATTACTGGTGGTTAATAACCAAGTTGTTTATTTTTCACAGAGTAAAAAAATGAAATGTTGTATCTATGATTAATACATTCATACATGATTTTTCTCTCAAAAATGATAATTTTATATACCTAAGTTTGAATTTTGAAATATATATTTTGTTAAAAGTTTTATAATGAATCATTCTTTATTTTAATGGTAGATATATATTTTATTAAAAGGGTACTATTCAGCGGCGGTTTTGACTTTTCAACCAGGGGATGTTGTTCAAAAAAGTACTCCTCATTTTTTGAAATTTTATTTTAATCTTCGATTTTTTTTTTGCAAATTTCATCGAAAACCTCATCATTTTCATTATTTTTCAAATTTAACATTAAATTAGAAAAAATATATTTTGGGACGTTCGTCCCAAACGGATACTGCTTTGTGGGAGTGAGGATAGGAATCAGAAATTTATTACCATTTGTGACTTCAACTCAAGAATCCCTGAGATGGAAATTGATCATCTTCCACAATGCATCAGCCTGGCCTATAAGAAAATCTTAAAATTCTCCTCATTCTATTACTATAAGCAAGCTATGACTTTTCTATAGAACTTTTATTTATTTCCGATCTTATATATTGAGAGTTCTTAGAAATGGATTAGTCCAAAAATCCCGAATCATCTTTATTTATTCCTTTTTTGTATTATTACTATTTTAATAATTCCTCAGCGAGAACAATTTTTATTCGACTAAAACTCGTCTGGACTTGTCTTTGACATGCTTGAACTTGAAGATATACCAGGTGAAAGACTTCAAACCTTCTATCCGCGGCCTTTTCGGAAAAATCATTCATTTTAATTGGGCCTTGAAATTATGCAACAATTTTATTTCATTGTGAGAACAAATATACTTTTTATAACAAAAAATATTTTTATAGAAATATTTGAAATAACGGATAATAATTTGAAAATTTAAAGATCCTGAAATTTTGAAGTCGACCTTATATATTTATGAAAATACTCTAAATTTTTGAAATTTTAGGGATGCGCCGGATCCATGGACCACACGCTACTGGCACTAATGGGTCATAAGACTTAATGATTAAATAATAAGGCTCTAAATTACATAGCTTTAATCATGAAACAATTCAGATCCCTATTTCGTTTCCATCATTTTCCAATGAGGATAGTAATTTGATTTTATATCTCCATTGATCTCTTAAGTTTTAGAAATTATTCGAAACTAAACGATTAATGACATTTCCTACAAGTAAAATAAATTGATTTTTTTTTCTATTTTTCTCGTAAGAAAATGTTTTCATCATTGAAAATTACAGAAGTTTAGATTCATCAGGAAATGCTCTGAACGAAAATGTTAAACTTTTTCTCCACTTTTGTTTTTGATACTGATATTGATAATATAAATGCATCAATGACGTGAAGCCGAAATCTTGGTATAAACACTAAAGAAAATATCTTAACTTATGTTCTAACTTCCTTACTTCCATTCAGTGCTGTAATAATAGGGTGGCAGGACGGGCAAAATGCCACGGGCCTCCGGCCGGAGGGGACCCCCTTCCCGAGAAGACCACGAGCACAGGAGGATCCTAACATTTATTATTACAAAATTTAGTGAAATTTATTACAAATAAAACATCAGAAATAGATTTAAAAGAAAATCACAAGAGGGTGTCATCTATTAGATCCGATGGAATGGATTATTTTTAGTTATATGTCAAAAGGCTTGTTTCTTACCCTCTCGGGAATCTTACCCGAGTGTCAATAACAGAAATTCTTGTAATTTAGCTACTCTACTAGGTGCGAAATAAATAAAAACAAGCTGCAACGGATCGTTTCTAAACTTTATCCAAATTCATTTGAAATATTAATATGTTTATTCCTTTATTATTAATCAGATATCACCTGCAATTTGCAGTTCATGTTGACTTTAATTCAAAAATAATGATCGATTCTCATTTAATAGTCGAGGAATAACCATTCTACATTGAATTTTTGACGTTTCGGTTATTATTAGTAGCCATTGCTGAAGACATGGAGGAATCGACTTAAAATAAAAAATAAACCTTATTGCATTCCATTTTTGATGTTTTGACTATTAATAGCAACCTCTACTGAAAACGTGGAAAAATCGATTTAAAATCAAAGACTAAATTCTTTTATGGAAAACAACTCAAGCTTGAGTTGTTTACCAAAAAGAATTTAGTCTCTTTCGATTCTAACTCACTAGGGGCCGTACATAAATTAAGTAACACGAATTTCAAGATTTTTAGATCCCCACTCACATTTTCATTGAGCCCCCCTGTATTGTGACGTCACACTATCACTTTTATAATTTAATAATTGTAGATTTTTTTTTTATAAATTAAACTCAACTAAAGGGATTTAATATATGTTTTAAGTTGAATTTATTTTAATTTTTAAAATTTTTAATTTTACTTTTGTGACATCACACTTTTTTCAATCCCGGGTCTCCCTGTCACATTTTGTTCCAAATCTGGGATGCCCCCTCCCCCCTTACTGTGTGACGTAATTTATGGACGGCCCCTTAGTGAGAAAGTTTTCTCTCAACTAAAAATGATAAATAGGGAAATTTAAGTACCTAGTAAGTAAAATAGATAAATTAAAAAAAAAATTTTAATTCCTCAATTATTTTTGGATCTTCAAACTGGTAATTCAAATTCTGCTAGATGGATTATCTTGCTGATAGTTTTACAAAAATGACGTCACCATTAGCTTACACTTATGGATGCGTTTGAAAAGGCGATGGAATCATTGAATATTTAGTTATAAAAATGTAGGGAAATTTTTTTGTAAAAATTTTCATTCTACTTTTTAAAGGCCCCTGCACAATAGGCTTGTTTTAATAATTTTTTGTCTGCTAGCTCCCACTCAAAAGCACCCCAGGACCAATCCGGAAAATATAACATGTCCTATCTTTTAAATCAGCAAGCTATCCAGAAAGACATCCAGCAGTGACGTCATTTCGATTCCTACAGGCCACAAAATTGCAAACCAGAGCTCCCATCCCCAAAACAGGTAGAGGAAAAAGCCTCCTGTGTAGCCGGCTTTAATCGATCAAACAATAAACAAATTTGAAAAACCCATAATACTACAACGAATTTAATAATTCTAAACAATTTTTAGTTTATTATTTAAACTTTATAATAATTAAATATATAATAATATAATATAAGGTGTGCCTTAATTTAATATAAAGGGTATTTAATAAATATGAGACTCTCTTTATGATTAATATTCATCTACATCTACATATATATATAGTGAAAAATAATTAAAAAAGTTTTGTGAACGTTAATTAACTGGAAGGAAGTCGTACAAGGTGGTCATGTCACTCTCTTTCCAAGCAAGGGATGGTTATGTTTTCATTAAGTCTCGTTTTCAACTAGCAAATAAATATAAATTGTGGCAGATTGTGTAAATCGTTCTCGCCCTCCATCTTCCACCCTTTTCCTTTTATTCTTTTTCACCCTCGTCGCGACTTCCCTCTTTTCACACTTTACCCTCTTTTTCTCATCCCGTTTTTATCTTGGCTGCAAGAACAAAACGATAAATCAGTCACGCGGTCACTAACATGGCTGCTTTTGACTTATATATAAATATATAATAAATATTCTTTATTCTGTTTTCACGTTCACTACTTTTTTTTTTTTGGAACGAAAATTTTAATTTGATTTACGTAAACGATAATAATAAAAACAACGTCAATTTGTACAAATTTCTTTTCTTTTATAAGATTGGAGTAATTTTTGGAGACGGACTGATAAGTGAATTAAGTGGATATCGATGAGGCAGACCAAAAAAAGAAGATAATTTACACTATCTTTTTATTCATAAAACCGACGTTTCAGAGGCTATTCCCTCCTTCTTCAGGGTCTGTAATTAATTAAAATGGGTTTTGACCATCATTACAAACAAGATCATCACAAAGTTTTTTTTATAAATACAATTAATATATAATTATATACAATTTTTTAATCAAAAATATTCTACTCACTTTGAAAATTCAGTGAAGGAAATCCAATGCGACATTCCCCTCTGTCTCCTCCTGTAATGATGGCCAAATCCCATTTTAATTAATTACAGACCCTGAAGAAGGAGGGAATAACCTCCGAAACGTCGGTTTTATGAATAAAAAGATAGTGTAAATTATCTTCTTCTTTTTTTGGACTGCCTCATCTTTATCCGCTTAATTCTTTTCTTTTATTTTGAAAATTTAATTTTTCTCTAACATAAGAAAGATTCAGAAGTCAATCTGCGTATTTTACTTTGTAAATAACTTAGGTAGTTCAAGAACATCTCTTATTATTAAAATTTTCAGTTTACAAGGTAATTAAATCAATATTATTTTAACTATGAAAAACCTTTTTCAAATGAAAAGTTTAACATTAATATTAAAATTTGGCTTATGAACCTTCAAATTATTACATGTATAAATTTGAGATCTTGGAAATGTATTTAATTTACTGATGAAAAATCTGTTGCAACTATTTTTAAATATTCCGTATATAAAAAAAACTTTATCCATAGTCATTTGAAATATAAATATGTTTATTCCTTTATTATTAATCAGTTAAATCGACCAAATAGACAAATTTTAAAGAATTAAAAAAAACTACCTTACTGTAGACTGCAGAGCAAAGTACTTTAAAATGTAATTTTCCTAAAAATTTTATATAATCTTTTTGGGGGTACTTAAGGAACTTGAATAGAATATTAAATTTGATCAAAATATGTAGAAAAAACTAAAAAAGTATTAGAATAAAGTACTAATGTTTGTCAGCTGATAAGTAGCAAAAGCTAATCAGTGCTTCATTTTGTTAAAGTAATAGAATGTTTTTAATTTTATTTCAATAAGTTGAACGGTATAGAAAAAATCGTTGTCGAAAAAAAGGAATCCACACATCCATTCATCCCCAGGGACTAAATGAAAAAATCGCACTTTTTGGCCTCTGGACGGACCCCATGTAATTTTTGCCAAACCTTGCTAAAATTAAACCTAATTGAATACTACAATTTGTGACTTTGATTGAGACCATGGGTCTTTACCCGAGGACCCTTTGAAGTCGTGCTTGCCTCGAGACTGATTACAATACTTTCCCCATACTTCCCATTGGATAAAGTAAAAAATATTTTGCTCATGGATTGAAAATGTTCATAATAAATACATTGTTCAACTGTTGAACAGAATTTCGAAACATCTTATTAATATTCTTCTTATCCTCCTTATATTTTGTCTAAAAAAATACCCCAATAAAGAAGAATATTTGATAATTTTTTCGAAAAATTTCCAAATTAATTTACGCCATATTATATTAAAAGGAGGAGTAATATTTTTTTCTCGCAATTTTAATATTTTCTAATCAACAATTAGCTAGAACTAGATAATTAGTGCTAAAAGTAGATTATAAGTGTATTTTTATTTTCACCAAAAATATTATTTTTCAATTTACTAAAGATTTTACTCAAAAATAAACATGATTTTATATTTAAATATATTTTCACAAAAAATCAATACATTGGCAAACAATTTAAGTGTAAACGTCTTAAAATAATTCGATAATCTAATTCAGGGGTGTCCAACCGTTTGGCTTACACGGGCAACATTTGAAGAAAGAAAATTGTCTTGGACCGCGGATAAAATATTATAATTCTATTGATATTTGTTATTCAAAAAAGATAGTTAATAGGTAATAGAGAAATAAGAACTTTATTTTTTAGCTCTTAGTGAGCTTCTAATTTTATTTTTCGTAAATTTTTACTTGAAAATAGCTTCTCGTATATGTAAATACATACCTACATACTTACAAAAAGTGATATAGGAGAGAAATTATCAATTAATTGTGATTGTTCTAGAAAACCCCAATTCCTTGTTTATTTTTTAAAAGGATCACCGATATAATAATCACAAAGAGAAACAAAGAGGTTGTTCTCTGCTTGATACAAATAAACATACACACATATATATCCAAATTATATATATGAATGTGACCTGGAAGATGATTTTAATTTTAACTGGCTCCCAGCTAAGTAAAGATCGAACATTTTCAATATCCATACGGTATTGACTCTATGAAAAACAATATTTATAATTAAAAAAGACTGATGATGAAGACCAAGTCTTCGAAACTATAGTCTCAAACAAATAAATAATATATATATATATATATATACAGATATATAATTTCGATATATATGTGTGTGTTTATTTGCATCAAGCAGAGGACAACCTCTTTGTTTCTCTTTGTGAATCATCAACTCTGCTATTCTCGACAAAACAAAAACTTTTCAATAAGATATAATAATCCCTGACTATTCATTATCTATCGACATGTAAGAACGAGGAAAGATCCAAAAGACAAGCCCTGACAAGTTTTAGACCAGGAGAAAAATTATCAATTTATTGTGATTGTTCTAGAAAAGCCCAATTCCTTGTCTCTAGAACAAGAATGATAACTATAGACTAGGTTAGTGTCGTAGCATATAAATTACTGAAACAATAAATATTTTAGAAAATGAAAATATGAGAAGAAGAAGAATTTTTAAATATTCGCAACTTCATTATTATTTTTTACTTTATTTATCTTATATACTTGAGATTATAATTTTGCTTTTAGTGAATTTTATTCTTGAAAAAAAGATTCACATTTTGTACAAATATAGGTACATTCATATTTCGAAAAAGGGAATAAATATATCTCTACATATAAATCTAAATGTTTTAAGGAAGTTTATGATTTTATATTCGGCCACACTCATTGCAATAGTGGGCCGCATGCAACCCGCGGGCCACAGTTGGACAGCCCTGTTCTAATTTTAAATATTTGACTATAAATTTTTTGTTTTGAAAAAAAAAAAAAATTTCAGCCGAAACTGGAGCTGTTGTCAGTGGTCAGTTTAGACAATTTTCTTCTGTTTGTAAATATACAGAAAATTTTTTTAAAAGAAAAAAAATTAATAATAGTGTTTTATTTCTCATCGGCAATAATAATATCTTCTTTATTATTTAAAGATTTAAAGATGTAATCTCACGTTAGGAAAAACACTCTCTTTAATTCTTTTTTTATTTTAGTGTTTCGAAAATTTTCTCTGTACATTTTAAAAAGGGAGAAATTGTTTAATTTGCTCTCTGATGTCAACACCATTGATTCTTATTTCAGCTATTTTTTTTTTCAAAATAACATGCTCTTAAATTTTTTTTTAATTTTCTGCACACAGCCTATTAAAATAGTTTTTTCTCTTAACCCTTTTTAAAGCTTTAGTATACTATGCTATAGCAATGAAAAATGTCGGTTCGTTTCCTCTAATGGGCTGGAATCTAAGATGCATTTGTATCGATCGTCGGAAACTCCGCCCTCCCCTAGCTTGGCTGCACCCTTCAATGAAATCACCCCGTCTTTATACTTTTCCCACCCCTCGAACAGAATGTAGTGACGCCCAGAGAAATTAATGGCCGGGGGTTGGTTCAATTCTTTCTTATCTATTTCCTTCTGGAATCTACTTTCAAATTATATCTTGGATATTATTTCTAGCAATTTAGCATCACAGAAGATTTGTTTATATTAAATTTTATCCATTTTCTTATATTATTATTAAACTACTTAACTAAAAATTCACTAAATTTTAGATAAATAAAAATTAAATAGAAATTCACATAAAGAAATAAGCTGAAGTGTTCTGATGTGGTCATCCACTTGACATTACCATACAATCTGGCCCCTAAAATTATTTATCATCATGTAGGGGGAGGGGGGGTTAGTTTTTGCATTTTTATACTTCTGGTGATTATGTATACAAAATTTAGTTGAGTTTGGTAAATGGCCAAGATTTTCATTTTTTGACCCTTCACGCCCCCCCCCCCCTCATTTTGGGCGGTTAGTTTTTGCATTTTTATACTTCTAGGGGTCCACTGATTATGTATACAAAATTTGGTTAAGTTTGCTCAAATGGCCAAGATTTTCATTTTTTGACCTTACACCCCCCCCCCCCCCCC
>JALMQS010000150.1:468406-506931 GCA_024734495.1 Forficula auricularia
CCCCCCCCCCCCCCCCCATTTTGGGCGGTTAGTTTTGCTTTTTTAGACTTCTGGGGGTCCACTGATTATGTATACAAAATTTGGTTGAGTTTGCTCAAAAGGCCTAGATTTTTAATTTTTGACCCCCCTCCACCCCCATTAATTTTGGGCCGATATGCACCAAAATCTAATCAGCTCTTAATCTCAATGGACCAAAACTACGTGTGAAATTTGGTTTCGATATTGAAACTAGTTTTTGAGCTAGCTCGTCCACAAAAATTTGATATAGGCACAGTCTAACGGACAGACAACCAGATTTTGAGATATTTCGAAAATTAGAAGGAAAAAACCCACCTTTATTCATACACGATTACAATACTTGACCATACCCTGTATGGCAAAGTAAAAATGAAATTGAACAATTTCTTTTTAAGTAATTATTTTTTATAAAATCTACTTTTTATTTTTAAGTATCTAATGAATCAAACTATATATATATTATCAAATCTAAATTACATAATATATTCCTAAATTACAATTAAGTAAATATAATACATACTCATTTATTTTATTGTTTTTTATTATTTTCAAAAAGATAAATAGAACATTATATAAGTAGGTATATAAATTAAATATACATTTTAAGTCTTAATAATATATTTTGTCTATCTACTAAGAATAAACTATCGTTACTTCTAGTGTTAATAATTTCACCAAAGAAAATAAATAAATAAATACAATTTTTTTACCTTATATCTTTTCCATTATATATTTCGTCCTTACAAACACCAATATACTTATTCTTATAGAGATTGTATTAAATACATTTATGAATAATTTAAATATTATAATACAAAATAGATAAATAAATAAATAAAAAATTTCATTTGTTTAGAATAATTTCAGCTGCAAAATTAAAATTTTAAATTCACATGAAACCATAATTAAAGCTTAAGGAATTCACTTTATTTTCTCTCATTTGCTTTCGAGCGATGACAATTGCTAAGAGGAATATTATCCGATAGGACTTATCAATTTCCATGAGAAAGAAATAATATGTCAGAATTTGGATCACACGTAATTTTCATTCACCCATCCATATGATCTAATGAGAATATACTTTCAACAAGCCAAGATTCTACGAGTACTCACATAAATGAAACAACAAAAATATACCCATCTTCCAAAACATATATAAAAAAAATTAATAAATAAAACAGAAAGAAAAAAACACAGCCTTTCTTACTATAGATGCTTTTGCAAGACTTTTGATAATATTATCCATATAAGGGGATACATGCAAGACAATGACCAAACTATGACTAATAAAGTAAAATTTCAAATAAAACGAATTATTATATTAACTTCTATCATTAAATTATGTTTTTATACATATATACATAATATCATTATAAAATAATTAAACCCAGTAATTTTTTATTCATCGGAAGTTAAAGGTATAAATAAGAATTTCAGTGAGAGTCGCAGATCTGTTGAATTTATAAGAATAAATGAAGAATTTTGTCCTTTTCTTGATCTAAATAAATATAGCCTGCGCACAGATAGTGCCCTTTGATATCATTTTTTCGAGTTTATAATTCCGAAGACTTTGTCTTCACTTCAGATCTAATTTAAATATTACACATGCATGAACTCTATTTTATCATAAAAAAGAAAATCCAAATTTCTATTGAACATTCATGTGTAATTTTTATTAGAGTGAAGTTAAAGGCAAAGCCTCCAATAGTATAATCTCAAATAAATTACTATATATATTGTATCAAGTAGATTTATTTAAACTTTTTACCCATATCACAACGATAAACCATTAACAGTGAATAGGATAATTTACGACGGTCCTGAATAAAAACAATTTTTTTTTTAATAAAAGTCTCATAGTTTTCGACTTATAGGCATTTTTTTGAAAATGAAAATTGCTACCCTACCCTAAATATCGAGATGCTGTGGATACAAATTTACATATTTTATTATTCTAATTTTTGTTACGCAATCCTGAATAATCCTGCTATTGACAAGAAATCAAAATAAACCCAAAAGTACTATACTTTTGGAGAATAAAAATATTTTTGCTGGATTTATATTTTAAAAAAGTTTCATCAGCTAACTTTGAATCATCTTTAATGTAAACAAGCATGGCAAGTTATTTAAAAAATTGGCCCATTTTGTCAAGATTTCAAAATTGTACACCACTTTGTATTTGCTTTTTTAGAAAAAAAATATTGATATTTTTTTTTTGGCAAAATTAGCTAATTAAAAATTTGTAGCCACAGCATCTCGATATTTAGGGCAGGTTAGCGATTTTCACCATTTTCAAAAAAATGCATATAACTCAAAAACTATAAGACACCCTGTGTATGTATTTCCTATTCTCTAATAGGCTAAGTTGTATAATAATAATTGTTGTAGACATTACATTAAATTTATATTCATATCTATAAATCTATTAATAATCACAAGAAAAACACTTGGGCCTAATCAATTGGTCTTAACACTTCACTAGAGTCATCGTGGGTCACTTAAAACAAACACTAATGCATTACAAGTTAAACGCCCTTTGAGAGCGATCCGTTAATCTTTCTCATGGGAAAATCGACAAACTACTGAGCGGCTTTCCGAAGAGAATGAGATGCTGGACGCTCCATCTCTAAAGTTGACCAGTTCATCTGCGAGGACACCTGGGCAGGAGACCGGTCTAGAACATGGGTCACCGGGTCAAAATCGCCAAGCCGGCTGCTGGCTGGACCCGCTGGACCAGTCTCTCCCCATGTGGTCATCCGGCCAGAGGGGCACCCATTCCCTAAAAAGAATATACTCTAATCACAACGGGATTCATTTTAGAGATACTATTCAGATTAAACTTTTTAGTTTATCTTTATAAAATATTGATGTAGTGAAACGCTATTTTAAATAAACTGCAACGGATCGTTGTTAAACTTTATCCAAATTCATTTGAAATATTAATATGTTCTTGAGTAAAGTACTTTAAAATATAATTTTACTAAAAACTTTATTTAACCTTTTTTGTGGTCCCAAGGTACTTAATTAGGATATTAAATTTCATCAAAATTGGTTAAGTCATTTTCAAGATATTTAGAAAAAACTAAAAAAGTACTGAAATAAAGTACTAATGTTTGTGGACCGATATGTACCAAAAACTAATCAGCGCTTCATTTTGTTAAAATACTGTTAGGTTTTCAATTTCAATTCAATCGGTGCTACGGTGTGGAAAAATTCGTGGACGAAAAAAAAACGATAACACACACACACACATCCATCCATCCATCCATCCATCCGCACGCACTTGCAAAAAAAATGGCACTTTTTGGCCTCTCGACGAGATTCCAGGTAATTTTTGGCAAAACCGTCACGTGCTAAAATTCAATCTCATTGAATACTTCAATTTGTGACCTTAATTGAGTCTATGGGTTCCGTAGTCTTTACCTGAGGACCCTTTGAAGTCGCGCTTGCCTCGAGAGCGATTCCAATACTTTCTCCCATGCTTCGCTTTGGATAAAGTAAAAATGTGCCGGTGAGCGATTCTTTCATTAGAATCTGATCGATGAAAATAGCTAATAAGAGCGCGGATAGAGTCATTAATCTTTCTTAAGAGCTAACGTGTATTGCAAGGAAGCCAAATACAAGTTCGAACCTGTCTCAGACTATTAGATATTAATTTGTTAATATCTATTATTCTAGGAATGGCCTTTTGCACTCGGACCAAAACGATACTCGATATATAGAGAGAGAATATTCAAATTAGACTTGATTAAAATTCAAACAAACAGATATTATTTGTTGCGGCTCTAACTAGCTTCTTTGTATTTTTAATCGCGTCAAGAAATCTACTTTAAAATTTAGTTCACAATTAACTTTGCCGAGGAAGAATTTAATAATTATTTCCAAAAAACTCTGACAAAATGAGAAACTAACCGGGACACCCGAACCATATAATTTCAAACCTGGACAGTTCCGGTCAAACAGAGTCGTAAGCCTATTTATGACTAAACTCCCTGCTAAGGGAGGCCGATGTTTAGAAGTGAACTCAGATGGCTTGATAATATATATGAAGTTTATCCTGTAAAATTATAGGTTGGCACAATTTCTAAAAAGGGGTGTAACGAAATTGTGTTATAAGTATTAGTAGGTACCAAATTTTAACTGGTCTAATTTATTATCGAGTAAAAAGTGTTGCAATTGTGGGAAAAACAATATTAGTTTTCGTCTAAAGGTTGAAGCAGGTCGATATAATTTTATGTTTTATAATAAAAAGAAAAAAATCATAAGATAATAATATTTTAATAAAAATTTATTTTTTGTATTGTAAAGCTTGATAATTATCATATAACTTAAAAAATAATGAACGATTTTGCTTATACGTATATAGTACAAAGGGACTAATCATTTTTATTTTATTCCATTTTAATTAGGGACTGTTTCATTTTCTCATTTTTCCATCCGGTATTGTAATTGACTGTCATTTTGACAGTATGCAAATCTCTGAAAATACATAATTCATTTATTAAAGCGACTTCATCTAACGCAATTCGTATTTGAGATTATGATCAACATAAAATTCATTTTTAATTCCATTAGAAAGAGAATAATTGAGAGATTTTATTTCGAGGATTAATTGAATTTTTTCACCCACATATTCTCTTTCGCATTCTTTTTCATTTAATTTCCATTTCCGACATCGCAGTCTAAGAAATTTAAATTCTAGCTTACTAATTAAATTTTACTTCTAAATAGAATTGTATATAAATTAAAAATTAAAGAAAAGAAAATTTTCAATTTCTTCTGTTTTTCTTATATTTTATTTTAATTTTTTATATATCTACATATATAGAATTAATTTAGGATTAATTAAGATTAAAATTAGGTTCATATTTACAAATCATCCAGAAATGTAGAGATGGTGCATTTGTATGTACCTATACTTTAGTGCTACCTTTCACTGCGATTTAAGCCAAGTCAATGTGAATTTAGTTAATTAGTGCTACGTTTGAAGATCAGTTAGAAGATTTCAATTCCAAACATACTTAAATACTTTTTAATAAGTCTTGAGCTATAAGTATTAAATTGTTTAAATTCTATTTTTTTTTTTAATTCAATCGATGAAGAAGAAGGGGCGCACCAGTAAGATACATCCTCTATGGATCTCGAAAGACCCTTGCATTATCGAAGAGAAGGGAAAGCTGATCAATAATTAGTAGAGATTGTGGTGTTGGTGCAAGGTGAAACATCTTTATGAAAGCTGATCAAGTGAGATGGTGGATGCGAGGTGTTTGTGCACCCGGGTTTTGAAGGTTTGAAGATTTTAAGTGTTGGGAAAGATGGAAGACGGGAGAGAGTTCCAGTTCCTTGAAGTCATCGGGACAAACGTATTGGCGGATGAAGTGGTTCGGAACTTTTCCAATTTAATTGATTCATATTCAATAAACACAAGTCAAATCTATATATTTTATATAAATATCACATGCGCCGATACAAATTTAATAAATCTCCGGTTAGCGTCTAATTTTCAAATTACAAAAAAGTCATATTTAAGAAATATAAAAATAATGTTTAAGAAAAAAATAAAAACCAACTTCAAAAAAATTAAATGCAACAAATAAAATACACTAAAAGGTATAAAATAATTATTATCTTATTTAGTTACAAGTAAACTACGAAATATTAAATGAAATTACTTTTTGAAGTCGGTGCCAAACAAATCATACCTATAAGCGAGCGTACCCACCAAACGTACTAAGTAAGATCCGTCGAGTGCGATTCATAAAAGGTATGTTTGGCACCGTCTTCAAAAAGTAATTTCATGTTAATATTTCTTAGTTTACTTGTAACTAAATAAGATAATAATTATTTTATACCTTTTAGTGTATTTTATTTGTTGCATTTTATTTTTTTGAAGTCGGTTTTTATTTTTTTCTTAAAAATTATTTTTATTTTTCTCTTTTTAGTGATGTTATTAATAGTGATCTTATCATCAGAACTTGACCAAATTAATATGGCATCATCCCTAAGATACCCCCTTTCCAATAAAAAAAGAATCATCGAAATCGGTTAATAAACAAAGAAGTTAGGCCTGAACAAACCTAACAAATAAGGTCTAATACCTATGAAAAAAATCGGAAAGTAGACTGAACCCAATGCAAATCTTTTTTTCAAAATCGGTTCACAATTGGCGGAGATATGAGGTAACATAGGCACAAAAAAAAAAATTCAGTCGAATAGGGAACCTCCTCCTTTTTTGAAGTCGGTTAAAAATACAGTTTCGATGGTTTTGAAATAGGTACTAAAGGTATTTTCAAACAAGCCAATTCAAATAGGCTTAGAAACCTATATCCCCTCAAAATTGATTAAAGGGAACAAGGATTCTAAGCCTTGGTTTGGTAGACAATGCGCAGATTCCGTCCGTGAAAAAAACAAATCTTTTCAGAAATGGCAACTTTCACAGATAGAATGTGACCGAGTTGCATTTACCAAATCGCGAAGCTCATGCAAAAAAATCATCTCTGAGGCAAAGAAATCATTCGACCAGAGGATAGCTGACCGTCTCGCATCTTGCCCCAATGGAAAACGGGCCTTTTTCTCGTTACACAAGGCAATAAATAGAAATTTCGCGTCCCCCTCACTTCCGCCCCTCTTTCACCCAAATGGTTCAGTAGCCACGACCCCCGGTGAAAAAGCCGAATCACTAGCATCCTATTTCGCAACTAACACCACTTTAGATGACAAAGGGCTTAACCCGCCCACTTATACCCCCCAAACCAACCTCATGGGCAAAATAATTTTCAGGCCCCAAATAATCATAAAAGCCATTAATAAATTAAATTCCAAATCCGCCGCTGGCCCATATAACATCCCACCAATTCTCATTAAAAAATGCGCCCCTGAACTTGCCCCTATCTTATCCAAGCTATTCCAACTCTCTTACGAATCGGGCATATTCCCCAAAAGCTGGAAAATAGCCAGAGTCACACCTATTCCTAAAAAAGGAGACACATCACAAATCTCTAATTACAGGCCTATCTCGATCACCTCTGTTCTTTCCAAATTAATGGAATTAGTCATAAACCAACACGTCCTTCATCACTTAGAAAACAATAAATTAATAGACAATATAGATTCAGACAAAATCGTTCCACAGGCGACATCTTAACCTATGTCACCCACACCTTGAACAATACTCTAGAGGCCGGAAAAGAAACCCTCGCTGTAGCCCTTGATATCTCCAAAGCTTTTGACCAGGTTTGGCACAAAAATCTTCTTGCCAAACTGCCAGCCTTTGGATTCACACCAACACTTCGCAAATGGATAGAAAGCTTTCTGACAAACCGAAGTATAAAAGTTGTGGTGGATGGAACATCATCTGAATCGTTCTCCACAAACTCTGGTGTTCCCCAAGGCTCTGTAATCTCCTCCACACTCTTCCTTATTTATATAAACGACCTTATTGATCAAACGGCAAACCCCACTCATTGTTACGCCGACGATAGCACTCTACACGGCAAACCCTCTCTCCCGAATAATCGAATCAATATTGCCTCCTCAATTACTCTCGACCTAGACAAACTGAATAAATGGGGCTCTCAAAATTTAGTTAACTTTAATTCAAATAAGACTCAATGTTGTCTAATTTCTAGGCGCGAAAATAGAGATTTCCCTGATATTCACTTCGATTCGAATACGCTGAAAATGTGTGACAGCCTATCTATGTTGGGCGTCTCAGTCGCATCTGACCTGTCTTGGAATGAACACATCTCCTCTGTGGCGAAATCTGCAGCAAGGAAGATTGGCTTCTTATTCAGGTCCAAGCGATTTTACAAACCCCCACAACTTCTCACCATCTACAAGGCCCAAATCCGCCCCTGTCTCGAATACGGCTCTCATCTGTGGAGAGGAGCCTCAAAATATTCTCTTGCTACCTTTGATGCAATTCAGAAACGAGCCGTCAGACTAATTGACGATTCTACCCTCACCGACTCCCTCGACTCGCTAGCTCATCGAAGAGATGTCTCTGCCCTTTCCCTTTTCTATAGATACTATCACAGCAGGTGCTCTGATGAGATAAAATCAATAATTCCCCCCAAAGCATGCTTTGCACGCAGCACACGTTTTGCCGACTCCCAACACTCTTTCGCGGTCAAATTGGAAAAGTGCCGGACCACTTCATTCGCGAATTCATATATCCCCATGACTTCAAGAACTGGAACTCTCTCCCAGCCTCTATCTTTCCCAGCACCTATGATCTTCAAACCTTCAAAACCAGGGTACACAGACACCTACGTCTACACCCTCTCTCTTAATCAACTTTCCCTTCTCTTCGGTAATGCAAGGGTCTTTCGAGATCCATAGGGGCTACATCTTTACTGGTGCACCCCTTCTTGCATTCGATTGCATTAAAAAAAAATAAATAAATAAAATAGAAAGTATTGATGTTCTAAGAAAGAATAGAAATAAATATACATATTGTTTATCATTTAAATAGGTAGATACTTTTTAATTGTAAAACAGTATATTATTCATAAAAAGAGAGTATATTTTACAATATATAAGGTATCATAGGCACAAAAGGGTGCCATGAACATTTCCCCCCACGTCATTAAGCGCGAGTCTAAAAGGCGCCAGACGAAGAAATGCTATTAATAGGGGCCTAAATGTGTTAGCACATCAGCGCTAACTTATCTTGTTATGTCAGGGCAGACTATATTGAAATTCTAAATCTATATAATCAAATGAGTCGATTGCTCTTTTCTTTTTATCATTGCTTAAATTAGAGCCTTTAGTATAATTTTAAAACCTTTTTCTTTCCATAAGCAAAAGCGCCATTAAAATAGGTTCAATAGCTTTTACGCAAACTTGTTGAAAATAATTAATAAAAAAATCGTAGAAATGTTCAAAATGTTATTTATTAGTCAGTAATACATTAAAAAATAAATTGCAACCGATAGTTTCTAGTTTTATCGATAGTCGTCTGAAATATTAATATGTTTATTCCTTTACTATTAATCAGATATCACTGGCTATTTGAAATTAATGTTAACTTAAAATCAAAAATAGTAAACTATTCTCATCTAACACTTGAATAATAATCATTCTGCATTGGATTTTTGACGTTTCGATTATTATTGATAACCACCTAACAACTCAACCAGCAAATCATCAAATCTACAATAGTAAGTACTATTTGTAGATTTGATGAGAACCGATAGTTATTTATGATTTTAACTTGATTCATCTATGTCTTCAGCAGGTTACCAATATTAATATATACCTATATGTACTACGCATACAGATCGATACGGATGTACCACGTTACCATTTCGTGGCGATTTTTGATAAACTTTTCCATACCGGTTTTTCGTGTCAAAATTTTCTGGGTAACCTGGCTATAGGCACCTTCAATGTTAAAATGATTTAAATAAAATTGGCTGGAGATTTCCTCCGTTTTGGCAATAAATAGGGAAATTAAAAAATTGGTTAAAATTAAAAAGTGATAATAGATGTAGATAATATCTAATCATTTGATCAGTTGATAAACTAGAAAACCGATTTTCTAATTTCACCTTTAGTGATCAACCCAAAAGTCTTCTCCAGTTTTTCCTAACAAGATCAATAAAATTTGTTTGTAAATACGATTTTGATGTTTTTAATTTCTAAATTGTATAGTCAAACTCATTGAAGCGAGAATTAGACAAACAAATATTACTTTAATTTAATGAGACAAGCAAGATATATCGGTTCACCCAAGCATATACAACAATAACAGGATGTCTCACAAACAATCCGACAAACTTGGAGAAAACCCAAACAAGTAATTTTCATTAAAAACAACAAACCAGTGGAGGCGCTAGGCGAGCGTAGCTCGACGGGTGACTGGAGTATTTTTTCCTCTCTCTTTCATAGCCCCCTAATAATTTCCATTTTTCCAGTTTAATAAATAATTAATGACTAATAAATAATAAAATATCACAGACTTAACTAATCCTAATATATCACACGAGCTATTGCTAACTAGCACAGAGTCTAAAGTAATTTATAATTTTAAATGAATAATAACGAGTGCTAAAATATCACAGATGCAAATATAATCAAATATATCATTGAGTCTAATAAATAATTATTTGTTATATTAAATAATGAGATGGCACAATTGAAAGAAATGCTAAACATCACAGATGCAAATAGTATTAATATTAATTGTGTTTTATAAATAAAGATAAATCATCTGTTAAAAAATAATAAAAACTCAAAAATAAAATGCACTAAAACGTATAAAATAATTATCTAATTTAGTTACAACTAAACGATGAAATATTTACATGAAATCACTTTTTGAAGTCGTTGCCAAACATATGCATTTATGAATCAAACTCGACGGATTTTACTTAGTACGATTGGCGGGTACGCTCGCTTTTATAGTTTGTTTAGCACCGACTTCAAAAAGTGATTTCATGTAAATATTTCATCGTTTAGTTGTAACTAAATTAGATAATTATTTTATACGTTTTAGGGTATTTTAATTTATTTTTGAGTTCTTATTATTTTATTTGTTGCATGTAATTTTTTCGAAGTCGGTTTTATTTTTTTTTTATAAAAATTATTTTTATTTTTCTCATTTTAGTGATGTTGACTCAATATCAATCATACCTTACATGCATCTCGTAAGAAAAAGCGTCGGGCGAATGAATCAGAAAATGATAATAAAATTAAATTCATAAATATAGAAATTCTCTAGAAACTTTTGCGGGTTTTAAATAATCGTTTTAAGATTGATTTTTTTATAAAAGATTTTATTTATTATAATTTCGATTATTTGCTCATAAAAATTGGAAATTTACGTTAATTCGTCATTTATTATATCATCAGAACTTGACCAAATTAATATGGGACCACCCCTAAGGTACCCCCTTTCCAATAAAAAAAGAATCATCGAAATCGGTTCATAAATAAAGAAGTTATGCCTCAACAAACATAGCAAAAAAGGTCCAGTACCAATGAAAAAAAAACGGAACCAATCTGAAACTAGACTGGACCCAATACAAAAAAAATCATCAAAATCGGTTCACAATTGGCGAAGATATCAGGTAACATAGAAACAAAAAAAAAATTCAGTCGAAATGAGAACCTCCTCCTTTTTTTGAAGTCGGTTAAAAATATTAATTAATCTTCAAGTGTGTTTTAATAAGATTGAAATAGTTTTTGGAGAAGGACTGATAAGTGAATTGAGTGAATTTTGATAAGACAGTTCAAAATTTAAAAAAGAGAGGTAATTATAACTATCTTTTTATTCAAAAATAGACGTTTCAGAGGTTTATTCCGTCCTTCTTCAGGGTCTGTAATAAATGAAAATGGGATTTGGCCATCGTTATATCAAGACTTTTACAAAAATTTTAATAAATTCATACATACATTTGACTAATTATAAATTATGATATATATATTTATCTCGAATTTACGAATCATCACTACACTAAATTCTGCTTAGAATGAAATACTATATAATATTGTTACTGCCACTGAGAGAGGAGAGACACATTGGATTTCCTCGAATTTCCTTCACTGATCATTCAGAGTAGAATATTTTTTGATTAAAAAAAAAATGTATATACTACTTAGTATGTATGAATTATATTAAAATTTTTGTGATAGTTTTAATTATAATGATAGCCAAATCCCTGAAGAAGGAGAGAATAAACCTCCGAAACGTCGGTTTTTGAATAAATAAGATAGTTATAATTAACTCTCTTTTTTGAATTTTGGACTGCCTCATCAAAATCCACTCAATTCAATTCACTTATCAGCCCGTCTCCAAGACTACTTCAATCTTATTAAAACACTCCTGAAGATGGCCATGAGTAATTGAGTACACAACTAACTTACAATGAAATATTAATTAATTACCTATATGGGTAGTTCTAATGAATCTTATCTTATCTTATTATATTAAACGAACAATTCTTGTATATATAGAATCGGTTTCTCGAAAACGGCTTTAACGATTTGGTGAAATTCACGGGTTAGGGGGTTTTTGGTTTGACAATTCGATCTGTCACGGTCTCTTCTTCGGCTAAGTTGTTTTTGATTGGTTTTTTGTTAATTGAAATACATAATTATTTACTGGTGGTTGTCTCGACAAAAATGTATAATTATAATACATTTTTTTTTTCAATTTCCTTTTAATAATTACAAATATTATTATATATTATAATTTGCCAATTTATTTAATTAAAGGTATTTTGCTATAAAATAATTTATTAGAATATCAATTTCATTCTCTTAAAAAATTCGAAGAATCGTGCTAACTTCTTCAGGATTTAAAAGGCTCAACGAAATAACCTCTCTGTGTATTAATATTATTTTGAATTAAAATATTATTCAAAACTTTGTGGCTAGTGATACGTCTTGCTGATGGCCATAACGGGTGTAAAGGTTAGTAAAAATATAAATTAAGTTTGATTTCAATTTTATTTTATTTTGGCTGCGATTAAAAATCGACCTTTTTACCTGAATTTAAAATTAAAAATAATATTAATATATCGCTTTTAACTGAAATAAAAAATTACCGAGCATCGCTCGGTGTTTCATGTACTATCAAAATTATTAATCTATTACCAATATTTTGCAATATTTATAATCCAGAGGTGCGGCCGACAGCTTGAATATACGTATATAAGATTGAATCTATTTTTAAAACAAACCAAGTTTCCCATGAGAATCATACTGGATCATACCATCCCGTTAAGATTTGAAAAAAAAGTGATTTTTATCACCATCATCTTACTACTAGGCACATGTTATGACCAGGGGCTTGAGAAAATCTATCTTTGTGGTTAAGTGTACAAGTATGAAAAAAGGGATTCAGATTATAGGTGATTAACGGTGATGTGAAAGTCTTGTTGCAGACAGATGCATTGCCTTTGCGGATGTTCCGTTAATCAGGGTAAAAAGAATCCAACCCGATAAAAGAATAGAAGTTTGGGAAGACAGGTCCGACCGGCTGTCGAACTGGACAGTAAGCAATCTGACAGCCCCAAAACAAGCATCCGGTTGACCAGGGGGGTTCGTTCATCTCCACTCGGATGAGTCAGGATCGAGAGTGGATCTTGGCAAAGGCGAAAAAACTCTAAATATCTATTTTAATTTAATTATATTTATGAATATTTTTTGTTTTCTTGAAATTGAAATTATTATTTTTGATTTTGTGAATATTTAAGTATATCCCTTTACATAATATAATAAAAAAAAAAAAAAAAAAAATAAAACCGACTTCAAAAAAAATTAAATGCAACAAATAGAAAATTAAAACTCAAAAATAAAATAAAATACACTAAAAGGTATAAAATAATAATCTAATTTAGTTATATTAAATAATGAGATGGCACAATTGAAAGAAATGCTAAATATCACAGATGCAAATATTAGTATTAATTGTGTTTTATAAATAAAGATAAATCATCTGTTAAAAAATAATAAAAACTCAAAAATAAAATGCACTAAAACGTATAAAATAATTATCTAATTTAGTTACAACTAAACGACGAAATATTTACATGAAATCACTTTTTGAAGTCGGTGCCAAACATATGCATTTATGAATCAAACTCGATGGATTTTACTTAGTACGATTGGCGGGTACGCTCGATTATATAGTTTGTTTAGCACCGACTTCAAAAAGTGATTTCATGTAAATATTTCGCCGTTTAGTTGTAACTAAATTAGATTATTATTTTATACCTTTTAGTGTATTTTATTTTATTTTTGAGTTTTATTATTTTATTTGTTGCATTTAATTTTTTTAAAGTTGGTGTAATTTTTTTTTATAAAAATTATTTTTTCCCTTTTTAGTGATGTTATTAATAGTGACTTAATATAATACCTTGCACGCATCTCGTAAGAGAAAGGGTAGGGCAAATGAATCAGAAAATGATAATAAAATTCAATTCATAAATATAGAAATTCTTTTGAAACGTTTGCGGGTTTTAAATGAACATTTTAATATTGATTTTTTATAAAAGATTTTATTTATTATAATTTCTATTATTTGCTCATAAGAATTGGATATTTACGTTAATTCGTCATTGATCATATCATCAGAACTTGACCAAATTAATATGGAACCACCCCTAAAGTACCCTCTTTCCAATATAAAAAAAATCATCGAAATCGGTTATGCCTAAACAAACATAGCAAAAAAGGTCCAATACCAAAAAAAAGGGGACCAATGCGAAACTAGACTGAACCCAATGCAAAAAAATCACCAAAATCGGTTCACAATTGGCGAAGATATCAGGTAACATAGACATAAAAAAAAAATTCAGTCGAATTGAGAGAACCTCCTCTTTTTTTTGAAGTCGGTTAACAAATAAGCTGATTTGGCCATCCACATTACTTTATCATAAACCAGGCCCCTTTCTTATATTTAATATTTAATAAAATAATAATAATAATAATAAGTAATTGAACATATTTTCTTACAAAAATGGAACTCTTCTAGAGGGAATAGCTTTAAGTATTTTTGTCTGAAAATTTTACGTAAAAATCATAGGGTAAAAGGGTCTAGAATTTATTTTCATAATTCTATTTTTTGAACCTCCCAATTTTGGTACCCTAAAGCATGGGTCGGCAACCTTTTGAGACAGAAGAGCCAAAAGTTACAATTTACAAAATTTCCCAGTTTTTAAAGAGGCACTAAATTGTTGTTTCAATATTATGGTATTTGATTAGGATTAGGTATATAAATTTGATTTTTGATTTAAAATAAATAGTTTTAAATATATAATAATATTTATTCATATAAAAACATATTATACAAATGTTTCGCAAAAGCATATTAAAGTAATTTAGCTAGCTCTGCTAGAAAATAAAATTAGTAATCAAATAATATAACTATAATTATTGAATAATAGATAGTTACATGAATGGGAGCATTGGCTTTGCATGTCTTTTGAAAGTTTGGTTAAATCTGGCTCATAACTTGTTGTTTTCAGTTTCAAGCACGCCTCTAGATTTTTATTTGTTATTTGCCTTCTTACTTTACTTTTTATTATATTTATGCAAGAGAACGCTTGCTCGCACGAATATGTTGACCTGAAGGTCGTCAGCACTCCAAATACCAACTTTTTCACCTCACTGTAGCATTCTGGAACAGTATAATATTTTTTTATGAGTTTTGAAAATAAAATAATATAATTATTAATATTTGCGCATGGAACTGGAGAGCCGCATCTTGACATCGAAAGAGCCGCAGGTTGCCGACCCCTGCCCTAAAGGAATAATTACATTTCTTTTTAATGTTGGACCTGTTAATAACAAGTTTCAACTAGATTTGTTTTTTAGAATGAAAGTTTTATCATTTAAGTAGATATTGATGAGGCAGTCCAAAAAAGAACAACATAAATTAGACTATCTTTTTATTCATAAGCCGACGTTTCCGAGGCTTATTCCCTTCTTCTTCAGGGTTTTGAAAAGTCAGTGAAGGAAATCCATTCTCAGCAGAATGAAATACGATATATTATTGTTACTGCCACTTAAAAAGGAGATAGAGGGGAATGTCGGAAAGGATTTCCTTCACTGACTTTTCAAAACCCTGAAGAACGAGGGAAGCCTCCAAAACGTCGGTTTATGAATAAAAAGATAGTCTAAATTATCTTCTTTTTTTGCACTGCCTCATCAATATCCACTCAATTCACTTATCAGTCCGTCTCCAAAAATCAACTACACATTAGAATGAATTTTATATCTCTAGTATTTTTCTAGTTATAAAGTACACTCGGTATGCGGTCAAACTCGCACTTGGCGGGTTATTTAATTATATATTAATATTCTAAAAATTTAAACAGATCTTTACACAGAGGGTCTCAAATTAAGATACAAAACATTTCAAGTTTTTCACTTTAATAATATTTTTTTTTAATACTTGAAAAGGTATATGATTAATTTATCTATGAACTTTTTTATTTTATTTTTTTTTTCATTTGATTAGCATTAGGAAAACACCTTTTTGCCAGCCACCTCAGAATCACTATATAACTTTAATAAAAAATTAAATAAATAAATAAAAATAAGACATAAATATCTATGAGAAATATTCTTTATATAAAATTTATTTCTCTATCATTTTCGATAAGATTATTCGTCGTTTTCTCAATATTAGCCAATGAATATGATTTGAAGACAAATTATTTATAATCTGATTTTTTAATTTTTACTTTTTTTTTTATTATTAAAACTTGCTCTATCTAGGTTTTTTACTTTTCTATTACTTCGTTTGATTTGTTTATTTATTTTAATTTTCTAAGATTGTAATTATGTATTATATATACATATCAGTGGCGTGCGGTCCATGGATGCATCCTTAAAATTTTCATAAAAATACAAGGTAGACTTCAAAATTTCAGGAGGATCTTTAAATCTTCAAATTATTATCCGTTATTTCAAATATTTCTATAAAAAAAACATTTTTTGTTTTGAAAAATATATTGGTTCTCGAAATAAAATAAAATTGTTGCATAGTTTTAAGGGGCAATTAAAATGAGTGATTTTTTCGAAATGGATGCTGATACAAGGTTTTAAGTCTCTGCCTGCCTGGTATAACTTCCAGTTCAAGCATGTCAAAGACAAGCCCAGGCGAGTTTTTGTCGAATAAAAATTGTTCTCACTGAGGAACTATTAAAATAGAAATAATACAAAAAAGGAATAAATAAAGATGATTCGGGAATTTCTGGAATAATACATTTCTAAAAACTCTCGATATATAAGATCAGAAATAACTAAGAGTGCTATAGAGAAGTCATAGCTTGCTTATAGTAATACTAGCTGACGACCGGGCCTTCGGCCCGGCGTCTCTAATGAGGAGCGTCTCGTTCATACCAATTTAATAATTAGGTAAATCTTACTGTAAGTATCGAAAGAATGTGCTGAATGAAATTGATTCAAAAATAAGGAGAGAATAGAGAAAGATTTATTTAACACATTGCCTAAGCACGATCACTATCGACCAATCCAGAATCGTTCCTAATAATTGCGCTTTGGCATTGGCTATGCACTGGCCAATCAGATCGTTTCCACATACATATCCACATATTTCTATTTTATATATATAGATAGATAGATAGATAGATAGATAGATAGATAGATAGATAGATAGATAGATAGATAGATAGATAATTAGGAGAAATTTAAGATTTTCTTATAGGACAGGCTGATTCATTGTGGAAGATGGTCGATTTCCCTCTCAGGGACTGTCGAGTTTAAGTCACAAGATTTAATTTCTGACTCCTACCCTCACCCACACAAAGCAGTATCCGTTTGGGGCGAAGGTCTAAAAATATATTTTAAAAAAATCTAATATTAAATTTGAAAAATAATGAAAATCATGCCGTATTCGATGAAATTTACAAAAAAAAGTAGCGAAAATTGAAATAAAATTTCAAAAAATTAAGGGTACTTTTTTGGACAGGATCCCCTGGTTGAAAAGTCACCAACCGCCACAGATACATATATATATTTTTTCATCAATTCAAATTTTTTTATTTTATTTTTTTAAAAAACCGCCCTTATTTTCTTGATTGAAAACCTTTAACATACGCGCTCTTTCTACATTCAGTTAGTGCTGAGTGCCACGGAGGGGCACCACCCTACAGCCTATTCCAGACACGTATGGGGTGAAGAAAAGCAGGCGCGAAGAAACGTTTTTAATCCAGGGGGTAGCAAACATTAGAAGGAAGAATAGGGGTCAATTATTTCCACATTCTGATTTTTTAATAGGCATTTTTTTACATATATCTAATTTAAAAATGACTTGGAAAATAAAAATGTGAGAAGTTCAGAAAAGTAAGCTAATATTAATGATTCTTTTTACTTTACCATACAGGGTATGGTCAAGTATTGTAATCGTGCATGAAAAAAGTGTTTTTTTCCTTCTTTTTTTTCGAAATATCACAAAAACGGCTGAAACTATTTTGATTAAAAAAATTGAGCGAAACTATGGCATTTCGCTCTACAAAAAAGCTCTAATAAGTGAACATCGAAAAAATTATATTTTTCGAGATAATAATTGTTTTGTCAAAATGTCTGTTAGTCTGTCTGGTTGTCTGTCCGTTAGTCTGTGCGTTATCAAATTTTTGTGGACGAGCTAGCTCAAAAACTAGTTTGAATATCGAAACCAAATTTCACACGTAGTTTTGATCCATTGAAATTAAGAGCTGATTAGATTTTGGTGCATATCGACACAAAATTAAGGGGAGTGGAGGGGGGGTTAAAATTTAAAAATCTAGGCCATTTGAGCAAACTCAACCAAATTTTGTATACATAATTAGTGGACCCCCAGAAGTTTAAAAATGCAAAAACTAACCTCCCAAATGGGGGGGGGGGGGGGATAGGGTCAAAAAATGAAAATCTTTGCCATTTACCAAACTCAACCATATTTTATATACATAATCAGTGGGACCCCAGAAGTATAAAAATTCAAAAACTAACCCCCCCTTACATGATTATAAATAATTTTAGGGGCCAGGTTGTATGGTAAAGTCAAGTGGAAGGCCACATCAGAACACGTCAGCTTATTTTTTATAACTTAATAGTTAACATTGTTAATTGATTGCTTGAAAAATTCTTTTTTCTGGTTAACCCAACTAACAAACAATCTCTCTGAATTTGAGCAATAATAAACATGAATTTACATAATATGTAAAAAGTAAAAAAGCAAAATAAAAAATAATCTATTCTAGATGGTGGGTAATACTTTTATCCCTTCCGTCTTGGAACTTCCCACGGGGGGGGGGGGGGGTGAGCGTGTTTCATATACCACTGAGAAGAAGATTGAGTTTGAGGAGATCCGTTGCAATATCTGGTGTTTGAGATAACGTTCGGTACTTCAGTGAAGAGACGCCTGACGGTAAGCTGTATATTGTTACTCCAAACTAGAAGCGATTAACGTGTATTATCAGGCGACTTATGATGGTATCTTCTAGATTCAGTCGTGGGAAGTGGGTCACTACATATGTATATGAGACATATTTCATTCAGAAAAAAATAATAATAATACTTGAAAATGATTTTTCTCCATGTTTCATAAATAAGTTTAATTTTTTTTTTAAATTAATCAAGTGAATTTAACATTTGATCTACTCTAGCTAAATTTTCCCCTGTTTTACCCTGATACGAGAATACATTATTTTTAAGCAAGCAACAATTAATACATATCTGAGATCTGAGTTCAGTTTTATAAGATCCTTAATTAATACAATATTTATAGCTAGGTAGTAATTAAGATTTTTATTTCATAAATTGATTAAAAAAAAATATAATCTAGGTTTCTAGAAATTTTAAAATATCATTCAATCTATTTTAAAATGATAATTCGAAGGGTATTTATATTTTGTTTTATATAACAAAATTGGACAGTTGAGTTGACCAGCTTGATTATTTAAATAATTGATATTATTATCAAGGGCGGATCCAGGGGGAGGGGGGGCGGAGGGTGCGTGTTTGTAAAAAAAAACCATTTATTTTTAAAAAAAATTTTAAAATTGAAAATAAAGTTCTATATGTGTGTGTGTGGCGGCGTCTCTGGGGGGGGGCCGCGCCCCCCCGCTTGGACAATTCGATCGCGACACACTTTCGAGATAAAAAGTAGATCTTATATACATCGGGCACCTTATATACATTCTCCCCCCCGCCCCCCATAAAAATTCCTGGATCCGCTCTTGATTATTATTATTTTTATTGTTAATTTTTATATGCCATGTTCCTGCTTTAATTAATTAATTTATTCATATTATATGATTTTTTGATTTTTTTGTAACTGGAGATGGATATTATAAAAGCAGATTACTATCTGGATAGTATAATTTTATTAAGTAAAATAATGATTAATTAAATTTAATAATATAATACTATCCAGATAGTGTTCTGATTTTAGATTTCCATCCCCAGTTCCAAAAAAATACGAAAATCATACAGGTAATATAAAAAAGAGGTTGTCCTCTGCTTGATTCAAATAAACATACACACACATCTATATCAGATGATATATCTGTATATATATATATATATATTATTTATTTGTTTGAGACTATAATACTATTTTCCAATATCCATACGATATTGACTCCATGAAAAACATCATTTATAATTAAAAAAGACTGATGATGAAGACCAAGTCTTCGAAACTATAGTCTCAAACAAATAAATAATATATATACAGATATATCATCTCGATATATATGTGTGTATGTTTATTTAGGGACAACACTCTTGTTTCTGCGTCAACAACTCTGCTACTCTCGGCAAAACAAAAAAACTTTTCAATTAAATAAATAATTGTACATTTTATAGAAAAGGAAATGTCAGCTGCAAACTTGGTAGCATATTTTAAGAAAGATAATCATAAACATGAATGATCATTTTGCTTTATATTACCAGAGTAAGTACAAGAAAGTATTGTAAATAATCATTGAAGAAAATATTTTTTTACACCTTTACTTTCCAAGTAATACTTATGATATGTTGTTGGTCAAATGTTCTTTAAAATATACCTCAAAAACCCTTTTCGATTTGAAATTCCATATTTAGTTATTGACTTGACTTGCTTGAAATTTTATAAATATTAGTCAAAATCTCTATTTACAAGATTTTAAAATATTAAATCAATCAGTTTAGCCTTCTTATTTTGTAATCTTTAAAATCTCATAAAAATATATGAGTTTATGAGTATTTCATTGACAGTATTCCTGTCATTTAAACACAAATAATATCTATGAATAAATAAAAATACTTCCTCGTTGAAGTATTGAAATTAACCAATTTATTAAATTGAAATTTTTTTTGCCGAAATTTTCAGAATTTTTTATATTTTGAATTAGACAATAAAAGAGTGTGTCTTCTGCTGGACTTAATAAATTGGTTAAAGAATTACGGTACAATGTATATGATTTGATAAAGAATATTTAATTATCTTTTATTGAAACATAGATTACCAATGAATCACAACTTTATAATTAATAAACTGGTTGAAGTAGACTATAAGAGAGTGTGTCTTCTGCTGGAATTATAAATTTTATTTTATGATCTCGTTTTAAATAAAATCAAAACACAAAAACAAGACACACTCTTTTATTGTCTACTTCAACCAATTTATTAATTGCGGGGTATCTATGTTTCAATAAATTATATTCTTTATCAAAAGCATATACGTTGTACCGTAATTCTTTAACATCAAATCAGCTTTCATTTTTTTTTCAATATATTATGTATTTTTATGAGATAACGCAAAGGGTATGCAACCGTAAATATTCCTTTTGGAGGCACAAAGACTACCTTATAAGGAGAGTAAAATTATTTTCATTAATTAATATATTTCCAAACAAAAAACAAAAACTTTCTGGAAATAAAGTTAGCTTTCTTTGACCTTCCTTTCTTGACTAATCTGAAGCAGTGGCGTAATGTAAGCAGTTGTCGCCCGGGGCGGTCCCTGAATTTGGGGCGCCTTCTTTACCCTCTTCAATATACCCCAAAAACATACACACTAACAATTTTCTGACATGCTTTGGAATATTAAAATAAAAGATATAATAAAAGGTGTGAGCGAATAAATAAACCCTTTTTGGAAACAAGTTTGCTTACGACGTTTTATCTATAAAAGCTATTTTTAAAAAACCTAGTTTTTTTAATGTTATAATTCTCGTATTATTATGCTTAAAATTAATTAATATAATAATTAAAAAATAGTTGATTATTATTATTATTATTTAAATATCTACTAGTATAAGGGGTGAAAAATTAATTTATATTAAAAAGAGGATAGTTTTTTTTATTCCAGCATTATTAGAAGTAATCTTATTATTAAAAAGTGTTAAAAAAATGTTAATGTCTTACCGCCCCGAAAAAAGTTCCACCCGAGACGGACAGTCTTCTCTACCTTCCCCCTTATCTACGACACTGATCTCTTATAAGTATAAGTAGAAATCCAGAGATGTATAAAAATGATCAAGCTTGGAAATTATTTTTCTCGATTTCAATCGTTTATAAGGAGAAAAAGAAGTGGAGCATTTTTGAGTGAATTTAATCTCCGTTCCGACATAGCGAGTTATATCTACACGCACTTGTCCCGAATGAGGTCCTATAATATAATCTAAGTGTTTTCCTTGAATTTCTTAAGGTGATTTTTTTATTATTATTTTTCCATTTTACACAGGCAGATGGTCTAGGGGGTTAGCGCGCCAGCCTGCTAACCAAGTGGACCCGCCGAATCCGACTCGAGGCATCCGGCTAAAATCTGACCCGGGGGTAAAGACAAATTTGAAAAAAATAAATAGTATCGTAAATTGGCTTATGGCTAGAAGGCCGAAAAGCCAAAAAACTGTTACAAAACTTTAATAAAATATACCTATAAGTTTTTTGACTTGAGGTTATTTACAGAATAATAATAATATAAGTTTTTTGACTTCAAACTATTTACAATACAGAACAAGGTCTGGCATGATTAAGTGAATCATCGAGGGAGGTCATTTGGTCTGTGTCTCTTAAGTCTTTTTGGAATTGTTGTTGTCATTAGTTGTTTTGCGTAGTCGTTTGGGTGGTCATTTAATTTGTTCAAGTATTTGTGGCTGTATTGTCTTATTTCTTCTGTTACTGTAGGGATTGATGTGTCTTTTTGTATGTCGGAATTGGAGGTACTTCTGGGGGCATCGACTATGTTTCTTATCACTTTGTTTTGATATCTTTGTATGATATCAATATTTGATTATTAAGGTGATGAAAAGCAAACCATCCCTTTGAGAGCTCAAGTTTAACAAATTCTTAGGATATTTTTTTCACTTTTCAGAAAACACACGAAAAGTAAATCTCGTTTAATTGACGACAAAAGAGAATCCATTTAAATACCTCTTTTCCTGGGTGAAAGATTGCGTGTTATATTAACCCTTTTATTCCCACAAAGCCTAATTGGATTAAATGAGAATTAATCATTCTATCCTCTGTATCTCTTGGATTTCATTTTTCTTTAATTTTTTTTATCTCCAGATGACACATTAGTATCGTCTCATAAATTAGTGGTAGAAAGTGAATTTACTTGAAACATTTCCCCAATCTTTCTTCGAATCTTACCCCAGCCCTTATCTTGTCACCCTCTCCAACCTTAGCAGCTCAGCCATGTTACAGGGCAGGTTTACATTCTCTTTCCCGACCACCCTCTTGGTGAGCGCCTTGAATGTAGCAAAAGGTAGATTCCTCCTTCAACTTTGTAGCCACCCCACTCCATCTAGCGACAGGATTTGTAGTTAATCACCAGCCGCTATAACATGGAAATTACTTCGATCTATATGTTATATATATATATATGAACTTCTAATTCTTTGGTCCATTAGTTGAAAAACTTGCCTAACTTAATTATTGGATGAATTGGAATGAACTCTTTTTTGAATTTCTATTTGATGAGCAAAGCCCTCCTCGTGGATCGGATAAAGAAAACAACGCAGCTATGGTTACTTATAAAATTTCCTCCCAAATTTCTAACATTTCTCAAAGAGAAGGCTAATCATTCTTACTTAAGCAAGGTTAAATGTGCTATATTAAACCGATCAAATGAATAAATCTTAAAGAATTAAAAAAAAGTACTATCTTACTCTGAAGTAAGTACTTTAAAATATAATTTTACTAAAAAACTTTATATAACTTTTTTGTGGTCCCAAGGTACTTAATTAGGATATTAAATTTAATCAAAATTGGTTAAGAAATTTTCAAAGAAATTTAGAAAAAACTAAAAAAGTACTGAAATAAAGTACTAATGTTTGTGGGACGATATGTACTTATCAGCGCTTCATTTTCTTAAATTAATGATAGGTTTTCAATTTCATTTCAATCGGTGCAACGGTGTGGAAAAAATCATGGACGGAAAAAAAAACAATAACATACATCCATATAGTACATCAGTACGCACTAAATGAAAAAAATCGCTCTTTTTGGCCTTTCGACGAGACCGCATGTGTTTTTTGGCAAAACACCACCTGCTAAATTCAACCTAAATATGAATACTACAATTTGTGACTTTAATTACGACCATGGGTTCCGTAGTCTTTTACCTGAGAGACCCTTTGAAGTCGCGCTTGCTGCAGACCGATACCAATACTTTACCATGTTTCGCATTGGATAGTAAAAAACTTTAATGTTGGTTGAGCTTCTTTATATTGGGTGGGAGAGTGCACCATCCGATTAATTTGCCACAGGCCTCAAACGGTGTAGTTACGCTGGTAGCCATATATTGTACTTTCAATATTCAGAAACAGGGACGTTTAGAGACTTGTATAGAGTGTGAAAAATTACGAAAGTACAAAAAATACTGACCTAAATAGGAACGATTTTTTGCGGCAAATTTTTTAAAAAATAATTATCAAATTTTGCTTCAAGTTTTTCTTACAATCAAATACGTTTTATCGTACATGCTAAGTTTTTAAATTCGACATATGGATGAAATCCCGTAAATTTACTTATTTTTTTATTCTTTTCTCATTTGTATAAAATTCTTTTTTATTTTCTTTAATCCGTATTTTCTCACACTTTCAGAGATATAGAATCACCTCTTTTGCTGTCACTTCTTTAAATAAGGCTAAAATAATATTTTCGAAGCCCCACCTTAATCTCTGTCTATCAGAGGGCGACATTTAATTTTTCCCCTTCTCTTAGTTGGCTTATGTTTACTTTCCCTTTTTCATTACCATAATAACAGAGTAAAAGAGAGGTCAATGGGTAGCTTTCAACTTGTGAGATAAGGGTACTTGCCATGACTTGACCATATTTTTTGTACGAGTATTAAAAAAAATGCAGGAAAAAGTTAAAACTTTTTCCTAAGTCGCCCGTTAGAGCCCCCTTATAGTAGTAAACTTAAATATAATAAATTATAAGAAATTTATTTTTTATTTTAATTATCTTGAGAAAAAAATGATTTTCTGAACTTTGACCTTCAAGTTCTAAAGCTAGAGAGTCAAATCTAGTATTCACCTAATACGNNNNAATTTATAATTCCAGCAGAAGACACACTCTTTTATTGTCTACTTCAACCAATTTATTAATTATAAAGTTGTGATTCATTGGTAATCTATGTTTCAATAAAAGATAATTAAATATTCTTTATCAAAAGCATATACATTGTACCGTAATTCTTTAACATCAAATCAGCTTTCATTTTTTTTCAATATATTATGTATTTTTATGAGATAACGCAAAGGGTATGCAACCGTAAATATTCCTTTTGGAGGCACAAAGACTACCCTATAAGGAGAGTAAAATTATTTTCATTAATTAATATATTTCCAAACAAAAAACAAAAACTTTCTGGAAATAAAGTTAGCTTTCTTTGACCTTCCTTTCTTGACTAATCTGAAGCAGTTGCGTAATGTAAGCAGTTGTCGCCCGGGGCGGTCCCTGAATTTGGGGCGCCTTCTTCACCCTCTTTAATATACCCCAAAAACATACACACTAACAATTTTCTGACATGCTTTGGAATATTAAAATAAAAGATATAATAAAAGGTGTGAGCGAATAAATAAACTCTTTTTGGAAACAAGTTTGCTTACGACGTTTTATCTATAAAACTATTTTTAAAAAACCTAGTTTTTTTAATGTTATAATTCTCGTATTATTATGCTTAAAATTAATTAATATAATAATTAAAAGATAGTTGATTATTATTATTATTATTTAAATATCTACTAGTATAAGGGTGAAAAATTAATTTATATTAAAAAGAGGATAGTTTTTTTTTATTCCAGCATTTTTAGAAGTAGTCTTATTATTAAAAAGGGTTAAAAAAATGTTAATGTCTTACCGCCCCGAAAAAAGTTCCACCCGAGACGGACAGTCTTCTCTACCTTCCCCCTTATCTACGACACTGATCTCTTATAAGTATAAGTAGAAATCCAGAGATGTATAAAAATGATCGAGCTTGGAAATTATTTTTCTCCACGTTCCAATCGTTTATAAGGAGAAAAAGAAATTGAATATTTCTGAGTGAATTTAATCTCCCTTTCCGACAGAGCGAGTTATATCTACACGCAATCGTACCAAATGAAGGTCCCTATAATCTAATCTAAATATTTTCCTTGAATTTATTAAGGTGATTTTTTTTTATTATTATTTTTCCATTTTACAGTCAGATAGTCTAGGGGTTAGCGCTCCAGCCTGCTAACCAAGTGGACCGGGTTCGAATCCGACTCGAGGCATCCGGCTAAAATCTGACCCCGGGGGGTAAAGACAAATTTGAAAAAATAAATAGTATCGTAAATTGGCTTATGGCTAGAAAGGCCGAAAAGCCAAAAAAACTATTTACAAAAGTTTAATAAAATATACCTATAAGTTTTTTGACTTGAGGTTATTTACAGAATAATAATAATATAAGTTTTTTGACTTCAAACTATTTACAATATTTACAGAGGTATAAGGTCTGGCATGATTAAGTGAAGCGTCGAGGGAGGTCATTTGGTCTGTGTCTCTTAAGTCTTTTTGGAATTGTTGTTGTCATTAGTTGTTTTGCGTAGTCGTTTGGGTGGTCATTTAATTTGTTCAAGTATTTGTGGCTGTATTGTCTTATTTCTTCTGTTACTGTAGGGATTGATGTGTCTTTTTGTATGTCGGAATTGGAGGTACTTCTGGGGGCATCGACTATGGTTCTTATCACTTTGTTTTGATATCTTTGTATGATATCAATATTTGATTTCTTAAGGTGATGAAAAGCAAACCATCCCTTTGAGCTCAAGTTTAACAAATTCTTAGGATATTTTTTTTCACTTTTCAGAAAACACACCGAAAAGTAAATCTCGTTTAATTGACGACAAAAGAGAATCCATTTAAATACCTCTTTTCCTGGGTGAAAGATTGCGTGTTATATTAACCCTTTTATTCCCACAAAGCCTAATTGGATTAAATAGGGAATTAATCATTCTATCCTCTGTATCTCTTGATTTCATTTTCTTTAATTTTTTTATCTCCAGATGACACATTAGTATCGTCTCATAAATTAGTGGTAGAAAAGTGAATTTACTTGAAACATTTCCCCAATCTTTCTTCGAATCTTACCCCAGCCCTTATCTTGTCACCCTCTCCAACCTTAGCAGCTCAGCCATGTTGGGGGCGGAGTTTACATTCTCTTTCCCCGACCACCCTCTTGGTGGGCGCCTTGGATGGCCAGCAAAGGGTGAGTTACTCTTCAACTTTGTAGCCACCCCACTCCATCTAGCGACGGGTTGCTTAGTTAATCACCAGCCGCTATAACATGGAAATTACTTCGATCTATATGTTATATATATATATATATATATATATATATGAACTTCTAATTCTTTGGTCCATTAGTTGAAAAACTTGCCTAACTTAATTATTGGATGAATTGGAATGAACTCTTTTTTGAGTTTCTATTTGATGAGCAAAGCCCTCCTCGTGGATCGGATAAGAAAACAACGCAGCTATGGTTACTTATAAAATTTCCTCCCAAATTTCTAACATTTCTCAAAGAGAAGACTAATCATTCTTACTTAAGCAAGGTTAAATGTGCTATATAAACCGATCAAATGAATAAATTTTAAAGAATTAAAAAAAAGTACTATATTACTCTAGAGTAAAGTACTTTAAAATATAATTTTACTAAAAACTTTATATAACTTTTTTGTGGTCCCCAAGGTACTTAATTAGGATATTAAATTTAATCAAAATTGGTTAAGTCATTTTCAAGAAATTTAGAAAAAACTAAAAAAGTACTGAAATAAAGTACTAATGTTTGTGGGACGATATGTACTTATCAGCGCTTCATTTTCTTAAATTAATGATAGGTTTTCAATTTCATTTCAATCGGTGCAACGGTGTGGAAAAAATCATGGACGGAAAAAAAAAACAATAACATACATCCATATAGTACATCAGTACGCACTAAATGAAAAAATCGCTCTTTTTGGCCTTTCGACGAGACCGCATGTATTTTTTGGCAAAACCGCCACGTGCTAAAATTCAACCTAAATGAATACTACAATTTGTGACTTTAATTGCGACCATGGGTTCCGTAGTCTTTTACCTGAGGACCCTTTGAAGTCGCGCTTGCTGCGAGACCGATACCAATACTTTACCCATGTTTCGCATTGGATAAAGTAAAAAACTTTAATGTTGGTTGAGCTTCTTTATATTGGGTGGAAGAGTGCACCATCCGATTAATTTGCCACAGGCCTCAAACGGTGTAGTTATGCCAGTGGCCATATGTGTACTTTCAATATTCGAAACAGGGACGTTTTAGAGACTTGTATAGAGTGTGAAAAATTACGAAAGTACAAAAAATACTGACCTAAATAGGAACCCGATTTTTTTTGCGGCAAATTTTGCCACAAAAGAAATAATTATCAATTTTAGCTTCAGTTTTTTCTTACAGTCGACTACGTTTTGTCTGTGCGTAGCTGGTTTTTGCAGTTAAGACATATTGGATGGAAATCCCGTAAATTTACTTATTTTTTTATTCTTTTCTCATTTGTATAAAATTCTTTTTTATTAATTAACAGGAATAGCAGGGAATTGGATAAAAATAAAAAACAGAGTTTTTATTAAATGGGCCAGACGTTTCGTCGATTAATTTCTTTTTTATTTTCTTTAATCCGTAACACTGCTCACACTTTCAGAGATATAGAATCACCTCTTTTGCTGTCCCACTTCTTTAAATAGGAAGCTAAAATAATATTTTCGAAGCCCCACCCCACCTTAATCTCTGTCTATCAGAGGGCGACATTAATTTTTCCCCTTCTCTTAGTTGGCTTATGTTTACTTTCCCTTTTTCATTACCATAATAACAGAGTAAAAGGAGGTCAATGGGTAGCTTTCAACTTGTGAGATAAGGGTACTTGCCATGACTTGACCATATTTTTTGTATGACTATTAAAAAAAATGCAGGAAAAAGTTAAAACTTTTTCCTAAGTCGCCCGTTAGAGCCCCGTTATAGTAGTAAACTTAAATATAATAAATTATAAGAAATTTATTTTTTATTTTAATTATCTTGAGAAAAAATGATTTTCTGAACTTTGACCTTCAGTTCTAAAGCTAGAGAGTCAAAATCTAATCAGTACCTCCTAATTGGAAATACAAAAATTTTACGAACTTTATACAACTTCCCCTTCTTGAGAAAAAAAAAAATTCTGATGTGGCCATCCACATGAATTTACCATACACCTACCTTATATTTAATATTTAATAAAATAATTTATAATCATTTACGAAAGAACCATCTCTCTTAATTTTCCGCACATTATCAATTGAACATAATATCGTCTTTTAAATATGGAATTCTTCTAGAGCAGCGTTTTCAACCTTTTTTCGCGGACCAGTGATATTTTTTTAACAACAGAATTTTACTAGGTATTAAAGAACTACTACATAAGTTAATTGTAACATTTTTATTATCATTTACTTACAATAATATTTAAATGTAAAGATTTGTAATTATATATATATATGCGGACTAGTAAAATTTCTCCGCGGACCAGCGGTTGAGAATAGCTGTTCTAAAGGATAGACCGGCAGCTGAATGGAGTTGAGTGTGCAAAATATGAGGACCGCATTCTATAAATAGTTTTGAACTCTGAAAAGCTTGCAGATAATGATTCTGAATGTTGCCAGGAGGTTTCTAGGTCCAATTTTTTTTTATATCCCATCCCCTTGGATATCTAGTAAATGGACTGTACAAATGCTTTACAACAATTATAATTGTTGTTTTATTGAAAATATCCAATTGTTTCTTATGATTAAAGATACTTATAGTTACTCAATAAAAAAAAAAAAAAAAAAAAAATTAAAAATTAAACAAGAATTGTTGAAAAAAAATTGACATGACAGGAAATGATCCATTTTTTCAAAAAATTGCAGTTTTTCCTTCATAAAATGAAAACCAATCAAGGTAGAAACTTGATTTCTATCTCATTCTCTAGGAAATTTTATTGACTTGAATGAACGTTTACTTGGATCTCTTTTTTATAAAACTCCTAGATTTATAGATATCCAGCATTTTACAGACAGGATATAATCCGAATCCTCAAAAGTGTCAAGGAAAATGCTGGATATCTATAAATTTAAAAGTTTTATAAAAAAAGAGGTCCAAGTAAACGTTCAAGTCAATAAAATCTCCTAGATAATGAGATAGAAATCAAGTTACTAGGATGAGTGGTTTTTATTTTATGAAGGAAAAATTGCGATTTTTTGAAAATATTGATCATTTCCTGTGATGGGAAATGTTGGATATCTATAAATCTAAGAGTTGGTGTTCTAAGCGACGATCCAGTAAATGTTTGTTTTCCATTTTACTTAACAACCTATTTTCAATTTTAAAAAATTATAATTAAAATAACCCTTAAAATGGCTTCATAGCATGTACTCCATCAATTTCCTTTATAGGTAAGCGCCCCCCCTCCGATGAAAAAAATTGGACCAAAAAGTTGGCCGGCAACATCCAGATTTTAATCTTTGAGCTATTCTCAGTTAATAATAGTAGATAAAGTGCGCTCCTCACATTTTGCATACTCACTTCCATCCAGCGCCTGCACTAGGAAATAGCTTCAAGTATTTTTGTGTGAAAATTTTATCTTTTTAATTATTTTAGACCCGCCCGCTCCTTTGGGTCACTCTCTTTTCACAAGGAATGTTATTTCCTTAAGGTTGTATAGGGTGCATATGCAAAACTTTATACAAATCCATTTAAAGGTCCACCCCCCCCCCCCCCCGAAAAAAAGATAATGACTCTCTTCTTTTTTATTATAGGTCCCTTTTATAGTAAATTCCATTTTCTTGTTTATAAATTAAGGAGGGGGGAGGTGAAAATAAATTTTTTTTTTTTTTGATGGGCTAAAATTAAGGAGGGTTCAAAAAACTATCAATATAAGTCCTAGCGTCCTAGACCCTTTAATCGATTTGTATGAAATTTCACATATGCACTCTATACAACCTTATGCAAATGACTGACTATGTGAAATTGATAGTGACGAAAAAAAAGGGCCCGGGGGGGGGGGGGGCGGGGTTAAAAAATAAAATTTTCAAAAATAAAGCTGATATTTCTAATAAAATAGTGTCATAATTAAAAGAAGGTATTATTAATTTCTAATGGGCCCAAAATTAAGAGGGGGATAAATAATTTTATTACTATAAATTTTAAATATAAGAAGGGGTCATGTGAATAGCCACACCAGCTGATTATTTTTAGTTTAATAATTTAAATTTTTTAAACACTCCCCCCCCCCTCTCTTAATTTTTTTTCGATTTCAACCAAAATCTAATCAGCTCTTAATCTCAATGCACCAAAACTACACGTGCAATTCCGTTTTGATATTCACACATTTTTTTGAGTTATAGAGTACACACAATTTGGTAAAATATTAATAGACATTTCGACAAAATAATTAATATCTCTTAAAATATAATTTTTTCGATGTTCATTCTTTGAAGCTTTTTAGTTTTCCTAATTTTTTTTTTTAACCAAATAGTTTCACCCTTTTTTCAGATATTTCGAAAAAATGAATAAAAAAAAATACTTTTTTATCTTTACAATACCTGATTATATCTTGTATGGTAAAGTAAAATGGTATGAATATTCAATACTAGGTCCGGCCGGGAGGCATCGCCTGCTTCTCGGCTAAAACAAGTACTGTGGTTGATCTACATAGATTCTATATTGGCCATATGAATTTCTTATTTCTACGTGTTGGGCATTTATTTTAAATAATTTAATATTGAGTAGGTGCTCATTTAAGGGATGACTATTCTATCTCAGATGTACAATTAATCTTTGAATGCATTTTTCATTGGATTTATCACTTCCTTCGCCCTTCATTAACACCTTTGTTGAATTTGAAAAATCATACAATTATATTTCAGGACGTTGCGAAACTATGTGTTAAAAAATTAACTTTCAAAATCAGAAGAGGGAGGGGGGCAAAAAAATAAAAAGTTTCGAGACCTAATTTCGCAATGTCTTGAAGTATAATCTTACATGTTTTACAAATCCAACGAAGGGGCTGATATTTACATTTTTGTCTCCCCTCCCTTCTTATTCTGATAGAGTTGGTTTTTCGACAAGTAGTTCAGCAAAATTTTGAAGTAGGTAGATATAATCGTACAAATTTTTTTCAGATAAAACTAAAAGGGGAAAATATTTAAATTTTTTGCTGCCCCCCCCCCCCTCTCCTGATTTGAATAGTTGATTTTTTAATAAAATAAAAATAAAATTAACAACTCGTTAAATATATTTCATTTTTTTACATTCAACATGCCTTCATTTAAGGGATGACTACTAGATGTACAATCACTCTTTGAATGAAATTTTCAATGAATTCATCCGCTCTGTAAGCGAGCCGAGTTTTATATGAGCAAATCAAATAAGGTTTTTTCATCAAACAGAGGCTATTTTCTTTGATTTGCTTATAAGAAATAAATATTTTTTCAATCAAAATTTCATTTTTTTTTTTTTTTTTTTAATAAATTTTATTAAACCAATTTTTTTACATTAATTAATGTATACATCGTATTTTAGCTTCGACTCCAGAGATTACTTCTCCACCATCTTGATCATCTTTGTAGTCCTTGTTTTTAATAAGAGGAAAAAACTAATTAAATAAAAAAAACCTCTTTTCCGATAATTATTCAAATTCCATATTGTCTATCCGTCAGTCCAGTCTCTCTTTTCCTCAAAATTTCATTACAAGATTCTATCCAGACCGATAAAATACTATATGTCAAATAATAAAATACTATTTTTTTCTTTTCTACCCACTTGGCCTCGGGAACTAAATGCCCATTTAGCCAGTCGTCACAGATTCACAACGAACAGGTGTACCATATAACCAAATAAAATAAAACAAAATAAAATAAAATAACAAAATAAATAAATAAAATAATTGGATTATAGTTGGATGCCAATGGATAATATATGTTTAACAAAGGAATCTGCAATTGGACATTCTTGGCCTAATAAATTACTTATAAAAACCTAAAATATTTTTTTTCTCTCTTCTTTTTTTTTATTTTAAATAAACATTCTCTTCTTGCTTGTAAAAATCTCAATTGAGTGTAAAAAAAAACAAACAAACGTTTAAATTAGGATGTTTAAGTAATTTTGTCCAATTCTTAGTTTTTGTTGTTTGCACATAATATCGCCTCAAAGAATTTCAAATAAAATTCCTGAGTGTAAGGGGTAAGAGTTTTTAAAAGGGCAGATCATGTAGATGAATGCAAAATGACCAAACAAGAGTTGGCAAGAGGAGAGCCGATTCGGTCACGCATGCCAAAAACAAGACGGATAATAATGGCATTAGCTGCGTATGAAAAGCGCTTGGATCCCGGATTTTATTAGCTTGCCAACACTAATCCGATTTCATGCTAGAAATTAAATGATTCTAAAATACTCAACGTAACAAGTCAAGAGACGATGACTTCATTCAAGAATCGTTTTTATTCACGAAATTTTTATATAGTATCAGAAGAAAAAGTGAAAACTTTTTGTAAGGCTCAGTACGATCTATGCAAAGTTTGGTAATTTATCAATTTTATTTTTCATTGGAGGATTTTTGGAGTAAAAAGCTGAGACTCGTCATATAGATGTAACTTATTAATAAAACTTAAGGAACAGTCAGTGTGGGTTTTTAATGAAACATTTTTAAATTACTAATAAAGTAACTTATTAACACAGAATTTCTACTCATTAGTTACAATAAAACAATAATTCCATATAACAGTTTTATTTTTTTTCTGATGCTCTCTTAAAATAAAAATCATCAAACCTCTAATATGTTCTTAGAAACTCATAAGATGGTGTCATCTTTTAAATCTGATGGAATGGATTATTTTTAATTATATGTCAGAAGGGATGTTTTGACACCATCTTATGATTTTCTAAGAAAATTTGAATCTATTACCATCAGCAAATTGAAATCTTTCATATTCAATTAGGACAAGTCATTCCATTGCCATTCGAATTTTGAATCTCTTCCAAATTCGAAACACTCAACGACCTTTATTTAAATTATATGGCATGGCTATAATCTTTAAATTTAGATCACTAGATCGCGAAATTTTACAAATTAAGATAACAATCTTTGAGTAAAATATTTAACGCGTTCAAATATGTCAGAGAGGTTTGCACCTCACAGGTGAGCCAGATGGCTCGGATTGCTGTTACTTGCACTAGGGTTCGATTCCTGAGGGGGTGGAAAAAGCAATCCTTCTGACATATAATTAAAAATAAACCATTCCTTCGGATTTAATAGACGACACCATCTTATGATTTTCTAAGATAATTTGAATCTATTACCATTGGGAAATTGAAATCTTTCATACTCTAATATTTTTTTTTTTTAATGCAATCGAATGCAAGAAGGGGTGCACCAGTAAAGATGCAGCTCCTATGGATCTCGAAAGACCCTTGCATTACCGAAGAGAAGGGAAAGTTGATTAAGTGAGAGGGTGTAGACGTAGGTGTATATGCACCCCGGTTTTGAAGGTTTGAAGATTATAGGTGCTGGGAAAGATGGAGGCTGGGAGAGAGTTCCAGTTCCTTGAACTCATGGGGATATGGCGAATGAAGTGGTCCGGCACTTTTCCAATTCGACCGCGAAAGAGTGTTGGGAGTCGGCAAAACGCGTGCCACGTGCAAAGCATGCTTCGGTGGGGAATTATTGATTTTATCTCATCAGAGCACCTGCCGTGATAGTATCTATAGAAAAGGGAAAGGGCAGAGACATATCTTCGATGAGCCAGCGAGTCGAGGGAGTCGGTGAGGGAAGAATCGTCAATTAGCCTGACGGCTCATTTCTGAATTGGATCCAGGGTAGCAAGAAAATATTTTGAGGCTCCTCTCCATAGATGAGAGCCGTATTCGAGACGGGGGCGGATTTGGGCCTTGTAGATGGTGAGAAGTTGTGGGGGTTTGTAAAATCGCTTGGACCTGAACAAGAAGCCAATCTTCCTTGCTGCAGATTTCGCCACAGAGGAGATGTGTTCATTCCAAGACAGGCCAGATGCGACAGAGACGCCCAACATGGATAGACTGTCACGCATTTTCATCATATGTTCTTTGTTTTGGAAATACAAATATTTTTAGTCACAGGACGTTCTACCTTTCTAACTTTCATTCTTGAGTAAAATCTAGAGATGCTGCATCTTTTCAGTGTGCCCCTTTTTGTATTCTAATGTATTTAAAAAAATAAATTAAAAATCTATAATATTTAGGGAAAGCGGTTTAAGTTTATAGTGAAACATATTTAAAAAAAATTATAAAGCGTTGAATTACTGGTGTTTCACAAAAACCCGAAATATACATAATATATAGAGTATCCATTAAACTCTAACTTTATTTCAATTTTTATTTTGTGAAACAGCACTAATTCCAACCCTTTATAATTTTTTAAATAAATATCAATTACTTCAGTTATACCAATTATACTGTTATTCCATTACTTTTTTTTATGAAAAGAGCAAGGTGAACATATGAATGAAAGGGTGCTAATGTAGGTAAAATAAAGAAACAAGGAACTGTGGGTTAAAGTTTGGTGAAACACTATCTATAATTACATTTTAAATGGAAAAGAAAAGAGGAAAGGATTGAGGAAGGAAGAAGGATTGATGAGATCTGGAAGAATATGGAACAAAGGCTGACTAATCAGTGGAATTCTTAAGGAAGGAAGCGAGATTAAATGATATCTCTTTTTTGGTTTTTGTAATGTAGTTTTTCAAAATATTATGGTTCGGGTAAAATTCTTTACGGGCAATTTCTTTACAATGAAAAGTCATTGCGGGAAAATTCATTCTATTTTTTTTTTCATGGTGATTTTGAAATATATTTCTCAAAATTCTAATGTACATTTTACATTTTACACTATATTTTAAGAATAAAAATCAAAGCTGAAAAATGAAGGGATGCTTAATGTAAAAAAATGAAATATATTTAACGAATTTTTCATTTTAATTTTATTTTATTAAAAAATCAACTATCAAAATCAGGAAGAGGAGATATTAACAGTTTCACCAGGTTTTACAAGCACATAATACACCGCACCTTTCTGATCCCACCAAACACAGAGCATTGCCTTCTTGCCGAATTGATCTGGTTTTGTAGTCGATGTTGATGGTTGTCCCGGATTAACCTATGATTTTTTCCGTTTAGGATTCTTAAAATGAATCCATTTTTCATCGCCAGTAACAATTCGATGCAAAACTGATTTTCTTTCATGTCTTTGAAGCAAAATTTCACAAGACACTTAGTGTTTTTTCGGTTTTCCATCTGCCTTTCGTTGCACCCATTTTACAGACTTTTGAATCTTTCCCATAGCCTTTAAACGTTCAGAAATTGTTTGTTGTGCAACATTAAACATTGATGCCATTTCCTTTTGACTTAAAGTATCATCTTCATCCAATATTGCTTGCAATTCGGCGTCTTCAAACTTTTTTGGTGGTCTTTCACGTTCTTCAAATCTCACATCAAAATCATTATCTCTAAACCGTTGAAACCATCTTTTGCATGTTGCTTCTGATAGAGCATGATCACCATATGCCTCGACAAGCATTCAATGCGACTCTGCAGCACTTTTCTTCAAATGAAAACAAAAAATTAATGCTTTCCGCAAATCATCACTTTATGGTACAAAATTCGACATTTTTAACATGATGAAAAAATATGTTGTTGTTTGTTCAATGACTTGATGTAACTTAAATATGTTTAATAGAAGTCATAACAACCAAACAAAAAAAAAAAAATTAAGGCTCGTTCACATTAAATGTTCCCTATCGACACATTTGTATCTTAACGCTCACTTCATACCGGTGTACCTGGTACAGTTATCGTTTGAATATTTAAATCAAGTCAAGACTTCAAGTAATTTTACGTTAGATTTTTTCATTTATTTATTTTACGAAAATATTAATGCCGTGGATTAAAAAAAATTATCATATTAAATATAAATTAAATATTAAATACATATTTGGTAATATTTCTCTAATTAAATTTTATTCCATATAATTAAACCTCTTTTATTTCGTCTTTATTTTTCCCCTTCGCTTTTTTGGAATTTATCCGCCTAGGCATGCAATTTCTCTTTCGTTCTCATTAAAGAGAAATCAACTAAATTAACTCAATTAAAAAGTGTGATATGAAGGGTTGATACTTTTAATGCGATTATCCTCTTTTTTCAAAACGTTCGATATTCTAATTCAAATAAGTTGCTATTCAAGGGAAAGGACTTTTAATCTGATGGCGATCATCCGAGAGAATATCTTATTCTGGTTCTTCTTATTCTAAAGGTCAAGGTAATATTTACCTGTATGTTCTTCTTTTCATGTAAATCTATTGATATAAATCACACGTGTATTTTGAAGGAGAATTTGATTTTTTATAAGTGTACCGGCGTACACCAGGGTGGGAGAGCATGTAGAAGACTGAAGGGGCGGGCTGAAAACAGCCCTCCAGTTAGGAGTAAATGAAAAACACTATACTCAAATATATATATTGATAACGATTTATTACCCGCTATTTGGCGGGGGTGATATCTACATATGATGATGATTATACGAGAGAATTAAGCGAAAGGGCAAGATCGACTCGCGGACAACGAAACACGACGGCTCCACGTGGACCTTTTAAAGAAACGTATATATGCTTCACTTCCATCCGAGCACGAACGGAGGAAGAGAGTGCCAAGGACTTCCCGTCGAACTGGTGCGAGCGAGAGTGTTCGAGCGAGAGTGTTACCTTCAAGCCTTCAGTCCAAAATCGAGAGACGGCTGGCGACTTAGCCGCCCTCTGGCGGTAGACAGCGGGCCAGAGGCAACAAGATGAAGAAGGCGTCGGGGCGGATAATTTAAGGGTAGTGTAGCGACTGAACAATAAGTGTTAAAAATGATGTCTTTTCATATGATTGTTTATAAACTAAGTTATAGTTAATTTTTCATGCTTTCTTTCTATAGACCTTAACAACTTCGAAAAAAGCGTATTTCCAAACAGTGTAAAAATTTTATCATTTATTTCTTAAAAAAAAGTACAGGGTAGTGCATAAAGATCTACCACATTTTGAAGAGGTATAAAAAAATGAAAAAAATTAACTAGAAAAAAACTGAATACATTTTTGAAAAGAACATAAAATTTTTTTTTTTTTTTATATATATTTCCAAAAATTTATCTCAGGAAAAAAGGGGGGGGGTCAAAAATGAAAATTCTAGTCCTTTCGCCCAAACTCAACCAAATTTTGTATACATATTCTGTGGACCCACAGAAGGCTAGAAATGCAAAAACTAACCACACGAAATTGGGGGAGGGTCAAAAATGAAAATTCTAGCCCTTTCGATCAAATTTTGTATACAGTAAATAGTTTGGTCGAAAGGATAGAATTTTCATTTTTGACCCTCCCTCCATTTTTGGTGGTTAGTTTTTGCAGTTCTAGCCTTTTGGGGGTCCACAGAATATGTATACGAAATTTGGTTGAGTTTGGTCGAAAGGGCTAGAATTTTTATTTTTGGGGGGGGGG
>JALMQS010000150.1:507031-545940 GCA_024734495.1 Forficula auricularia
CCCCTTTTTTGTCTGATATAATGTTTAAAACACATTAAAAAAAAATTATTTTATATTCCTTTCAAAAATATATTCAGTTTTTTTCTAGTTAAATTTTTTCATTTTTTTATACCTCTTCAAAATGTGGTAGATCTTTATACCCCACCCTGTTGTGTTAATCTTCACTTTAAATTCTTTTCTTTATTTATTTATTTTATTTTTTTTTTTTTGAATATTTACATTGAATTATTTTAATTTTAGTTATTTGTTATTCTTTTCTCCTTTTTATGGAATAAAACATACTTTTACCTGTGTACCTTGATTTTATTAAAATATATAAAAAATATCTCAATATTTTTTTCAATAACATCTTTAGTTCTGAATTTTTTTGTTATAGAACTTTTTCGTTCATAATCGAATCGCATATCAACATGGGCGTAGTTAGGGGAGGGGCAAGGAGGGCGGTGCCCCCCCCCCCCCTAGAAAAATTGAAACTCCAGGGGGCATCACTTATGTATTTATCATTAAATTATTTTGTTATTTCCAAAATTTGTCAATTCTACTAAAAAGTTAGTTGGTCTCTAATCGGATTACCAAAATAGAAATCTTGTGGGGGCTAATCAGCTGGCCGGCTGCCCTCCCCTAGGAAAACTCCCTAACTACGCTAATACGTATCAATGTAAGTATAGTAAAAGAAAGAGTGTTTTATTAATTAAAAAAAAAAAATGTTTTTGAAAATAATTAAACAATCTAATGTTCAAATGTTTTTCTATTTTCACCACTACAATTGTCTTAAAAAAATTTTCTACTTTGCCTGTTAAATCGACTTTGTAGCTCCAATAATAACAAAGATGGCAATTGTGTGCACTTTATAATGACCCCTCTGTATACTTTCATGTTTGAAACTGGGTGATTGTGTCAAGTACCGAATAAAAAAAATACCCTTAATTTATTTTACAGAATAAATTTAAATTTAATTCAAACAGTAATAAAGTTTTTAATAGGGAATATTCAAAGTATAGTATAGAGTTGCTTTTGTGGTTTCTTGATCTATTTTAGTTTAGTGCAAATCAAGGTGAGGGTTTCGTTCGTTATTCATCTATTGTTTTAGAATATTTCCCAGGAAGCAAACGCGATCTGGTTGTCGTGAATGGGTTAAGTTACCCGTGGCGCTAATTGTCCAGATTAGATTAACGCGGCCCACCATTGAAATAGCACACTATCGGACTTGATTATTCCTCTTGACGGCAGGAAACCCGGCCTGGAGGCCCAAGGCAAATTGGATGGTCGACTCCAAGACAGGGGCGGCCAGCGGGTTCCTGGGGTTCCAGGGTTCCGAACGGTGGAATGAGAGAAGAAACACGGGCGAAACGGTCCAGGCCGATCAATACTGGAGGCTGCTGCCCAAGAGATCGGACAAGGAGCTCCTCAACTCAAGCGGGGGATGTAGAAGTGGAAAGCCATCTTGGAAGCAGAAGAGGGAACCGCCCTCGACCACCCAAAGGCAACTCTCGGCTCTGCCACTGCTCAAGATCCACGCCACCCACCACTTGGCAGTTGGCACTCTTTTACGGCGATTTTTCAAAGAGATCAAGCAGTTGGGAATAATTTCTTGACCCCTCCCCCGCTCCCACACGCACTAATATTCCACCTAAAAAATTATATTTTAAAAAAAGTAAAAAACACGCTTCAAAAAAGTACAAAATATTGTAATACTTAATCAAAAAGTGTGGGGCGCAGAAACATGTACTTTTAATTTCGTCAAAGTGTCCCACTCTTTTTGATTAAGTATTACATTATTTTTTACTTTTTAGAAGCGTGTTTTTTATTTTTTTTATTTTAAATATAAGTAATTTATTATTAAACCAATTATTTTACATGAATTAATGTATACATTGTATTTTAGCTTCGACTCCGGAGATTACTTCTCCACCATCGAATGTCCTTGATCATCTTTTTAGTCCTTGTTTTTAATAAGAGGAAAAAGCTAATTAAAGAAAAAAAACCTCTTTTCCTATAATTATTTAAATTCCATTATTCTATCCATCCCCATTCATCCCTCATCTCCCACCAGTAATTTTTTTTTTTTTTATAAATTTTATTAAACCAGTGTTTTTACATGAATTAATATATACATTGTATTTGAGCTTCGACTCCGGAGATTACTTCTCTACCATCGAGTGTCCTTATTCATATTTAGTCCTTGTTTTTAATAAGAGGAAAATCTAATTAGATAAAACTCTTTTCCGATAATTATTTCTAATTCCATTATTCCCCAATCAAGTCGATTGGATCTCTCCATCCTCTATCCCCCCAGTAATTTATTTTTACTTTTTAGTTTTAATTATTTTTATAGAGAAAAGCTTGTGGTATTTAACAGAATATAATTATTTTTATTGTTTTTAAATAACTTCATTTAAATTGAGTAGGTAAACAATTATTTTGTAGATATTTAAGCTGCGGAATTTAAATAGAACAAAAGTCACATTGATCCATAGATAAATACATACATACATACAGGTGAAGCTAATATAAACCGGCTAAAAAAGCTATTAAACTTTTGATAACCAAGTAAATCAATCTTCTGATTTAATAAACTGTACACTCTAGGCAAAAATTGAGATTGAAAACTTTGTTGATGAAAAACCAAACCAGTTCAAAGAAAATACAAAGAACAGTCATACCCACATCTTCAATGGAAAAAGAATAATGAGATACATCAATGAGGTCTACATTTTCGGATGTCTTTTCACAAAACACATTGGCTTAATACCATAAGCGAGGTTCATTACTTGATTATCTGATTCAACTCATATCGTAGAAAAAACACCATATTAAAAATTCTTTTACACCCTTTATATTAGCTTCACCTGTATGTATCTAATTATCCATGTTCCTTGTTCTGCTAAATTTCAAACTTTTCTCTATAAAAATAATTAAGACTAAAAAGTAAAAATAAATTATATTTTAAAAAAACTAAAAAATTAATTTAAAAAGTACAAAATAATGTAATACTCATTCAAAAAGCGTGTATGCAGAAACATGTACTTTAATTAATTTCGACAAAGTGCCCCACTCTTTTTGATTAAGTATTACATTATTTTGTACTTTTTAGAACCGTGTTTTTTTTAGTTTTTTTAAAAATATAATTTATTATTTTACTTTTTAGTTTTAATTATTTTTATAGGAGAAAAGTTTGAGGAATTTAACAGAATGAAATGTATTTAGAAATTTGGTGTTTGATTAGCTTGAAAACCTTGGAAACAGGTGGAATGTCTTCGTTAGGAAAAACGAAATACAATTTTATAGCTCCAACCATTTATTCTCCAGAAAAACTTTTGGAGACTTTTCATCGGAGCACCCGCAGCTTGTTTTCAATAAGAGGAAAAAGCTAATTAAAGAAAAAAAACCTCTTTTCCGATAATTATTTAAATTCCATTATTCTATCCATCCCCATTCATCCCTCATCTCCCGCAGTAATTTATATTATTAAACCAATTATTTACATTAATTAATGTATACCTTGTATTTTAGCTGATTCGGAGATTGCTTCTCCACCATCGAGTGTCCTTATTCATATTTAGTCCTTGTTTTTAATAAGAGGAAAAATCTAATTAGATAAAAAAACTCTTTTCCGATAATTATTTTAATTCCATTATTCCCCGACCAAGTCGATTGGATCTCTCCATCCTCTATCCCCCCCAGTAATTTATTTTTTTACTTTTTAGTTTTAATTATTTTTATAGAGAAAAGCTTGTGGTATTTAACAGAATATAATTATTTTTATTGTTTTTAAATAACTTCATTTAAATTGAGTAGGTAAACAATTATTTTTGTGAAAATGTTTTGCGGAATTTAACAGAACAAAAGTCACATTGATCCATAGATAAATACATACATACATACAGGTGAAGCTAATATAAACGTAAAAAAGCTATTAAACTTTGATAACCAAGTAACCACCTTCTGATTTAATAAACTGTACACTCTAGGCAAAAATTGAAGTTAAGCTTTGTTGATGAAAAACCAAACCAGTTCAAAGAAAATACAAAGAACAGTCATACCCACATCTTCAATGGAAAAAGAATAATAGATACATCAAATGATGGCCCACATTTTCGGATGTTCCTTTTCACAAAACACATTGGCTTAATACCATAAGCGAGGTTCATTACTTGATTATCTGATTCAACTCATATCGTAGAAAAAACACCATATTAAAATTCTTTTTACACCTTTGGCTTAAGCTTCACCTGTATGTATCTAATTATCCATGTGACTTTTGTTCTGTTAAATTCCTCAAACTTTTCTCTATAAAATAATTAAGACTAAAAAGTAAAAAATAAATTATATTTTTAAAAAAACTAAAAAACTTACTTCTAAAAGTACAAAATAATGTAATACTTATTCAAAAAGCGTGGGGCGCAGAAACATGTACTTTTAATTAATTTCGACCGAAGTGCCCCACTCTTTTTTGATTAAGTATTACATTATTTTGTACTTTTTAGAACCGTGTTTTTTTTTAGTTTTTTAAAATATAATTTATTATTTTACTTTTTAGTTTTAATTATTTTTATAGAAGAAAAAGTTTGAAATTTGGCAGAGTGAAAATGTATTTAGAAATTTGGTGTTTGATTAGGCTTGAAAACCTTTGAAACGGTGGAATGTCTTCGTTAGGAAAACGAAATACAAGATTTCCTTATAGTCTAACCATTTATTCTCCAGAAAAAACTTTTGAACTTTTCATCGGAGCACCCGCAGTCTGGTTTTTCATAATATAGTACAATTTGTTATGCAGAAATTCATTCCTTTTCCACAGTTAACACATTATAATATGTATATTTATCAAATCTTGTAATAAGAAATAACTAACTCAACTAATACTGGTGAGTCATAAGTTAAAATTATCATTAATATGAGGTGAAATATCTCCATCATACATTTGAATACATATATAATAAAAATGTTTTAAAATTTTTTCTCTTAAAATGTCTTTTATAATTATTATCTCTTAAAATACTTAACAAATTTTCCAAAGTCAATATGACATTTCTTTTCAATATTATTTTTCAAATATATTTATTTTTATAACTATATATATAACCAAACTTCTTGAGGATACAAATTCTCATTTAAATAGGTGTTGGTTTTATTCTTTTTTGACAAAAAAACACATTTTTATCATTTATTTTCTTTATTTTATTTTATTGTTTTTTATTATTTTATTATTTTTTATTATTTGTATATAATTTCATTTAAATTGAATAGGTAAACAATTATTTTTATAGAGAAATGTTTACAAGAATTTAACAGAACAAAAGACACATTAATCCATAGATAAATACATAGATAGATAGATACATACTAGTACATACATACATACAGGACAAGCTAATGTAAGCGTGTAAAAAAGGTATTACTATTATATTATTATTATATTACTCTGGTAACCAAAGTAACTTCGTTCTGCATTTAACTAAACTACATTCCATGCAAAAATATTGCGATTGAGAACTTGTTGATGAAAAGCAAACCAATTCGGAGAAAATACAAAGGACAGTCATTCTCACACCTTCACTGGAAACAGAATAATGATACATCAAATGATGGCCTACAATTTCTGATGTTCTTTTACAAAACATTGGCTTAATACCATAAGGCAGGGGTTTTCAAACTATGCACTGCGGTGCAGGTGAGAAGCGCATCGCGGAGAATTTTTCAGGTGCACCGCGATGATGTCGATTACTTTACTAAAAAAATTGTTACATCTTCAAAATAAATAAATAAAAAAAGCTATATAATAATTAGATAATTAGTCCCTATTACAGGTATTATGTAAATTGTAAATTTACTATATACTGAAGTTTTTTTCTACGTTTTTGAAGATGTGCATCTCGGAACTTTGACTGAAAATTTGGTGCACCGATGGTGAAAAAGTTTGAACACCCCTGCTATAAGCGACGTTAATTACTCGATTAACTGGTTCAACTTATATCGTAGAAAAAGCACCTTATGAAAATTCTTTTTATTGATATTGCTTTTTCATTTTTACTTTCCCATACAGGGTATGGTCAAGTATTGTAATCGTGCATGAAAAAGTGTTTTTTTCCTTCTTTTTTTTCGAAATATCTCAAAAACGGCTTAAACTATTTTGATTAAAAAAATTTAGCGAAACCATGTCATTTTGCTCATACAAAAGGTCTAATAAGTGAACATAGAAATAATTATATTTTTTGAGATAATAATTATTTTGTCAATATGTCAGTTAGTTTGTTAGTCTGTCTGATTTGTCTTGTTGTCTGTCCGTTAGTCTGTGCGTTACCAAATTTTTGTGGACGACCTAGCTCAAAAACTAGTGTGAATATCAAAACAAATTTTACACGTAGTTTTGCTGAATTAGATTTTGGTGCATATCGACCCAAAATTAAGGGGTGGAGCGGGGTTAAAAATTAAAAATCTAGGCCATTTGAGCAAACTCAGCCAAATTTGTTTACATAATCAGCGGAACCCACAGAAGTCTAAAAATGAAAAAACTATCCGCCCAAAATGGGGGGGGGGGGCGTAAGGGTCAAAAAATAAAAATCTTGGCCATTTGCAAACTCAACTAAATTTTGTATACACTTAATCAGTAGGCCTCTAGGAGTCTAAAAATGCAAAATCTAACCCCTTTCTCCTACATTGATTAAAAATAATTTTTTAGTAAATATAAAATATAAGTGAGGGACCAGAGTTGTATGGTAAAGTCAAGTGGATGGCCACATCAGAACACGTGAAGCTTATTTAATCAGATATTCTTAAGTATTTGCAGTGCAATTTTCTAAAATCCATCTTGCACGAATATTTGAAAAAATTGAAACTAAAGCACCATGAAAATTCAGCTTTTTGAAAAGTAAATAAACTTGTAGAATTTTTGCTCAGAATGTTATAAACTACTAGCACAAGTCACGCGTGTTTCATATATTGTTTAAAGATTCTTTAGGTAATAAATAAATTTCTTGAAAAATATACCACCAGATTTTATTCAAATATTTTTAACTGAACTTCCACCTAATATAATAATTTTTGTTAAATCAATATAAAAAGAAAATTTTTTGACTAAATCTATCTACTTTTACTTTATAATCTTTTTCTAAAATTATTATAGAGGGTGAAAAAATGTAAATTCTTGCCCTTGGAGCAAACTAAACCAAATTTTGTATGCATAATCTCTGTGCCTCTAGAGAGGTAGAAATGCAAAAAACTAACCACCCAAAATGGGGGGGGGGGTCAAAAAATGAAAATTCTTTTCTCTTGGGCCAAACTCAACCAAATTTTGTATACATAATCTGTGGGTCACTAGATGGCTAGAAATGCAAAAACTGGGTGCGGAAGGTGGGTGCGGGGGTGGAATGGGGGTGGGGTGAGAGTGAGTCGGAGTAGGGTGGGGGTGCAGGGGTGGTGCGGAGTGGAGTCCGGGGGCTAGGCGGGGGTGTGGTGCGCGGGGTTGGAGGGCATGGGGTGGGGTCCGGGGTGGATGGGGTGCGGGGTTCGAGGTGGGTGGGGTGTGGGCGGGGGGTTGGGAACGGGTGCATGGTGCGGGGGTGGGAGTGCTGGAGGGGGGCTTGGTGGGCTAGTATAATATAAATAAATAATTAGCCTCAAGATTTAGGCATCTTGTTGAGTATCTTTTTTTGCAAAAAAGATGGAATTTTTTCAAAAATCAACCCAGGTTAGATACATACCCATTATAATATTAAGAAATGAATTTAAATTTTATTCATTGTAAAAATATTTCTATTAAAATTTTAGATTAGTTCCCAAATAAAATTTAAATTTATTTCTTAATAAATAATTAAATTTTAAATTTAATAATTTTTAAAGTGTGAAAAGTTTAACTTGACATTTGATGTCTTAGCTCCTTTGAATTAATATTTGAAAAAATTTTTTACTAATTTATTAATTCAAAAATTTTTAAAATTCACTTATAAAACAATGAAAACTAGAAAAATTAAAAAAAAGTTGTTTTAATATATGTTTTCCTATGAAAGTACATGTTTTACAATAATCATATTTCCTCATTCCTCATTAAATAATTTTTTAATTTTTTCTTTCAACTTTTTTTTTGCACGAAATTTTCTCTGGAGAGAGACGGACTGGTAGAACGTTTAATTGAAAGTAATGGAAGGCAGCCCAGGGGTAATGAGAGAAAAAATTCACACAAAGGTGTAGTTTATTGGAATCCTTCCTCCTTTCCTTTCAAACCGATGTTTCGGAGGATTCTTCCCTCCTTCTTCAGGGTTTCAAGGGATCAATGAAAGAAACAAATAAACTGCTTCCTTCTTCTCTCCACAGCAGTGTTTAAAACTTTTTTCTTCCTTAGCAGAAGCATAGAAATACGTTTTTTTTTTTTTTTAAGAAAGAAGAAAGTTTTAAACACTGATGTGGAGAGAGGAAGAAAGCATTTTATTTGTTTCCTTCATTGACCCCTTGAAACCCTGAAGAAGTAAAGGAGGGAAGAATCCTCCAAAACTGGGCTCCCTTCCAATACTTTCAATTAAAATTTACTTTCAACATTTTTTGTTATAGTTATTTACCAAAAATTGTCGAGAGCTACTAAAAATGACCCCGCGAGCTGCGAATTGGCGACCGCTGATTTAAAATGATTAAATCCCCGAAACTGTAAACAGAGTACTAGGTCTTGAAAAAGTATTCTTTTTCGTCCTATTATCCTATTGTAATTATGTAAAAAAAAAAACAAATAAGAAAAGTCACATATGTAATATTTATAGAAAAAGTTGCCGAGTCTTCACTGTAATAGTCTTCACAGATAAGTCTTAGTGTATGAATTCAATTATAACCGCATTATTTAGTTGGCACGTTTTGTGGTGTGAGAAAAAACCTTTGCCGCTTACTGGATTACTTAGAGCTGAATTATTAAGGGGTTGCAATTAGCGCTGAGCGTTGAGCCCTGCGCGTGTTTTGCTGAGGGGTGCCTTCGCCTTCGGTGCCTTGGGCCGGTCGATAGGGCTGAAGCAGGGGTTTTTTCTTGGAAGGAGTCTGTGGTGGGACGCAAGGGGTAGTTCTTTGTGCGAAGACGCCGACCGGGCAGACCGTCGATCGATGCTGCCGAGCTGCAGGGTGGTTTCCACCCTCGACCACCCTGACCACCCCCGTCGAGAAACTCACTCTCTCGCCGATTAATTACTTTGAGTGACCTGACTTTGCGCGAGGCTGACAGAGATGAATGCCTGATGGCACTGGCGCGGCCGCGAAACCTCGCCACTTTATCTCCACCCACTACAAACCACCCACCCACCCATACACATACACACATACACATGCAAAGCCCACAAACTAAATCCAAAATTCGACCAGTCACGTTCAGGGCCGTCGAGAGCTTACCCAGAACCCAGGGTTGAATCTTATCGCCCCCCCCCCCCCTCTTCCACTCATGTAAATATTTGTAAAAAATATATTTCTTTTTTACTCCCTTTCCAGAAAGGAGGGTGTAATCTGTTTGTTAAAATATACTTATCTGTGTAATTTTGTAGTTATTAAGGAGATCCTTTTGCCGCCAATGTCAAATAAAAAATATTAGATTATAACTATAACTTAATTTTTTATAATAGTTTAAGTCTCATATCTATGCTTTGGTGAAGTTTCATTCACACATTAGTGAGCAATTTTTTGAAAATAAAATGTAAACATTTTTTCAGAGTCTTATGGAAAATTAAGATCTTGACACTTTCTCTTGAATTATACTACTATTAGTTGAATAGATAAAGTTAAAAAAAAAACTAAAAATTATCTTTTTGAAACATGCAAGTTTCTTTTTTTGTAATAAAATATATCATTTTGATTATTTATGTCCATCGATTAAATTAATAAGTTGTTGTAGGGAAATAAGGACAATAGCTTATGCAAATAATTTTTATTTTTTGCCAACGTTTCGTCAACTTTGTTGACTTCCTCGGGGCTCAAACAAATTAACTTCTTTGCATATTTGTCATTTTATTAATATTCATTCCTATTTGAATAGGAAAATATTTTCAATCTGTGTGATGACTGGCGTGATGAATATTAATAAAATGACAAATATGCAAAGAAGTTAATTTGTTTGAGCCCTGAGTAAGTCAACAAAGTTGACGAAACGTTGGCAAAAAATAAAAATTATTTTCATAAGCTATTGTCCTTATTTCCCTACAACAACTTATTAATCAAATATATCAAAGACCGAGGAATTTACAGAGAAATTTACTTTAAAAAATCATATAAATGCTATATTTGGATGTAAACATAAATAGTATTAATACAACGCATTGCCAAATCATACAAGAATTATTATCAGCTGATTTGAATAAATCAAACTAACTTTTGTATTTAATTATTTTTTTTTATAATTGTTTTTATTTCAAACATTTACAGCTTTCATACTATTTAGTTTTTAATTCTATTATTTTTCATTTGTATTTTAACTTATTTTATTAAATATTAGATACTACACTTCTTTTGACTCAACTGGAGCGAAAGGACCTCTTTAAACAAAAGTTATGAATTTTTAAATATTTTTTTTTGTAAATAATTTTGCCGAAATTATATTTTGATGTTTTTCATATATAAAATTTTTGAAAATAATACCATCCATAGAAACCAGTGGCGGTTGGTGACTTTTCAACCAGGGGATGCTCTCCAAAAAAGTATTCTTCATTTTTTGAAATTTTATTTTAAGCTTCGCTTTTTTTTTTTGCAAATTTCATCGAATAAGGCATCATTTTTTTTTCTAATTTAATATTAGATTTTGTAAAAATATATTATGGGAACTTTTCCCCAAACGGATACTGCTTTGTGTGAGTGAGGATAAGAGTCAGAAATTAAATCTTGTGGCTTAAACTGCACAGTCCCTGAGAATCGACCATCTTGCACAATGAATCAGCCTGACCTATAAGAAAATCTTAAATTTCTCCTAATTCTATTTCTATAAGCAAGCTATGACTTGTTTATAACACTCTTAGTTATTTCCGATCTTATATATTGAGAGTTCCTTAAAAATGGATTAGTCTAAAAAGTCTCGAATCATCTTTATTTATTTCTTTTTTGTATTAATTCTATTTTAATAGTTCCTCAGCGAGAACAATTTTTATTCTACTAAAACTCGTTAGAACTTGTCTTTGACATGCTTAAACTCGAAAATATACTAGGCAGGGACTTCCAACCTTCTATCAGCACCCTTTTCGAAGAAATCATTCATTTTAATTTCCCCTTGAAACTATTCAATAAATTTATTTCATTTTGAGAACCAATATACTTTTCAAATCAAAGCATATTTTTTATAGTAACATTTGAAATAACCGATAATAATTTGAAAATTTAAAGATCCTCCTGAAATTTTGAAGTTATATATAGCGAATAAGTAATCATAAAATTTAAGAATCTCCTGAATTTAATTTTGAATAATTTTAGGGGTCGTCCATAAATTACCTTACACGAATTTCAAGATTTTTAGACCCCCCCCCCCCCCTCGAGGTGTGACATTTTCTGTGACATTTTTATTGACCCCCCCCCAGAGGGATATTGTGACGTCACGCTATCAATAATAATAACCTGAAATCTAAAAAAATATATAATATTTGAAAATTAAGAAAAAATTTAAATTTGACTTTTGTGAAATCACAATTTTTAAGATCCCCGGGCTGTCACATTTTGTCACAAATCTGAGATGCCCCCCTCCCCCCTAACTGTGTGACGTAATTTATGGACGGCCACTTATACTTGTAAATAGAAAAAATTTTTTTTTTCGAAAATTAATTTTTATCAAACTAAGTTCTACACAGTCATTAGCATCCAATGTTAAACTAACTATGTACTTTTTTTTATTTAATATATTTTTATACTTTTATCTTGAAAAGATTATTGTTACCCGACATCCTTCATTAGATTTTATTGATTCATTCATTTAAAATTTTTAAATAAAAATTTTAATACTTACTATCTAGGTTGAATAAGAAATTTTTTTGGATAAAAGACGAAAACTTTTAACTTATTTTTATTTTCGCCACGTCCTTCTCCGTGAAGATGTCTGACTGCAAATAAATTTCTGGAGCTCTAAAAAAATAAAAAAATAAATAAAAAATAAAATAAAATAAAAAATAAATAAAGTCTTTCAAAAATCATATCCATGTATTAGTAAATATATGATATATGATATGAAGTACAAGTACATATCTTTATTCAAGGTTAACAGCTACTACATGTCTAAAAAGTATCTTTATTCACAAATACTATAATTTCAAGGTTTCAAAAAGAATTATAAAATGAAAACATTCCAATAAATACTCCTTTATTGGAAATAATCTTGCCCCTTGGCCAATTCATTGTTGCGACACACTATTGGTTTTGGTTGCAACCCTTCTTGACCAGAGAAAGGTTGGCAATTTGTAGTTTTATAGTAAGATAGATCCCCGTGACTGGTCTTGGTAACGCGCCCAAGCGATTCGGCCTGTTTAAGCCCTGGTGCTGGTTTGAAGAGAGGAGAGAAGGGTGTATTTTAAAAGAAAGAGATTATTTCATATTGATTTTTTATTCATCTCTTAACTCCAAGTTAACAACTGCCTCTAGTCGATTCCAAAATAGAACTGACCATCTCTGACTTCAAACTAGAACTGACTAACTCTGTCAACTGATTCAAAACCTGCCTGTCATCTCTGGAAGTATCCACAAGAAATATTCCCGATTCGTCAATTTCCTAATGAGTAGGAGTACATCTTAATCATTGACCACTCCCTTTTTTAAGGGAGGGACTTCTAAACCACGTGACCTTTCTTGGGAAATTTCCATTTCTGGAAATTTAATCCTTAAATATTTCTCACGGTAAAATGACATTTATAAATCAACATCTGGAGCCAAAAGGCATTGACAATTATTTACGACTTGCTTTAAGAGCCATTTCATATTTATTGATAGGAAGCGAATTGCCATTGTCAAAAAGGGGCCTTCGAACATCAAAGAGAGATGCCGATCGACCCTTAAGAATAATTATATTTATATTTCTAAGGAAAATATTGTCGGCTCAAAACATCATTGTAATAAAATAGGGTCACCAAACATGGCCTTATTTGAATATAATCTTTTTTATTTATTTTTACACTGCCTTCCTACCAATCCTCAGCAATAAATCTGCCAGCCTATCTCCAAAGTAAAACTTAATCCAACGTATACTTCATTAAGTTTAAACAATTATTTCTTAAAATTATGAATTTTCCATTAAAATTTAAAATTTAATTAGGAATTTTAATAATTCTCCATAAATCTGGCACCATCTTCACAGGCCTGGCCCCTGTGCTACAGCATCCCCTGAATCCCCTTTTAGGTGGTTCTGGCCACGTTTGATAAATGGCCAGCGAAAACATATTCCCTCCACGATTAGTCATTTTTCTGTTGTAGGTTGCGATTAGCGTCAGCTTCCTGTCAGCCAGATGGATGATGAACCTGGCCTATCTGCACGGACGACTCCCAGCCTGTTTACTCTTTTACACGCGCTTTTTTAATAGCCACTTTTCAACAGTCAATAGGAGTGTTTAACTTAGCCATTTTTGAGCCCCCACGCAATATGAAAACACAACAGATAGAACATTAATTCGTCTCTCACACATCGAATTTTTAAGATGAAACTCCCCCTCAATTTCGGTACAGAACTATATTTCAAAGGATTTAACCATCTCATAATTTTTCTTTTGGCAGATCAAATTATGATTTTTTACTTTATCCAATGCGAAGCATGGGAGAAAGTATTGGAATCGCTCTCGCGGCAAGCGCGACTTCAAAGGGTCCTCAGGTAAATACTACGGAACCCATAGACTCAATTAAGGTCACAAATTGAAGTATTCAATGAGATTGAATTTTAGCACGTGACGGTTTTGCCAAATATTACCTGGAATCTCGTCGAGAGGCCAAAAAGTGCCATTTTTTTTAGAAGTGCGTGGGGATGTATGTATGTATGTATGTATGTATGTATGTATGTATGTATGTATGTGTGTGTGTGTGTTATCGTTTTTTCGTCCACGATTTTTTCCACACCTTTGCGCTGATTGAAATGAAATTGATAACCTACCATTAGTTTAACAAAATGAAGCGCTGATTAGTTTTTGGTACATATCGGTCCACAAACATTAGTACTTTATTTCAGTACTTTTTTAGTTTTTTCTAAATATCTTGAAAATGACTTAACCGATTTTGATGAAATTTAATATCCTAATTAAGTACCTTGGGGACCACAAAAAAGGTTAAATAAAGTTTTTAGTGAAATATATTTTAAAGTTCTTTACTCAAGAACATATTAATATTTCAAATGAATTTGGATAAAGTTTAGCAACGATCCGTTGCAGTTTATTTTTCATAGAATCGTTTAGTTAAATAATTATTTTTAATTGAAAAGAATAATTTTTCTTATATTTACAAATCATACAAAAATATAAAATTTGATTTAATAAGATAATAAGAGTCTTGTGCCCAGGGTCGCGTCATACAGAGGGCAAAATCGTAACCCTTGTATTGCCGAAGAGAAGAGGAAATTAATCAAGGGAAAGAGTGGAAGCGTGTTTGTGCACTCGAGTTTTGAAGGTTTGAAGGTTATAAGTGCGGGAAAGACGGAGATCGGGACAGACTTCCAGTTCTTTGAAGTCATGAGACCAAACGTATTGGCGAATGAAGTGGTCCGGCACTTTTCTAATTTATTCCGCGAACGGGTGATGGGAACCGGAAAAACTCGTGATATGCGCAAAGCATGCTTTGGAGGGAATTACTGACTTTAACTCATCAGAGCATATGCCGTGATAGTATCTATAAAATAGGGAGAGCGTGGAAACACTTCTTCAATGATCTAGATTCTAGAGTAGTGTTTCTCAACCTGTGTGCCGCGAGAGATTGTCAAATATTCTGCCGGGAGGCTTTTTGACAATAACTAAAATTGCATTGGTTTTTTAACATTGAAATAGTATTTGAAATTACTTCAATTTTTTTTTGTATCAAACAACTTTAACATTTTTACTTTACCATACAAGGTATGGTCAAGTATTGTAATCGTACATGAAAAAAGTGTTTTATTTTCCTTCTTTTTTTTGGAAATATCTCAAAAACGGCTTAAACTATTTTGATTAAAAAAATTGAGCGAAACCATGGCATTTTGCTCTACAAAAAAGCTCTAATAAGTGAACATCGAAAAAATTATATTTTTCTAGATAATAATTGTTTTGTCGAAATGTCTGTTAGTTCGTTAGTTAGTCTGTGCGTTACCAAATTTTGTGGACGAGCTAGCTCAAAAACTATGTGAATAAACTATGTGAATATCGAAACCAAATTTTTTTGCTCCATTGAGATTAAGAGCTGATTAGATTTTGGTACATATCGACCCAAAATTAAGGGGGGTGGAGGGGGGTTAAAAATTAAAAATCTAGGCCATTTGACCAAACTGAACCAAATTTTGTATACATAATCAGTGGGACCCCAGAAGTCTAAAAATGCAAAAATTAACCACCCAAAATGGGGGAAGGGGGGGTGGTGGAGTGTCAAAAAATGAAAATCTTGGCCATTTTTACCAAACTCAACCAAATTTTGTATACATAATCAGTGTGCCCCTAGGAGTCGAAAATTGCAAAAACTAACCCCCCTCCCCTAACATGATTATAAATAATTTTATTAAATATTAATGTAAGTGAGGGCCCAGGTTGTATGGTAAAGTCAAGTGGATGGACATCAGAACACGTCAGCTTATTTTATATTCAGTTGTACCGCAAATTATTCCAGATAATTTTAGTGTGCCGTCAACCAAAAAAGATGAGAAACACTGCTCTAGCTTTAAAAGTTCGAGTTCAAAAATGCAAAAAAAAAATTATTGAGATTTTAATGCTAAGTCATAATATAGGCATACATAATCAATTTATATTTTAGTAGATTATTAATTAATAAGGCATATCTAGCGACCCGAGTCTTGAAAAAAAATTTTCACTTTTTTTCTTAATTAATAAATTTGCGGGAGGGCGATTCTTTCATTAGAATCCGATCGAGGAGGAAAATAACTAAAAAGAGTGTGGATAGAATTATCTAACTTCTTCCTTTTTTTTTATTTATTTATTGTCACCGGGAACAAAGCCCATTTAGACAGCACATAAGTAAAGTGTAGTAAAGTAGGGTTAGTGAGGAAGCCGAGTTTTTAGCTGGTAGAAATTTTTATTTGCCAGCCAGGATCGAACCCCGGCCTTCCGCTCCAACATCGTCATAATCGATCGATGTCGAAGCGAGGCCAGCGCGTTAGCCGGCTCGGCTAACCCGACCCCCCAACTTCTTCCTTTCTATCAAAGGAAATGCAAGGATGAAAATACAAGTCAAGACCTGTTTACACTATTAAAGATTCAATTTTTAATTTCTATTGTTCTAGGAACGGCTTTTGCTCTTGGATCAAAATTATACTCTTTATAGAGAGAGCAAATATATAATTGAACTTGCATAAAATTCAGACAATAATGTGAAAAAATACTTGTTTTAACTGGCAAACGTACTAGGTCGTGAAAAAGTTTTGCTTTTTCTTTATTCTTATCATTCAATAGAAAAATTAAATTCATAAAAAGAAATCGTCTTAGAAAGTTTGTTCTGTAGCAAAATTTTTGTATTTTCAATGAGGAGAACTGTTTTTGGGCTCTCTATAAGCCAGTGTTTCTCAACCTGTGTGTCGCGAGCGGTTTTGACAAATAATTAAAATTGCATGTCTTTTGTAACTTTGAAATAGTATTTGTAATTACTTAATTTTTTTTTCTTACAAATTTTAATTGCAAAGTTTTTATTTTATTTTTTATTTCTCTTTATGAAACAAATTTTACATTTATTTGTATTCAGGTGTGCCGCAAATCATTCCAGATATTTTTAGTGTGCCGTCAACCAAAAAAGGTTGAGAAACACTATTCTAGATAGTCTAGGGAAGGGCCGGGTCGTCAATTAGTCTAGTAGCTCTATTCTGAATTGCATCCAGGGTGGCAAGAGAATTTTTGGAGACTCTTCTCCACAGATGCTAGCCGTATTCGAGATTTAGGCCTTGTAGAGAGTGAGAAGGTGCAGGGCGTGAAAAATCCCCCAGGCATGAATAAGTAGCCTATTTTTCTTGCAGCGGATTTCGCCACAGAGGAAATGTTTTCATTCCAAAAGACAGGTCGATGCGACTGAAACGCCCAATATGGACAACCTGTCACACATCTTCAGGGTATTCGAACCAAAGAGAATGTTAGGGGAATTATCTATGTCGTTTCATTTGGAATCATATACCGATCTATATTTTCTTTGGTTGTCATAATAAATTTAATGGAATATGTAATGAAATTAACTAAAAGGTCAATAATACGAATTAATAGTTGAAGAGTAATAATATTAACAATAACTTATAATACATGTATATAAGTAGATAGAAAATAAATTTTAGGTAGCCAAGAGAGAGCGACTCGATAGGGGCAAATGCAAACAAGCATCCTGACAATTCTTGATTGCCTTTGAATGACTGGCTCAAGCAAACAAATGGCGGACTCCCTTATAGTGAAGTGGAGTGGTCAAGCAGCTGCTTGTCCACGTTAATAAGAACACAGTCAAGGCCCCAGGCTCCCTTGCAAACCTTTTTCGATTCTCTCTTGGACTAAATAAATATCTATTTTAACACAAGAATACAAATGTTAATTAAACATTATATGAATCAATTATTTGAAGAAGAAAACACGTTCAGGTAGGGAAGAACTTCGAATCAGATATAATTAAGAATTACTTCTAATTTTTGAAATTATTTTATAAATTACACCTGAGTAGTTGCGGTATTCGACAATCGATATATCTTGTGAATAATGATGTCCTCCGATTATTTATTGAAAACATGGAGCACAGGTTGCCCCACTTCTACAAAAAATATTCAGGGTTAATGTTTTAATGGATCCAACTTGCGATATTTCTATAAACCAAATCTGAACTTGGCTTATTATTTTTTTTTTTTTTAATAACAATTGTCATCGACATTTTTTGTTCTTCTTAAAAACAATCAATTCTAACAAACTTAACCTTAATATAACGAACCTCAATATAACGATTTCCTTGAATTAATAAATTCTTCGAAATCCCCTAAAACCGCCCGTAAGAGTTAATGTAAAATATACTTTTTTACATTAGGAATACCTTTTGTTAAAAACCTCTTAATAACGAATTTTCAATCATTACAGGACAAAAATAGAAAATTTAATTTGCCTCATATAACGATATTTGTCAACCTATAACCTTTACATAACGTATATGCTACGAATCCATCTAACCAGACATGACCACATGTTGATTTTTTAATACATTTTGATTATTTTGTGAGAGTTTTTAATATTGTGAGAAAAATTGTATAAACTGTTTTTAAATAAAAATTACAGTGTTTTCATTAGAATGTGTTTTACTTTACTAATGGAAATAGTTCGTTATAACAGGGTAAGTATAGAAGAGTTCGTATGTAGAGGTTAATGAACAATTTTGCTTACCTTGTTAAAACGAATCTTAGACCAACCTAACCTCTATATAACAAACCTCATTGTAACAATTTACTTGTAATAACGAATATTTTCCAATCTGCTTCAGCTTTGTTATATCGATGTTATCTAATTTTTAGGCGCGAAAATAAAATTTTTCCTGATATTCACTTCGATTCGAATTCCCTGAAAATGTGTGACAGCCTATCCATGTTGGGCGTCTCTGTCGCATCTGACCTGTCTTGGAATGAACACATCTCCTCTTTGGCGAAATCTGCAGCAAGGAAGATTGGCTACTTATTCAGGTCCAAGCAATTTTTCACGCCCCTACATCTTCTCGCCAACTTCAAAGCCCAAATCCGCCCCTGTCTCGAATACGGCTCTCATCTATGGAGAGGAGCCTCTAAATATTCTCTTGCTACCCTGGATGCATTTCAGAAACGAGCCGTCAAGCTAATTGACGATTCTACTCTCTCCGACTCCCTCGACTCGCTGGCTCATCGAAGAAATGTCTCTGCCCTTTCCCTTTTCTATAGATACTATCACGGCAGGTGTTCTGAGATGATAAAATCAGTAATTCCCCCCAAAGCATGCTTTGCGCGTAGCACGCGTTTTGCCGACTCCCAACACTCTTTCGCGGTCAAATTAGAAAAGTGCCGGACCAGTTCATTCGCCAATACGTATATCCCCATGACTTCAAAGAACTGGAACTCTCTCCCAGCCTCCATCTTTCCCAGAACTTATAATCTTCAAACCCGAGTGCATAAACACCTACGTCTCCACCCTCTCACTTAATCAACTTTCCTTCTCTTCGGTAATGCAAGGGTCTTTCGAGATCCATAGGGGCTGAATCTTTACTGGTGCGCCCCTTCTCGCATTCGATTGCATTAAAAAAAAAAATCGAGGTTTCTCTGTATGTATATAGATAAAATTTGAATCCCGTTTTTAATTATAAGTAAAATCATAAATCACTTCATAAAACTTCTAAATTTCAAGTATGTATTAAATCCAGGTTATTAGTTATGAACTGACAGATGCCCAGACAGATATCATAGTGTGGGACTAATTAAGTCACATTTTACGTTTGAACGGATTAGAAAAAAAAAAAATATTTTAATTTTTTCCAACTTTTGCTCAACTCAACTCATTCATTTTCTCAAGAAAGAAAAAAAAAATCTAAAAAAGAACAAACAAGTTAATTAAACGATTTTTCTCTTTTTTTTTTTACTTATTCGTTCTTTTTCTCGCCCGCTCCGTCTTCTTGTTTGTTTCTAAATTTTTTCTCATTTTCGTAACTTTACTTTTGTTTCAGACAGTTTATACATATATATAAACATTTAATTACGGCTCTTTTAAATCTCTCTCTGACTCTCCATTAAAAGTTATCTAGAAAACAGGAGGAGTTAGTCTAGAAATTTATAGTATTTTAAATTTTCTTCTGATTAAAATAACTTTTTTTTAGAATTTTGTTATGAGATCATTCTTTGTACAAGCACTAGATCTTGAATTATATTTTAAATTAAAGCTAAATGGAATTCTAGAATTCTTGTACTATATTCTTAAAAAGAAAAATTGTAATAAAATTTCTATGTTTCTTTTTTGCTCAAAAACTTGATCATGGAGATAGTTAGGGGGAAAAGATGGTGTGTTATTGTTTGCTGGTCTCTTTTCTTTAATGATATTGATGTGATAAGGAGGTACACCAAAAAAGTGCATCCCCTAAAGGCCTGGGTTGGCCCCTCCATCGTGAAAAGAAGACGAAGAGGTGATTTTATGGGCTGGGTAGGAGTCGAAGGTATCTGTGGACGCGGGTCTTAAACAGCTGAAGGTTATAAGTTGCGGGTAAGACGGTGGCTGGAAGTGAGTTCCAGTCTCTGGAGGTCATAGGGATAAAAGAGTTGGCGAAAGCGCTTGTCCGATTTTTATCCAATTTGACAGCGAAGTGGGTCTGGAAGCGAATTGTACTTCTACACACCTGCAAACATAGAACTAGTGTTGTGAAGGCTGAAGACGTTAATTTGTTAGATTAGTGTGACTATCAATGTCTGTCTGTTCGTCTGTCCAAGCATGGTAGCAAAGTAAAGTGAATAAGATACAAATATGAAATTCACAAATTATGTGAATTAATTTTACCTCCAAATCAAAAATCAAAATTAAAATTTTAATCGAATGATTGTTTTTGGTAAAATTTCAAGAGGATCAAAAATATACTTTTTTATTACTTTCACATTTATATTCTATAGAATATATATGGGAGCTTGTTTTAATATAGGGTGTGAGGTACCACGGCAAAAAGAATTAAGTTAAATTATTTTACATATGGCTCATTTTAAATTAACGTTATAAGGGAGGCCCCAAAATAGCCAATTCCGCTAAATCTTTCATTTTCTCCTTATCATCGGTAAATAAAAACGAATTTTATATTTCAAGTTTTTTGGAAGATATAAGGAACGAACCCTCAGTGTGCGATTTGACTCACAATTGCCCGGTGTATTCTTTAATTCAGTGGTTTCCAACCGTTTGGCTTACACGGGCCACATTTGAAGAAAAAAAATTGTCTCGGAAAAAATATTATAATTCTATTGATATTTGTTATTCAAAAAAGATCGTTAATTACTTATGTAGAAATAAGAACTTTATTATTTTTTTTAGCTCATAGTGAGCTTCTAATTTTACTTTTCGTAAATTTTATACTTGAAAATAGCTTCTCACATATGTAAATACATACCTACATACTTATAAAAAGTGCTATTATGTATTAGTATTTGTTTATTTTTTTTCCTGCCTAGATAATTAATATAAAATTCTAATAAACAGGCAATTTTCATTTTTCTTTCAGATCAGTATCTAATAGTTGTTCTAGAACATTCAATCAGAAAGTTTGCAAGTAGAAAATTTATTTCTAATGAAAATGAGTCGAAAATAGACCAAAATGATGATTATTTTTTCGGAAATCTTGAAATCTAGTTCCAAATTCAAAATTTAAAATTAGCACTTTTATTTTTCGAAAACTTCACAGTAGATTTTCTGATTTCTTATTTTAGAGAAAAAAAAATTACCAGGCCAAATTGTTGTGTTTTTTCCAGTATCTACATATAAATCTCAAAGTTTTAAGGTATTTTATGACTTTATATTGGGCCACGGGATGGACAGCCCTGGTTTAAATCGAATGGAATTAAAGAAGGATATGAGGAATGATAATTTATTTTTTAAAAGGGTCACGGAAATAATAATCCCTGAATATCTATTATCTATTAACATATAAGAAGGTGCAAAGATCTAAAAGACAAGTCTTAGTCCAGGGGAAAAATTACCAATTAATTGTGATTGTTCTAGAAAACCCCAATTCCTTGTCTCCTTGTACTAGGATGATATAACTATAGATTTGGTTAGTGTCGTAGCATATAAATTACTGAAATAATAAATATTTTAGAAAATGAAAATATGAAAAGAATAATTTTTAAATATTCGATACCACTTGAACACCATTTGATTTTTGACCGACTTAGAAAAAAAGGAGGTTATATCTTATATAGTTCAGCATATAATTTTGGTTTTATGGAATCTTGAAAAAAGCTTCACGTATTGTTCAAATGTGCATTCAAATTTCGAAAAAGAAAATAAATATATCTTCTACATATAAATCTCAATGTTTTAAGGAAGTTTATGATTTTATGTTGGGCCACACTCATTTCACTGCTGGGCCGCATGTGCCCAGCGAGACACGGGTTAGACAGCCCTGCTTTAATTTATTGTTTTGAGATGAATTTTTAACATACATACATTCATGAATTCATAGATATATTAATTCCTACAAATACCTTAAATTGAATTAAAATTAAAAATTATGACGTGTATTTTTATTTAAAATTCAATTTAATTTAATTTTTGAAATTAGCTTGTAACTTTTAGTTTTAATATGGTTGAAACAAATTAATAAAAAAAAAAAAAAAAAAAAAAAAAACTCTCTCATGACGCTCTATGCAGTCATTATGCGATATACTTATGGGTATAGAGAAGGAGAAAGCAGTAAGTCGAAAGAGAGAGATTGACGCCCACCCATTTTCATATGTATATTGTTATCTAAGTACATATCAGTAGCGGCCGGTGACATTTCAAACAGAAGATGCTGTCCAAAATATAACCCTTCAATTTTTAAAATTTTATTTTATTTTTCGCTTACCTATGGGGAATTTCGAAACGAACTAAAGAAAGGGGAGTTTTGAATTGGTTGAATTAAATAAAATTACGATGGGACACCGATTATTTACAACCCTAGTATTTTAAAATACTGCGTAAGTTTCAAGGTCCACTGTATGCCTGCTCAAAAAAAAGAAACCCTATCGACAATATACCGTATAAGCGAAGCCTGCCATTTAGGGAAAGCGGTTTTGGTTTATAGTGAAACATATTAAACACAGGATTTTTTTGACGGGTTATAGTGGTGCTTCACAAAGAGGAAATAAAAATCAATCAATCTTTCGTTAAACCTCCTGAAGAAGGGCTCGTAACCCGAAATATGTATAGAGATAAATAAAAGATTACAATATACCCACGGGTATACCCAAATAATGAAATTGCAAAAGGACAAATTAGTACATAAGGGTCGAAATCATATTTTATTCATTTTTTAGCTTTTATAAAATTTTTTACTTAAATATAAATGATTAATTAAACAAATTCGATAATAAATTCATTTAAAATAAAGGTTAGTCTATATATAAATTATTTAGCAAATTTCACATTAAAAATAAATTCAAGTTTAAGTTTACATAGAAAGCGAGAATTAATGCTTTGAATGAATCTTTGAGAATTATCTAATCATCATCATCATGATCAGCCTGTCGATAGCGACAATCCACTGCTGAATATAGGCCTCTTCCATCAAATGGAAGGGGGTTGGCATTAAGTCACCACGCTTGCCAGACGGATTGGTGACTAGGAATCAGATTTTAGCCGGTCAAATATCAATGCAGGGACTCGGACTCGAACCCGGGACTCCTGCTTAGAAGGCTAGTGTCTTTAAGTTCTCGGCTAATCCGATTCCCAATTATCTAATAATCCTTTTAATTTCAGAGGAAAAATAATAACAATTTATAATTTCAATTTTAAAAAAAGAAATCAATACTTGAAAATGGGCAGACGGATGGGGGAAAGAGGAATTTGTGAAAGAGAGACAAAAACAAAAGGATTCGAGAGAGGCATTCTACGCTATATCATTCTACACTACACATTCTCCACTGAGAGCTCGCTAAAATCATCAGTTTTTCTATACTATATCATTCTACACTGAGCATCCTAACATTCGCTACTCAGGACTCTCTGAACCTATGCTATCACTTTATCTTTCTAAATATCTCTATACAGCCTCCTGAAATATCATTCTAACCAGAGACCATTCCATTCATAATGTCCGAGGCGCTCACTCTATATATATATATATATTAATTGGAGCCAACCTGCTACCAGAAGAGAAGCAAACGGGATAATTGGAACCTTTTCACACCGAACCTACCAGACGCCGAGAATTCCATTCGGGTGCACCTAAATATCCAAAGATTGGTGCCTGAAGTACATTCGGATTCAAGGGGCCGGAAGGAAGAGTAATCCTATACCTTTGTTCCACGAGGAATGTAAAATCTTCCCATACCATTTTCTTAAACAACCCAATTAATTCTGTTCATTTCAATTACTGATAAAATCAAAATAAATTCACATCGTTAAAATTTAATTTAATTCTCTAAAAAAAAACTTTATTATTATTGAAAACCCACACATCCATCCTTTTTGTTTTATTTGCATTTTTTTATTATTTAAATTCATTTTATTACTTAAATTCAGTAAAGTAGCTTGTTTTAACTTCCATCATTTCAGATATAAGCACTGTGAGACTACCCTGAGTAACACCTAATAACACCCGCCGCCATTCAAGAAACTAGTATCTAAGCAAACCCTTGCTATAAGAGCAAACCCACGTCACCTCACATCCAAGCCTCATATCCATAATCAAATTCAAACATCCATCATCACTCGACCCACTGCAAGATCTCCAAAATATAATTTAAATTTTTATTTCCTCTTTGTGAAACACCACTATAATCCGTTAAAAAACTCCTGTGAACCCTACCATACAGCTTTTCAAGTTCTCAACCGTATCAGCCGACAAGGATCATATGACTTGTACTATCGGTTTCCATATGAAAGAGTTGCATTTGTCTTTCGACAAATATAGAAATCACACACACACATTCACTTTTTTGTAATATTCATCGATAAACGCAGAATTTTGTGTTATTTTTCAAATTTAAGGTTAGATTTTTGTAACACGGTATGAAAATACTCTTGTCGTTTTGAAATTTTAGGGATGCGCAGGTGTTCCATGGACCTCACGCCACTGATACATATATACTCTATGTATGACTATCAGTAGTTAATTTATATTTAAGAAATTTATTTCCATATACCATATTATACAACATATTAAAATCCGTCGTCAACTTTCATAATGTTAATATTAAAAATTGTGGTTGATGCATATGAGTAACAAATATATTAATTTCTTCTGAGTTATATATTTATACCGGTTGATCTAAAAATGATTTCGTCTACTTACTCTTTTGTCCCATTCAGGAGTATATTCGTAAATAGGCTCATTATATCTTGAGACAGAAATTTCACATTCATTTTTCTTTATTATTCATCAACTCATTAACGCATAGTTACCCTTCAATATATGAAAAATAAATGTTATAACATTGATACCTATTCCTGAAATAAATTTTTTAAATACATGTGTCCATATTTATAATACAGGTATGCTATGAAAGTTATTTGAATAATTTTATGTGATTCTTATAGATTTTCGGATGCTGAAACTGAAAATATTTCTTTTGGTAGTTAGGTGTTGGTTCTAGGTGAAACATTTTAATATAATAATAAAACTTGAGCAAGATGCGAGGTAGGTTTCACAATTTGTTTTTTTTTTGTAAAACCTACCTCGCATCTTGCTCAAGTTTTATTATTACATTTGTTATATATATATTTATTTTAATCATATCTACCTATTTCAATTCATTGAAAAATAAAAAAAGGAAAATCCCAAAATCTTAATCTTTGAATAAGTTCTGAGGATTTGAAATAAATGAAAAAGTAAGAAAAAATTTACTACAAGATGATTTGATAGAATTTTTATATTCCAATTTCTACTGTGTTGGGAGTAGGAATCAGAAATTGCTCAATAATATCGACAACTTCAAAAGTTAAGTTTCGCAAACTTATCTAATTATTTTGTATTTTTCTTTATCTTATCTATTATTTCAAGGGAAATTCAAATTCTGAATAAAACCAAAAATTATAATGAAGCCCCAAGTGAAATGGTGAAGAAAGAAATACTTTTTAAAATAGTATCTGGACCAGCTGGTTTAGTTATAGATTCAACTAATCGCCCTATTCACATTTCATGCGAGTTCCAACTAAAGGGCTTATATTTTAATACTTGAACAAACATTTTGGTTTTCCAATTGTTTACATATAGCAATATGTAGAGCTGGAAACAAAGATCTCATTCTTCTTGTATCCCCTTTTCTATTTGATTAACATTGTAAATATTCTTATTATGGAAAAAATTTGTTTTATTTCATTATTTCAATTTGATATCAACTAAATCAATAAACTAAAATAACAATGAATCTACTCGAATTTATTTCTTGAATTCTTTTATTTTTTGATTATAAATTTGCTTTTGTTGTTATAACTGTAAAATTTTGCAAGAATCAAAAAAATTACTTTTACTTTTAGATTTTTTACATGTAAAGAGTGCTATAACTTTATTTTCTCATAAAATTCCGAAAATGAGAGGTAATCACTTCACCATTTTTGGAGAGGTTCAAAAATTTAATTTTTAAGAGAAATATAAAAATAAATATTATATTCGAGCTCTGTATATAATATACTGTTAGAATAAATTAAAATTTCTTTAAAAGTAAAATTTTATTTTCTTAAAAAATCCGAAAATGTGAGGGAAGCGGGAACCCATTGTTTCACTTCATAATTTTTGGAGGGGTTCAAATATTAATTTTTAGGAAAGATATAAAAATAAATATTATATTCGAGCTCTGTATATAATATACTATTAGAATGAATTATAATTTATTTTAAAGTAAAACGCTATTTTCTTAAAAAAATCCGAAAATGCGAGGTAAGGGGGGCCCTTTGTATCACTTCACCCTTTTGGAGTGGTTCAAAAATTTAATATTTAGGAGAGATATAAAAATAAATATTATATTATAGCTCTGTATATATTATACTATTAGAATAAATTAAAATTTCTTTAGAAGTAAAATTTTATTTTCTTAAAAAAAAATCCGAAAATAAGCGATAAGGGGGAACCATACGTTTAATCAAGAATTATGTTCTTTTTTAATTTCTTACCTATTTGTTTAATAAAAAAAATGTCCACTTAATATTTTGCTTTGTGGAATGACACCCCCATCAAAATTTTCTGGCTATGCCACTGTCCATTGGTGAGGTATGGTATGGAAATGGTATGGTATTATATGGAAAATCAAGAAATATGGCCAACTACTACTAATGATGAATATCGATTCTTTGAGTACAAAAAATTACAACTGCTATAGGTACATATTATATATCAGATGCGCAGTAATACACCTCGGTGGTCAACCCAAGTGCTTGGATTGTATTTTTGGCATTCGGGTTCAATTCCCGAAGGGGTTGAACAACCTTTCAGACACGATAAAATAAATCCATAACACTTCGGATTTAATAATTGACCATCTCTCTTGATTTTCTATATAATTTTTTAATGTATTAATATTTGTTTTTTGTGTTACCTACCCACACAAAATTGTAAGAAGAAAAAAGTAAAAAGTCCGACAACAAAGTTTGTAACCCTGGTAGCAAACCAAAGTACCTGATGGAGAACTAAACAAGTGGAACACGTGGCTTGGACAAGGGAGTGAAATCTTCCCCTCTTCTGTTTGATAACACTCACAAAAACAAAACTGACACCACTGTAACATTAATCATCCACAAACTGTCCGACCTCTCGCACTATAAAGAAACTTTAGAAAATAATTAAATATCTATTTCTTTCAGTTTCATTTTATTTTATTCATCATCTTGATTAAAATTCAGAGAAAAATTGAATATTATACTGCAAATCGAATTATCCATAGTGCTTAGTGATAACAAGATAGCTTATGGACATTGATCCATCCCGAGACAATTATCTTCTACAGCTCAAATGGCAATCACTTTATTGACGTTCAATCAATACCAATATACCCGTTAATGGCGCGTTAGATTAATCTATTTACAATTCAATTGACTGTTAAATGGCTCTTAGTTGACGAAGGTTAAACACTAGTTCAATGATTTTATTTAAAATTTATTTAGAATGTAGTTTTTTGTTAAAATAAATAGCGAAATGAAAATATATTATAAAAAATAATTTTATATAAAGAATTAGTGTTCCTTATTTTCGAAGATTAATACCACAAGCACCTAAATTTTTGCCTATAAACTAATACAATAAAAAAAAAAATTCAGTGTCGACTTTTGTTTCGGAAGTTACTTCATAGAAGTCGGTCTAAAAGAAATTAATTCTGCCTTTTTCAATATACGATAGTTTCATAAAAGTCTAAAAAACAATCTGTCAAAATGGCAAGTCTTCTAAGAACATCTTTGGCTGATACCTCCTCCTTCATCTAATACAGTCTTCTAAAATGACTTAAATCATACCTATATCAAATATATTAGAGGAGGGTTCTGTCACCCTTTTGCTGCCGTTTTGCCTTTCTTACAAAATAGTATGTATTAAAATTAAGATTGCCCTGAAATTAAATTTAACCTTCTGAAATGAAATATTTTTGACAAATTTATTGGTTGATTACCCCTAAAAACGCCAGGTATCGCCACTAAGAATTTCACTTAAGTCGGGTTTGCTGATCATTAGGGTTTTGCATATAATGCATGTTTTTTTCCTTGATTGCTATTCTTCTAATCTTTTGTATCTGGGCATTTTAGGGTATCGAGACCCACGCAGAGAAATCTTATTTTGCATATAAATGCATATTTTGGAGTTTAAGTGCATATTATGCATATTTAGCGATTTAAGATATATTTTGCATATTTGTGTGATTTTTGTCCCTCTAATATTAACAAATCAGAAAAATAATTAAAGAAAATTTTAGAGACAGAGAGGGTAGACCACAGGTTTCAAACCCCCACCCCCACCCCCTCTCACTGTCAAACAAATCGAGAACATTTAAGCGAATAATTAAAATATATTTAAATTAAAATAATTTTTTTTATGAAAGTTATTCTAAAAAAATAAAAAAAAATAAATAAATATTACAATACAATAATTATAACAATAAATATTACAATATAATAATTTTTAGGTTCATTAATACAATTTTACTTACATGTAATTAAAAAAATATTAAATTTCTTTTAAAAAATAAACTTTGAAAACATTAATTTTATATTAAATAATTTGCAGTTGTTTGTTAAAATTTTCTTAAATTTTTAAAGAGAAATAAATCACACAGTTGTTCTATTATTCTAAAAAAATATAAATAAAGCCGAATTTCTTTAAATTTATTTTTGTTGACATTAATTTTAAACTGTTTTTATTGGAAGATTGGAACTGAAAATGCCAAAAAAATAATTCCTCTAAAAGTGCTACGTTTCGTAAGTGGGTTATGGACGATTCATCATTCATGAATGATGGTAAAATAATATTGTGCCAAATATGCGAAAAAGAGGTGGGTCTTTATCAAATATTTCTATGTGATCTTAGCACATAATACTGTAGATATGTGTTTGATTATACATAGCAATAAATTTTAAAATAAATTTATTGACTATTTCTTCTTTTACCCGTTCCGAGTCGGTTTAAAGCTACTATGGGTTTATAATGCATATTTTAAGTGCATATTTTCTTTTAAAAATGCATATTTTTATTGCATATTTCAGCCTTTTTAAATGCATATTTTGCTGTTTTTTAGTGCATATCGATCCGAACCCTACTGATCATACTACAGTATGGGATATGTTATTTCCATTTTGAAATAATCGTCAAAAATGTTCACTAGCTTTTGGTCTAGAATACTATGATATAAGTTATGCAGAGTGTAGAAGTAGATTTCGAGATAAAATGATGATGTTAAGAAAATAAAGATAGATTTCTTACAATAGAAACTGGAGCAGTGCAACAAAAGCCCAGAAACAAAAGAGAGAGAGATAGAGAAATGTATGACAAAGACAATAAACTTTAATAAACCTTGAAAGACCTTTATCGAAACTTGAGTAAAAAATTGTTTATGGAGTGGACTCATTTGCAAATCTGCAAAGTCTCTTGAACTGCTGATGAGGATAGTTCGAGGGTGCGAGGTGCGTCAATTTTCCACTTTTTCACCCAGATTATGCCCTTGCGCTTTATTAAAATTCTGACTCCAACTTAGTGAGTGGCTTCAATAAGATTGCCACAAAGATTAGATTACTTTATCAGCTCCCTACTCTTGAATTGTTTGGGAGTCAATAGGACTCGCGGATCACAGGAAATTCATTTTGCGTTCACTTATACATAGGTTAAGTGAATTAGGCAATGACAAGCCTTCTAAATCTGAATAATATGATAAATTTGACTCTTAATTTTTACATTATCAAATCCGATGCATGGGGAAAGTATTGTAATCGGTCTCGCGACTTCAAAGGGTCCTCAGGTAACGATTACGGAAACCATGGTCTCAAAGAAAGTGACAAATTGTACTATTCAATTAGCTTGAATTTTAGCATGTGACGGTTTTAACAAAAATTACTTGGGGTCTCGTCCAGAGGCAAAAAAAGTGCGATTTTTTCATATAGACTGTGCGTATATAGGCGCATACAGGCCTTTAGGGAATGGACCTTCTTGTGTATCTCCTTCTCACATCAATATCATTAAAAAAAAAAGTATGTATGCATGTATGTGTGTGGTCGTTTTTTCGTCCACGATTTTTTCCACACCGTTGCACCAATTGAAATGCAATTGAAACCCTGCTACCATTGTTTTAACAAAATGAAGCGCTGATTAGTTTTTGCTACATATAGGCCCGCAAACAGTACTTTATATCGATACTTTTTTAGTTTTTTTTATATATCTCGAAAATGACAACCAATTTTGTTGAAATTTATTATGGTAATTAAGTATCTTGTGGACCACAAAAAAAGATTAAATAAAGTTTTTAGTAAAAATATATTTTAAAGTACCTTACTCTAGAGTCTAGATAGTATCTACTTTTTATTAAATTTTTTATTAATTTATTTTAAACATGGACCGCAAATAGCCAATGATATCTGATTAACAATAAAGGAATAAACATATTAATATTTCAAATGACTTTGGATAAAGTTTAGCAACGATACGTTGCAGTTTATTGAATTCGATTTGGAAGAATATGATAGTATTTATAGATATACTCTAGTACAATACGAATTCGCGATATGGTCTGAAGAGGATAAAATAGTACACCAAAAAATCATTTTTCTGGCTGTGGTAGCGATAAGTTAAAATGTGTAAATATCAGGGATAAGACAAGCTTATAGGAAGCTTTCAAATCAGTCAACTGAAAGTCCGACCTTACTTCTGGTGTTTTTAGAATTTTTGACTTTTTTTGGAAAAACCGTTTAACGATTTTTCTTGAATTTCCAGGATTCATCACGAATCCCGTGTTCTTTGTTATCTTTAATATAATTAAATTTTGATATTAGTGAAGTGGATTATTATTTTATGAATTATTATATGCCTATTTTTAACCGAATTCAAAAAAAAGGAGGAGGTTTTCTATTGGACTGAATTTTTTTGTATCTATGTTACCTCATATTTCCGCCAATTGTGAACCGATTTCGAAAAAAAAATTTCCGATTGGTCCCATTTTTTGTTCATAGGTATTAGACCTTTTTAGATTTATTTGTTCAGGACTAACTTCTTTGTTTATGAACCGATTTTTTTTATTGGAAAGGGGGTATCTTAGGGATGGTGCAATATTAATTTGGTAAAGCTCTGATGATATGATCACTATTAATAACATCACTAAAAAGAGAAAAATAAAAATAATTTTTAAGAAAAAAATAAAACCGACTTCAAAAAAATTAAATGCAACAAATAAAATACACTAAAAGGTATAACATAATTATTATCTTATTTAGTTACAACTAAACTATGAAAATTGAATGTAATGGAAGGCAGCCCAGAGGTAGCGAGGAAAGAAAAAATTAACACATATCAAATAAGGTGTAATTTATTGTAATCCTTCCTCCTTTCCTTTCAAACCGACGTTTCGGAGGATTTTTCCCTCCGAAACGTCGGTTTGAAAGGAAAGGAGGAAGGATTACAATAAATTACATCTTATTTGATAGGTGTTAATTTTTTCTTTCCTCACTACCTCTGGGCTGCCTTCCATTACATTCAATTAAAGTTTCTACCAGTCCGTCTCTCTCCAGAGAAAATTTCGTTGCAAAAAATAAACTATGAAATATTAACATGAAATTACTTTTTTAAGTCGGTGCCAGACATATACCTTTTATGAATCGCACACGACGGATCTTCTTATTTAGTACGTTTGGTGGGTACGCTCGCTTATAGGTATAGTTTGTTTGGTGCCGACTTCAAAAAGTAATTTCATGTTAATATTTCGTAGTTTAGTTCTAACAAAATAAGATAATAATTATTTTATACCTTTTAGTGTATTTTATTTGTTGCATTTAATTTTTTTGAAGTCGGTTTTATTTTTTTCTTAAAAATTATTTTTATTTGTACTTTTTGCTTTTTTTTAAACTAGAATTTCTGATTCACTTTTTAAATAAATTGGTTATATTTATATTGTTCAGAACTCGACCAATAGTACGACTAGGATTGTCACCTCTCCATCTTTGACCCGGAGACACCGGTTTTAACTATCATTTCTCCAGGTTGTGTAGTAAATCCCCCATGTAATAATAAAAATAAATATTATTGTTTATTAGAAATTCAGAACATGTAAAGGACTAAATAGGGCTGTCATGAATTCATAAAAAAATATGTCGATTTTCAAAGGCGATATCAGACAAAAAGTATACATGGAAAAGTCTAGATCAGGGCTATCCAACGGCCCAACACTCCAATGAATAGGACCGACATAAAATTTAAAACTTCCTTAAAACAATGAGATTTCTAGTAGGTACTTACTGGAAAACATATCTCATAAAATTTGACATGATAATTTTTGTTTTCTGAAATAAGAAAAAATTGAAAAATCTCACCAAAAGTTTTCGAACAATAAAAACCAGATTTTCGATTTTGAATGTGAAAAATATATACAGATATCCGAAAAATAATCACAATTAATTGAATGGAAGGCAGCGCAGAGGTAGTGAGGAAAGAAAAAATTAACACATATCAAATAAGGTGTAATTTATTGGAATCATTCCTCCTTTCCTTTCAAACCGACGTTTCGGAGGATTTTCCCTCCTTCTTCAGGGTTTCAAAGGCTCAATGAATGAAACAAATAAAATGTTTCCTTCTTCTCTCCACAGTAGTGTTCAAAAACTTTCTTCATTTTTAACAAACGCATAGAAAAACAATTTTTTTTCCTCCTTTTCTTAATTAGGAGGAAAAAAAATTGTTTTTTTATGCCTTTGTTAAAAATGAAGAAAGTTTTTGAACACTACTGTGGAGAGAAGAATGAAACATTTTATTTGTTTCATTCATTGACCCTTTGAAATCCTGAAGAAGGAGGGAAAAATCCTCCGAAACGTCGGTTTGAAAGGAAAGAAGGAAGGATTCCAATAAATTACACCTTATTTGATATGTGTTAATTTTTTCTTTCCTCACTACCTCTGGGCTGCCTTCCATTACATTCAATTAAAGTTTCTACCAGTCCGTCTCTATCCAGAGAAAATTTCGTTGCAAAAAATAATCACAATTTTTGCATATTTTAACTTAATTTTTATTAGATATTGAATTAATTTTGATGAGGCAGTCCAAGGTTAAAAAAAGAGAGAATATTATATCTATCTTTTTATTCAAAACCGACATTTCGAAGGCTTCTTCCGCTAAATTCTGGTAATAATGAAATATTGTAGAATATTGTTACTGCCACTGAGAGATGATACAGAGGGGAGTATCACGTTTTAATTTCTTCACTGACCTTTCAAAACCCTGAAGAAGGAGGAAAGAAGCCTCCGAAACGTAGGTTTTGAATAAAAATATAGATATAATTTTCTCTCTGTTAACCTTGGACTGCCTCATCAAAATCCATTCAATTCACTTACCAGTCCTTTTTGTTATTAAGTGGACATCAACTAATCACGTCACGATATTTTTTCTCGGTATGACTTTTTGTTTTATATTAACTTAACACTTAATTTTAAACAAGCTTGCTCTTTTTAGATGAAAATTACAATTAATTTAAATATTTAAACAAGTAATTTAATTAAAATAAATATTTATACTCTAATTTGGAGTCTGTAATATATGTTTTACCTGAGTAAACTATGAAATATAAGAAAAAAATATATTTCGAAGTGATGTTAGCAATCAGCTTTTTTTTACACAATGTACCAATAATGGTTTTATATCTAATAGGATATTAAAGTTAATGTTATAATGGAATAGTGGAACCTCAGTTAATGAACTCAAATTCGTTCATCAACCAAAGCAATTTTTCCCATAAATATTAATCAATTTATCGGTTCTAGTATCCGAAACATTTGTAATTTATTTGTAAAATTGGTTTTTCTTTGATGAAAATATAGAACTTTGTATCATAGCGCACGTGTGCACAGGCCAAGTTCGAGCATTGGCCGTACACGGTATATTCTATACGAAAAATTTTGAGCCACTTTTGACCCTTCTACAGCTCTGAATCCATTTGAGATTCAGAGCTGAAATTATATACATGTACTTATCTTGAAGAGAGTATCACATTTCAATAATATAGCTTAAATAGATTCTGAGATATGTACTTCAGAAAATGTCTAATTCTGACAGGTCATCAAAACCTATCGGGTACTTCTAATCATTCCAGAATCATGAAATTTCGCATGCTGGAAGAGTTAAAAATAAAGAAAAAATTAGAAAAACCTAAATTAACCCCTAAAATGAAGAAGTGAAGATTTTAGGGTAAATTTGCAGGTGAATGATACTAGGATACACCCCCCCTCCCCATTTTGGGCCGTTAGTTTTTTAATTTTTAGACTTCTGGGGTCCAACTGATTATGTGTACAAAATTTGTTGAGTTTGCTCAAATGGCCTAGATTTTTTTATTTTTTTTTTATTTTTAACCCCCCCCCCCTCCACCCTCCACCCCCCTTAATTTTGGGTCGATATACATCAAAATCTAATCAGCTCTTAACCTCAATGGACCAAAACTACGTGTGAAATTTGGTTTCGATATTCAAACTAGTTTTTGAGCTAGCTCGTCCACAAAAATTTGATAACTCACAGACTAACGGACGGACGGAGAGACTAACAAACATTTTGACAATACAATTATTATCTCGAAAAATATAATTTTTTCGATGTTCACTAGCTTTTTTGTAGAGCGAAATGGCATGGTTTCGCTTAATTTTTCTAATCAAAATAGTTTGGGCAGTTTTTTAGATATTTTGAAAAAAAGAAGAAAAAAAAACACTTTTTTCATGCACGATTACAATACTTGACCATACCTTGTATGGTAAAGTAAAAAGCGCTATTTTACTACGGTACATCTAAGTTCAATGCTTTTACAATATTTTCTTCAATGTGCAAAATTTCTAAATCTGTGAGCCTCTCTTGTGAGTGTATTTTAATTAAAGATTTTTTTTAAAGTATAGCATTAGTTTCTAATTAGTTTTATAAGGTATTTCTTAGAAATGTTGATGAGATATTTTAGGAGAATAATGAAGCAGTTAATTCGCGGTGCATATCACCGTTTCGTCAGCCAATGGTTCATCCGGGAACAGAGCCATTCTCTATTGAATAGGTTTAATTAAGGCCAAGACATTATTCAAAGACACTATGGGATTGTTCCACACGAAGCGGTTCTAAACCGCCTGCACCCTCCGGCCCCCAGGTCACCCTTGCGCTGCTATTTAATCAGCTTCTAGAAATTGTTCTTGTGTTTTATCGAGCTTCATGGTTGGCCACCCCTTTCTCTACTAGCTGGGCCTTGTACCAGGATTAAACCGAGGCGAATGCAGCAACGATACGCTCGTTCTCGTTCACTCATTCAGACTGCCATTGTTGTTGGTCTCACTCGCACGCGAGATTAGACGAGACCCGACCGTTCACGAATAAAGATTAAAGATAACCCCGGCTAAGATTTGATGGCGTCCACCAGCTCACTGGACTGGCAGCCCTGCAGCCCTGTCTGCCCTTCGTTGCTAACTTCCAAGCTATAAGCTTTGCCCCTTGGAGGCAATCGGCCTCTGCTATGGAATAATGTCCACCATGGTATCCTGTCTATGCCACCGAGAATATGGCAATGACATTCTCTAATATTGCAAAACATTTGCGTAAAATTATCTAAAACATTATCTAAATAAATTCTAAAATAAGATCAACATATGAAATAGCTGATTATTTTAAATGAAAAGATATTAATTAAATTACTTCTATATACTTAATTACATTTCAGGAAATTGAAAATAATATTTTATAAAGAAAAATCAAAGAGGTTGTCTTCCTCTTGATGTGAATAAACATAACGCACATCCTCTAAAAAAAAACAGTCATAACACAAAAAAGTCAAATTTAACCCAGCAATACAAAAATATTCGGTTTTTTCTCTCTGTATTCTACAAAAACGCCATATTTTTAACTCAAAAATGAGCCGCCAAAGGGCACTTGTGTCAGTTTGATACATTGATGCGGAACAAATCTACAACAGTGCCACAACAGTGAGCAGGTGCGGGTGAAAACCGACATAAGCTGTAATGCTACTGTATTGCAAGAAACTTCACATTTATATAATTTGATTATTTATTAATAGAAAACAGTTGTAAGATGTAATAGGACCGTTTTGTATAATAATTTGTTTAAATTTTACTGTACACTCAATGTAAAAAAGATTCATATCACAGGTTATATCTGTTTTTTAAACAAAATAACACCAATTGCATGTAGAAAACTGTCATAATATATAACTTTTTTCAGTTTTTTCTAAAATAATACGAATTATTATAGTAGGACATATATTTTTTACCTTACTGACATAAAGTTAAATAAATTTTTACAACAATATAAAAGATTTTTTTTTTTTTTTTTTTTTTTTTTTTGGCTTTTCGGCCTTTCTAGCCATAAGCCCAATTACGATACTAGCTATATTTTTAAAATTTGTCTCTACCCCCGGGGGTCAGATTTTAGCTGGCTGCCTCGAGTCGGATTCGAACCCGGGTCCCCTGGTTAGCTCGATGTCACGCTACCGCCTAGCCTACCGACCCCCCCACAATATAAAAGATAAAAACGAAAATAATCATTATTATAAATTCACAATAAAACGGAGAAGGGAAAAAATCTTTAATGCCAATTTTCTCAAAATCACCTTTTTTGTGTTATGACAGTTTTTTAGAGGATGTGCGATATATATGGTATATAATACAGATATATCTGTATTATCTTCAAGTGAAAAATTGGAATAATATAAGTTATACGGGCTTGCAATATGGATAACTAATCCATATTAAAATAACTCAGGTAGTCCATATTAGGAGAAACACAACTAAATTACTTTGATTGGATTTCTGTGAAATTTATTTAACTTGTCGAAATTTCAATAATACCATAAAAGGATAATTTTGCAGATGAAATTAATTTTAGTTTTATCAAAGAAAAAAAAATCACGTTAATTATACATTACGAGATTAAGACACGTTAAGAGGAATTTAAAGTAAATGTATAATAATAATAAAAAAAAATTATAAATATAATTTTTGAGTGTTTACTAATTTAAAGGGCCCTTTAAAAACATGCAAAGGGAGTTGGAGTTCTTCTTTACATATCTAATGAATTTATTTCATTTATGTTGTCAGATTAGAAGATTCAAAAGAAAAAAAATGTTTCAGATTGTAAACGTGTAAAGCATACAATTTAATAACATATTTTTTTAAGTTAATCGTTGAGCAATTTTTTAGAAACACAATATACTTTCGGTTAAACGATTTAAACAAGAACTTTATTGATTTTTTTAGAAAATCGATTGAAAAAAAAAATTAAACATACGATTACTGATTATGCTCATGAGTTTTTGATACTTTATTCCAGAGGTACATTTTTAGTTTTTGCTAAATATTTTGCGATTATTATTGGTAACCATTGCGAAATGGAGGAATAGACTTAAAATTAAAAATACATAGACATCGATTCTCTTCTAATACTTGAAGAATAACCTTTTATCTTTGATGTTTAAATCATTAATGAGATTCTCATACCCACGATATCTCAAGAACGCACTGCTAGAGAAACATTATTTTGCTGTAAAACGTTTGTAGTTTCAATACAAAGAATTGATAAGTTTTTTGGTTTTCCAGCTTCTGAAATTAGGATGAAAAAATAAAGAAAATCAGAAAAAATTCGAACCCTTATCCGGAAAACATTGAACTTTGCAGCTTTGATGTAGTTGTTTATCAAAAAGAGAAATTTCGGCTGAATTCACCTAGATTGAACATATTTAATGAGAAACACTTATTAGAAATATGACGTTTTGACACCTAGTTTTGGAATTTTTATTTACATTATCATATAGGGTATGGTCAAGTATTCTTTGTAATCGTGCAGGAAAAAAGTGTTTTTTTTCTTCGTTTTTACTTTATCCAATGTGAAGCATGGGAGAAAGTATTGGAATCGCTCTCGAGGCAAGCGCGACTTCAAAGGGTCCTCAGGTAAAGACTACGGAACCCATAGACTCAATTAAGGTCACAAATTGAAGTATTCAATGAGATTGAATTTTAGCACGTGACGGTTTTGCCAAAAATTACATGGAATCTCGTCGAAAGGTCAAAAAGTGCCATTTTTTTTGGAAGTGCGTGGGGATGGATGGATGTATGTGTGTTATCGTTTTTTTCGTCCACGATTTTTTCCACACCTTTGCTCTGATTGAAATGAAATTGAAAACCTACAATTAGTTTAACAAAATGAAGCGCTGATTAGTTTTTGGTACATATCGGTCCACAAACATTAGTACTTTATTTCAGTACTTTTTTAGTTTTTTCTAAATATCTTGAAAATGACTTAACCAATTTTGATGAAATTTAATATCCTAATTAAGTACCTTAGGAACCACAAAAAAGGTTAAATAAAGTTTTTAGTAAAATTATATTTTAATGTACTTTACTCAAGAACATATTAATATTTCAAATGAATTTGGATAAAGTTTAGCAACGATCCGTTGCAGTTTATTT
>JALMQS010000150.1:546340-559184 GCA_024734495.1 Forficula auricularia
CAAATGAATTTGGATAAAGTTTAGCAACGATCCGTTGCAGTTTATTTCTAAATACCTCAAAAACGGCAAAACTATTATGATAAAAAAAAATGAACGAAACCATGGCGTTTTGGTCTACAAAAAAGCCATAAAGAGTGAACATCGGAAAAAATTATATTTTACGAGATATTAATTATTTTGTCAAAATGTCTATTAGTATGTTACCAAATTTGTGCACTCTAGCTCAAAACTAATGTGAATATCAAAACAAAATTTACATGTAGTTTTGCTGCATTGAGATTAAGAGCTGATCAGATCTTTGTTGAAATCGAACCAAAAATTAAAGGAGAGGGGTTAAAAAATTAAAATTATAAGATTTTCAAACTAACAAAAACAAGAAAAACGAAATATTATTATATTTATATTATATATTATTATTGGATATTTTCGAATATTGTGTGTATGGTGATAGGGGCGGGGAGATGCATAAATACATTTATGAGTAATTTTACAATAAACCCTTAATTAATATATACAATTTTTGATTAGATTCTATCGCCCGGAAGTTATGCAACCATTTAGTCTCAGGGAAATATCATTCATATACCCTATAGGCAATCCTATACAGAGTACGAGAGCTAGCAACATTTTCGAGAAAGAATTTTAGGTTGTCTGATCTTTTGATATTCCTTTTCTTATTGAAGCTTGATAAGGATGCGACACAACTGGCTGCTGGGAGCTGTTGCGTTTGTTAATGCGCATTCCATTTGTACAGGTTGTGGGGACGCGGACGGCACTAATAGAAATTATCAAATAACTCTTAAATTATTAACTCTACAGCAAATTTTGTTATAAGCAAAGTTACAGAGGATGCGATTTCTGACAACACTTGTTTAGAGAAATTCCGCCAAAAACCACTCAATAGGGGAGGGGGTCAAAAAATGAAAATTATAACCATTTGGATCAAACACAACAAAAATTTATATATGGTACATAATCTGTGGGGTCTCAAAAGACTAGAAATGCAAAAACTAGCCATCTAAACTGAGGAGCGGGGGATAAATAATGAAAATTCTAGCCTTTTGAACCAAACGCAACTAAATTTTGTATACATAATCTGTGGGCCTCAAGAGAGCTAGAAATGGGGGTGGAGAGTGACCGGTGGCGGGGCAGAGAAGAATACACAACTATGAATTTATATATTTTTTTATTCGAGTCTTTCCCTGACTAAAATAAATTATATTTTAAAACAATTAAAAAACAATCTTCTAAAAAGTACAAAATAATGTAATACTTAATCAAAAAGTGTGGGCCGGAGCAGAAACATACTTTTTTTTTAATTTCAACAAAGTGCCCAACGCTTTTTGATTAAGTATTACATTATTTTGTACTTTTTAGAAGCGTGTTTTTTAGTTTTTTTTTAAATATAATATATTTTTTTACTTTTTAGTCTTAATTATTACTATTTTTTTTTTTTTTTTGGCTTTTCAGCCTTTCTAGCCATCAGCCAATTTCCGATACTATTATATTTTTAAATTTTGTCTTCTATCTAGGGATCAGATTTTAGCCGGTTGCCGCGAGTCGGATTCGAACCCGGATCCACTTGATTAGTAGGCTGGTACGCTATCCCCTCATGCAACCCAATCCCCTTTAATTATTTTTATAGAGAAATGTTTGCGGAATTTAACAGAACAAAAGTCACATTGATAGATAAATAGGTACATACATACAGGTGAAGCTAGTATAAAGGATGTAAAAATGAACAAAATTTGTAGAGATCGTTGAGCAATGATAAAATTTACAATTATTATTCCTATTATAGTAGGAAACTTTTAATCTTTGCTTTAAATTCCATGGTATAATATATCGTGAGCTTGTTGCGAAAAGTCACTAAGTACACTTTTGGTGAATTTTCATCTAATAGTACGTAGTTGTGAGTTTCAATCATATTTATCGATATAAAAATACTTTAAGCGAATCAAAATATAACAACCCCTATTAAACGTAAATAAACTGCAACGGATCGTTGCTAAACTTTATCCAAATTGATTTGAAATATTAATATGTTTATTCCATTATTATTAATCAGATATCACTTGCAATTTGCAGTTCATCTTGACTTTAATTCAAAAATAATGATCGATTCTTATTTAACAGTCGAGGAATAACCATTCTACATTGGATTTTTGACGTTTCGGTTTTTATTGGTAACCATTGGTGAAGACAATGAGGAATCGGCTTAAAATCAAAAATAACGATCAATTCTTATCTAATACTAGAAGAATAACATTATTGCATTCCATTTTTGATGTTTTGACTATTTATGGCAACCTCTACTGAAAACGTTGAAGAATCTAATTAAAATCAAAAAGACTAAATTCTTTTATGATAAGCAACTCAACCTTGAGTCAAACTCACTAGAATTCAGGGATAAAATTTCAATGCTACGCGTAACTCTAGGGTCTGACCTTTCATGGAATGACCATATGTCAACCACTGCTAAAGTTGCAACGCGCAAGCTTGGTCTCCTATTTATGTCTAGACGCTGTTATTATACTCCCAGTCAACTTCTTATACTGTATAAGGCTCAAATTCGCCCCTGTCTCGAATATGGCTCTCATCTGTGGAGGGGTGCCTCCAAGCATTCTCTTGCTACACTGGATGCAATTCAGAAGCGAGCAATCAAACTAATAGGAGACCCGGCTCTAACCAACTCACTCGACTCCCTGGGTCACCGAAGAACCGTTTCTGCCCTTTCTATGTACTACAGATACTATCACCGCGTCTGTTCAGTCGAGGTGAAATCAATTATCTCCCCTAATGCCCTCTTTACGAGAAACACGCGGTTTTCAAACGATCAGCACCTCTTCGCTGTCAAATTGGATAAAAGTCGAACAAGCGCTTTCGCCAACTCTTTTATCCCTATGACCTCCGAGACTTGGACTCGCTCCCTACCACCATCTTTCCCGCGACTTATAACCTTCAGCTATTTAAGACCCGTATCCACAGATACCTTCGACCCCCGCCCAGCCCATAAAATTATTTCTTCTTCTTTTCACGATGGAGGGGACAACCCAGGCCTTTAGGGGTTGCACCTTTTTGGTGTAACTCCTTCTCTCATCATTTTCATAAAAAAAACACTATTTTTGATTTTAACTCGATTCCTCTATGTCTTCAGCAATGGTTAGCAATAAAAACCGAAACGTCAAAAATCCAATATAGAATGGTTATTCCTCAAGTATATATTAGATGAGAATCAATCGCTATATTTGATTTTAAGTGGATTCCTCTATGTCTTCAGCAATGGTTACCAATAATAACCGAAACGTCAAAAATCCAATATAGAATGGTTATTCCTCAAGTATTAGATGAGAATCAATCGCTATATTTGATTTTAACTCGATTCCTCTATGTCTTCAGCAATGGTTAGCAATAAAAACCGAAACGTCAAAAATCCAATATAGAATGGTTATTCCTCAAGTATTAGATGAGAATCAATCGCTATATTTGATTTTAAGTCGATTCCTCTATGTCTTCAGCAATGGTTACCAATAATAACCGAAACGTCAAAAATCCAATATAGAATGGTTATTCCTCAAGTACTAGATGAGAATCAATCGCTCTTTTTGATTTTGACTCGATTCCTCTATGTCTTCAGCAAAGGTAACGGATAAGAAAACAACGCAGTTGGTATGGTTACTTATAAAATTTCCTCCCAAATTTTTAGCATTTCACAGAGAAGCCTATCCATTCTTACTTAAACAAGGTTAAATGAGATATATTAAAACGATCAAATGAATAAATTTTAAAGAATTTAAAAAAAGGTACTATCTTACTCTAGAGTAAAGTACTTTAAAATATAATTTTACTAAAAACTTTATTTAACCTTTTTTGATGACCCCATGGTACTTAATTTGGATATTAAATTTCCTCAAAATTGGTTAAGTTATTTTCAAGATATTTATAAAAAACTAAAAAAGTACTAAAATAAAGTACTAATGTTTGTGGGCCGATATCTACCAAAAACTAATCAGCGCTTCATTTTGTTAAACTAATGGTATGTTTTCTTTTCATTTCAATCGGTGAAACGTTGTGGTAAAAATCGTGGGCCAAATAAAACGATAACATCCATCCATCCATACATCCATCCGCACGCACTAAATGAAAAAATCGCACTTTTTGGCCTCTCGACGAGACCCCATGTAATTGTTGGCAAAACCGTCACATGCTAAAATTCAACCTAATTGAATACTACAAATTGTGACTTTAATTGAGTCCATGAGTTCCGTAGTCTTTACCTGAGGACTCTTTGAAGTCGCGCTTGCCGCGAGACAGATTACAATATTTTCCCCATGTTTCACATTGGATAAAGTAAAAACAACTTCACTAAGTGCACAATGTTCTTATTTTACAAAGTGAAAAAAAAAAATATATATCTAAAGTATTTTACTCAATTATGTGAGGTATGAAACATATTTATAGTTTAAAAAAACAAAAGCTAAACAAATAAATTGCTACTTAAGGTAGTTCTTTCGCGACAATCCACACAAAAAGTTTTCGCCTCGTAACCATCTATACATATGAACGGTGCTAAAATTTTAGGCTATATTTTTTTAACGTGACTGTACTTCTCACACTACTATATACTCTTTATGAATGGATCGTTTCTAAGCCATTGATTTTGTATCCCGTCCACTAAAAATAATCGCCCAAATATGTTTTTTTTTATTTTTTATCAAAACTATAAGGTAAATAATTTCAACTTTTTTATTAAGTTACTCCTAATATATTATTCTAACAAATATTAGTATTTAATCAAGATATGAAAGTCCTTCAATGAAAAAAAATAATAATGATAATTTTATCACCCTTTCCCAATCTACTATATGTAAAAAATTTCATTTTTAATTGAAATGTTTGATGTTGTAAATCGTCTTCAAATTTTAACAGTGTGTTTATTATGCTTTTAATGACTTATATTTCAAGTTTCGAAGACTTCTTGAATTTTTGAATTTGTGAAAGAACTGCCTTAAGTATTTTTAAAACTAATCTAAGTTTGAAATTGGGTTGTCGCAAATGTAAGAAAATGTTAGTTAATCACTTTTCGCAATTATCTCCCGATATATACAATTATTGTTCAAAAATGGAAAGTCAAATTTATAATCTTGGAATTAGACGACTTCATTTTCGGATAAGCCATTCGAATACTTACTTTACTTATTCTAAATAATGAAAGTAAAAGAAATGAATTTAAGAAAGAAATATTTTTTCTTTCGAGTATAGATAGTAGAGATGTTCTTAGTAGATGGTCTTCCTTAGGGTGGGCCAAGTGTGGGAGGATTATGCTGGAAGAGAGGGTTTGTTGGGGCCCCACCCAGAGCCTGTATCGAGCCCTGCCAAGGCAAGCAAGCCAAGGGGCCGCAAGTCTTGCTGGCTGCCACCCCATCTCAGCCCACTTGCTAAGAGCCCTTGGCTTCGTCTCGGCCCCCGGGACGCGAATCTGGCCAAGCAGCCACTTCAAAGAAGACCCCGGACCCCGTCCCCCGTCCCCCACCCCGAGATCCCACCCAGCATCCCTTTACGCTCGGACTCCAAAGTTCTGCTTGCACTTTACCATCAACTAAGCCTTATTTGAGAAACTTTCTCTCCAACTGGCTCCTTTCTCTTCCGCCCCCCCACCCCGTGCACACAACACATTTCTTCATCATACTCCTTCTCCCTCTAAGCTATTCTTTCTCTTTTTCTTCTTTGTTTTTTTATACATACAAACATTTATATCTCCATTAAAAAAGAGATTTCTTGTTATGAAAAAAATTATTAAATTTAAAAATCTAATAAGATAACTTTGAAAAGTTATATAAAAAAAGTCAAGAAAATATTTTAGCCTCACGAATGCTACTTAGACTAAATTCCCTGTGGAATAAACTTTACTTCCATGAAAAAAAAGGAATAATTTAATTTAAACATTTTTGCACAGACGTTTTTTTACCCCCAATCAACTTCTTATCCTATATAAGCCTCGTATTCGCTCTTATTTTGAATACCATATGACTCATCTCTGTGCAGAAAGTTCTCCAAGAATTTTCTTGCCACACTGAATGTATAATTCAAAAGACAGCATTATAACTAATGAGAATATGCTTTATAATCTCACTCCATTCACTGAATCATCTTAGAAATGTCTCCATCCTTTCTCTGTATTATAAATTCTACTATGGTGTTTAACGTTTGTGAAAGTAAATAATCTCCTCTAATGTCTCATTTGAAAAACAAAAAACAAAAACACGAGGTTCCCGAACGCTCAACACCCTATTATCAGTTTGAATAAGAATCGAGGTAATGCAATCACCAATTCATTTATCTCTATGCTTTCTAGAGACATGAACTCACTTTTCGCCTCCGTATTTTCAGTTAAGTACAAACATCAATTGTTTAAGGGGATCCATCTTCCTGATGTAACTCCTCCTCCCATCAATATAATTAAAAAAAAGTGGCAACAGCTTTTTAGCATAGAGGCTATAAATATTTAAAAATACCTAATATAAAAAAATATTTAAGCCCATTTTAAAATTTTATGAGCTCTATTAAACAAACTAATTAAAATTACTAGTTTACAGGGGTAAAGTACTTTCACAATAAAACTTTATAAAACCTTTTTTAAAGTACTTATTAATATATTTAGAAAAATCTGTAGTAAATTAAGTGCTACTGTTTGTAGTCTGTTGTGTACCAAAAACTAATCAACGCTTCATTTTGTAAAAATAATGTTGAGTTTTTAATTTAATTTCAATAAGTTGAAGGTGAAAAACATCATGGACGAAAAACTGGATACATCTATGCCTATATCCAGCAAAAACATAAATGCACTGCCCTAGATCCGAACTCATGTTATTTAGCCTCTAAATATTTTTACACAAACTTAAATAACATTTCTCAGTCATTTAATTTTTATTGATAACAATGTACAAGAGATTCTTGATAAATTTTGTAAAAAGAATCATTTCAGTCATTTTTCAGAAAAACAAAAAGAAACATCATAAGTAAAGGAGTATTTTTTAAATGATATTACTGCGTAAGATGATGCAACCAGACGCCTGATTCGTGAAAAAAAGACCAAGTTATTTCAGGGATTTTGGGTTAAGAATATATGAAGACCGCACTGGAAGAACGGTACAAGTCCATTTTTTCGGAAATGAGTTTATGACGCATTCTGGTGGCCAGCTATCGTCACTAATGGCCAGTTGAAATTACTTTAAAATAAATAAATAAATAAATGTTTACTACTTGACCTGCTTAGAGGCACAAGTCCTCGGTGGCTACCAAACATCAATATAAATTAGCTACAAAAATTAATAAACATCAATACAAATCAATTACAAGAAATCAACAATTAACAAACAAGAAAAAAAATAGAAATGTATGCTCATTAACAAATAACATGACCATAGATTTCCATCAAAGACAAAACGTAATTTAAATTATTTGAATTTAAATAAATAATAATTCCGCGCAAAAACCCAATCAACAAGTTACCAAGTAAGTTACCAAGATACACAATATAGAGGTTTTTAATTTTAGTCGAAACGGAAAGAACGTTCCAAATCTTCGCCTCTTTTCATTATTTACTTTAGTTGTATTTTTTAAAATATACTTCGTTTATAAGAAATAAAGTTGGAATTATAATTATATTGCTTACACTTGAATGGGGTGTTTTAAAAATTTTCTCTGTTTATATTGAAAGTTTAAATTGGCTTTTTCTGAAAAATTTACGAAATATGAATTAGGCTGTTGTTTTGTGGGGTCCTCATATATGTAACGGAAATAAATTTCATTTTTAATCATGATTTTTTTTTCTCTGATACAGGTGAAAGAGAAAGAGAAAGTATAGTAAAGCTTTTGTCCCTAAAATGTTTGTATTTCTAAAAGAAAAAATCGATTAGATTTTCGGATTTCTAATTTCATAATAACTGGTTCAAAAATAGGGAAAATAAAAAACAATGTATTGTCTTATAGAGAGCTATCGAATGGTTGTAGAAAATGAGTTGAAATTTAGCATACGAGTTTGTATTAATCAACTTGACTTCTTTGTCGTTTTAACTTTCTCTCTCAAACTGTCGCTGAAGAAATTTAAATCACTAAAATTTTGGATTGACTACCTACTGAGTTTTCACTTTTTATGCAATTAGTATTTTTAAATTATTTTTACTATCTGATTTTTTAAATTCAATAAATTACTTAACCCTTGATTAAAAATTCCTTGTTGATATTTTCAAGCGCTATTGAATTGTTATTTAAATAGTTAATAAAACAATCAAAAAATCTAGAGATATAACTATTTCATCTTGACTTGTTGATCATTGTGAAGTTCTATTTACACTATATGGATGGTCTCTAAAACAGAAATAGATAAAGTTTAGGAATATTCAAGGATATGTTTATTTGTTAAGCCGGGTCTTAAAGGATTGAATGCTGTTGGATTTGAAGATGATGAGAGCAGAAAGGGATTTCCATTATCTTGAAATCAGAGAGAAATCAAAGAATTACAAAAGATTCAGTACACTAGGCATCATTTTTTTAAAGTATTTTTAAAACTGTTATTTTATTAACTAATTATTCACATAGGATACCAAAACAAATGTGATCCCGCTTTGTACCTCTTTTAATACTTTAAAAGGAATTAACAAAATCATTCCTTAACTTTGAAAGATAAAAGTAAATAAATATTTTATGGGATTAATTTACTATGAGTTAGTTTTCTAGGTCATTTGTTTCACGTTAAAAATTAAGAAAATAAAAGAGGTAAATTTTTTCAATATATTTCTGTAATTCTTGAATATGGGTTGATAGCCCGCAATATATACCAGTATATTGAAAAAATTTACCTCTTTTATTTTCTTAATTTTTACCCTGAAACAAGTGACCTAGAAAACTAACTCATAATAAATTAATATCTCATAAAATATTTATTTACTTTTATCGTCCAAAGTCTGGAACAATTAAAATGCACCAAGCGCGGAATAAGATGATAGTTTTTTTATTATAATTATTTAAGATTGGAGAGCTTTAAAATATGCTGGTGCAGAAAAATATTGAAGATTAAATTGTATTATATAATATATAATAATTAAGTTCTTGACAGTATCAGAGAAAAGAGAAGTTTGAAGAAGAATTCGCGGATGAGAAGCTCTCATAAATTTGATTCATTTTAATAAAAAAGATAATAGAAAACACCTTTAGATCCGGGGAGTCAATCGACGAAGAATATTTTGATGTGAAAAGTAAAAAAGAAAAAGGGAAGAAGATTACCTGAATTTGAAAGTTTTCCCACATAATATTCAAGAAAATGGGATTTTTAGATAGGTGAAAGGGCTGGCATGTCTCGCAAACAGTTCAGCTTGAAATGTTGTTACGAAACATAATTACGCCCTTAAAAGTAGGTATAGAACACTGCCGGTATATTCTGCAGTAGGCTGGTAAATCTCATAGCAAAACACAATATCTTATCTTATATTTTTATTTATTTTATTATTTATTACATTTTACACGAGCCCTGTTTGGGCTTTGAGTTTTATAATTTTAAATATATTTTTGGATACCATACATCTCATCTTATACCTAACCATAATTACATTTGAATAAAGTGAAATAAAATCAAGAAATCTATATTTGTTTTTTATTTAGCAACACCTGTTAAAAATGTAGAAGTTTTGGGTAAAACACATAGAAAAAAGCAACAAGTGCTTTAGAGAGTGGGAGAAGTTGTTATTTCTAACAACCAGGAAGGAAAAAAATGGTCAGAATGTTGGCTCTGAGGGAAGCGCTTAACTGGTGTTTGCGGATAATTCGCCTGAAGGTATACGCAACCACAGACACTAGTATCTACAGGTAGATACTTTCAACTTGCGTCTTTGCATTCACTCGCTGCCCTCTACTTTATTTTGTAATGTTAAAAAAAAATATAATTACATTTAATGTATAAGTATATGTGTGTATACTTTTAAATTATTAAGTATTTAGTAATCTATAATGAAAGTTAATAAGGCATTTATTAAATTAAAGTTGATACAATTTGATGGCTGTATATGTATATAATTAAGTAATGGAGAGGGATTCAGCCTCTGCTGAATAAAAAACTCCCAATTATGGAAAACGTTTCGGTTTTAATTCAATAATGCCATCATCAGCTCCTAAGATCTGAAAAAAGCGATAGAGCACACATGTAAAAATACAATAAAATCTTTTTTACAACAATCCAAAGTTGTTAATTATAAAATGCCTATATGCCAGGGTTGGCCGAAATAATTCAAAAAATATTTAAGAACTATAATGTGCGCACGGCCTTGTCATCAACTGGTAATATATCCTTTTTATTTAATAATAAGGATGTAGTTCCACCCCATGAACAACAAAATGTGATACTATATACTTAATTAAGTGCCGCGATTGCCCTCAACCTACAAGCGTTTATGTGGGTCAAACATCTCGCATTTTTTCTTTGCGGAAAAGAAAACATGAATTGAGTATAATAAATAAAAAAGCTTCGACAGCCCTATTTATATATAAAATTTATTTATAAAATTAATTGTGTCGCTAATACTGTAAGATATAATTTTATAATTAACAACTTTGGATTGTTGTAAAACAATTTTTATTGTATTTTTACATGTGTGCTCTATCGCTTTTTTCAGCTCTTAGGAACTGATGATGGCATTATTTAATTAAAGCCGAAACGTTTTCCATAATTGGGAGTTTTTTATTCAGCAGAGGCTATGCATTGCCTGAATCCCTCTCCATTACTTAATTACATTACTTAATTATATTAAATTAAATATTGAATAAAAATTTTTGTTAAAAATAAAAAATCCGAACTTAAAATACAAAAACAAATAAAGAAAATTTTCACTTTAATTTCAATTTGTATATAACTGAAGTAATATAAAGGGTCAGCGTAGTAGTTGAAAAAATAATAAATAATTACAATACATTAAAGATTTGAATTTGCATGGTAATAAATTCAAATTTTCTAGAAAATCATAAAATGGTGTCATCCATTAAATCCGATGGAATGGAATATTTTTAATTATATGTCAGAGGGGTTGTTTATCACCCCCCGAGAATCGAACCTGAGTGCCAGTAACAGCAATCCGGGCCATCTGGCTCACCTGCGGGATGCGAACCTCTATGACATATGTAAACGCGTAAAATATTTTACTCGTTGTTATCTTAATTTGTAAAATTTGGCGATATAGTGATTCAATTAAATTATATGGCATGGCTCATATCTTTAAATTTAGAATCACTATATCGCGAAATTTTACAAATTATTAACAATCTTTGAGTAAAATATTTTACGTTTACCAATGTCAGAGAGGTTCGCATCCCAAAAGTGAGCCAGATGGCCGGGATTGCTGTTACTGGCACTCGGGTTCGATTCTCGAGGGGGTGAAACAACCTCTTTGACATATAATTAAAATATTCCATTCCATCGGATTTAATAGATGACAATTCATCTTATGATTTTCTAGAAAATTACATATACATTGAACTCTGAAGAAAGTTTCACTTTTAGAGGACGAAATTTCTCTCGTACTTTTTAAAACTTATTTATATATTGATAGAGATTTTCTTTAGAGATGGACTCGGTATGTTAGTAATTGGATGTTGATGAAAGCATGGTTGTAAAAAATAAGACTATAGAGGTTTTATTATTTTACATTTATCAGTTTCGGAGATTTATTCTTCTTTTCAGGGTAATCAAGTAATGAAAGTAGTTCAAAAACATACTGTCTCTTGACAATGCCAAAAAATTTTATAATGTTTTTTTGGCATTGTCAAAGGAGACAGAAAGTAATTATGTTTTGAACTACTTTCATTGACTTTTTGTTACCCTGAAGAAGGAGAATAAATCGAAACGTCGGTTTAACAAATAAATGTAAAATAATAAAACTCTATAGTCTTATTTTTTTACAACCACCGTGGACTGCTTTCATCAACATCCAATTGCTTATTTATATAATTTATTTATTAGAAACTATAGCTTAGAATTTTTGATCTTATCAACAGTCTTTTTTGAAGGAGACAATAAAAGAGTGTCTTCTGCTGCAATTATAAATTTTATTTATAAAGAGACTATAGTTTCGAGGGCTTTGCCCTTTTCATCAAGCCTTACAATTGATTCACATGAATCAATTTATGATAATCTTCTTATATATAAAAGCCCTTGTCAGACAGTATCCGTGGCGCTGTCAGGTGAACATGTGGGAGAAAAAGCAACTAATATTCAATGACAGTTGCTAGATTGTCAAATTTTTCAAATAAAACATCTCTATTCTCTATATATATTATATCTTTAATATCTCTATATATTAATATATTCCTCTAATATAGCTTTGAATATTGATTTCATATGTCTCATTTGAAATTTTAGTAGACAAATTTATTAATTTTAAAATATATTATATATTAATATATATTTAATTTTTGAAATAATTCATACCGCGAAATTTTTTTTGAATTTAAGAAAATAATTTTTAAATTTAGTAGACAAATTAATTTTTAAATATATATATATATATATATATATATATATATAAATTATATATATTATATATATTTAATTTATAATATAAGTTTTAATGAGATTATATTTAATGGGATAATGAGATTAATTCTTAATTTATTACTGCGCGGCTCATTTGAAATTTTAGTAGATAAATTAATTTTAAAATTATTATATATATTTAATTTAGAACACTTTTTAGATAATTAAATGGCTGAATGTATTATTAAAAGTCGAAAACATATAGACAGTATATAAATTTAAATTTAGTATATAAAATTTGTTACCTCCAATGGTGGCAGCACG